>JARHVA010000269.1:2040000-2580000 GCA_037957365.1 Torreya grandis
GATGACCTTTTGATGTTTGTTGAGTGTGGTGATGACTACTTGTCAAAAACAAAAAATTCTCAAATTTATTTGCTTAGTTTTGAATCAATGGATTCTTTCTCACTGGGAATTGTAAAATGAGTTTCTTGACTTATCATATTTTTTCAATAATTTAATTTTTCCTTCTATTTCTTAACTCTTGTATTATTTATTCAATGTTTTACCAACCTTCAAGGAGACCAAACCATGGATAGAGAGACCAATATTGAGTACTAGCCTCATCTTTATAATGCTTGCCTTTTCTATTTTCCATGACTAGAGTCATACTTATTTAGGTTCGGGAATAAACTACTACCAGGATGGAAAATAAGGGAAAAATAATAATAAAAAGGGAAAAACCAACAAAGTAGCAAATCAAGAATGAGTAGAAAAAGAAACACACAACAAAAAGCAAATGAAACTATAACTATTCAAACCACTAAACCATTTTACATCATTAGGAAACTATTTTGGGGGGATTTTTCTAAAAAAACCATGGATGGTGTAGTTAAAAATTAGTTCTTCAAAAACTATCAATTCACAAGTACAGATAATTTGTTTCCCTGGAAGTCTTTCATCTTGAAAACATTCTACCCTAGCAACTAGAAATCTAATACAAGCCAATCCAAAGTGGATCTTGTTTAGAGTGTTGCCCCTTCTTCTCATGAGATTTGTACCATAATATTAATAGATCCAATATTATAAAGGATGTCACTTTCTCCTTATTTTAAACCCACGTTTTAATAGTATTTGATGTTTATTAAAACTTTATAAGGTTTCTTCTTGTGCATCTTCCATTTGAACAATGTCTAGTAGTCTAGAATTTGATTTCCCATCATCCTCAATGTATTATTAAATGAATTTATACATGGGTAATTTTAGGGTTACCATGAATATTAGTTTCAAACTATACACTACAATGAAATGTGAAATTTATAAGGCTTGATTGTATCTAGTGTAATCAGTGAAAAGTGTATACTTGAGAAGTGTGATAATATATAGGTCACTTCTTAGTAAAATTATTAATTTTATTCATTAATATTTTATTACTTGACTCAACCAATCCATTTCCTTTTAGATATTATTTCAATGAGAACTTCAATTTATGCCATTCTCATAGGCACATTCATTGAGTTCAGTTGATTGGAATGCATGACCATTATCACAAACTATTGAGATTAGTATGCCAAACCATGTAGTTATGTTCCCTTCAAGTAACTTGATCACTTCCTTAGTTTTGATTTTTCTAGTGGCAAGTGCCTGTGTCTATATTATATAGTAATCAGTGGTAGTGAGTATAAACTTGTTGTTAGCTGATGAATTTGGGTTGATGAATCCTATGAATTCAAGTCCCCATTGAGCAAAAGGATGCACTACCTTCTTGGTGAAATTATGGCACTCATGTTAGATGTGGACATGAGTGTGTCCATATTTAATATGGTGGGATAAAAATACTTGGCTCACAAAATTTTATATGTCATTATTATTTTTGAGGGATGACCACTTCTAAAATTTTCATCAAAGTTGGTCATGACCTCCTTTGCCTCCTATTTTTATAGACATTTTGAGGTGTTTGACTTCATAATTATTTTAGTACATTACTCCTTTATTCAACATATAATGAGATGCCTTCAGCCTCAAATATCTTTTCTATGCTTTGTTTAGTCTTGTAAGAGGTTTTTCGTAGAGAAGGTTGTGGATAATTGGTTCATATCGATCTTATATAGTATTTTTTATTGATATTGTTGGGTGAATATTTTGTCGTCAATTAACTGATGACAAAATGGGTATATCAATCGCAACATAGAGATATTTACACCACAAAAAGTATGGGTTTACCAGATCTGGATGAAGTAAATCTCTCCTCTCATCAAGGGGAGGTTCCCTATAAATATTTATGCGCTATATGTATGTATAATTAAGCAGAAAATAACACATGGGGTGGTATAACAGCATCTACCTCTCTTTTTTTAGAGGTGATGTACAAAAAACAAAAGAAGGATATCCTGGTCCTTAGCTAACAACACTCCTCTTATTTTAGGAATGATATTAAATGGGAAGTAGAAGATCTCCTGAGGTAATAAATTCCACAAGAACACTCACGTAAGCACAAATTCTTCCATAGCTTCTTCCACTAATCTGGAACAATCGTAATCGTAGAGTGAAATGAAGCAAAAAGTCTTCACCTAAAACTACGAAAGATAACTGAATCTCAAAGATAAAAGAAGCTCAAAGTCTATCTTCCACCTTTTAGAAGCGCTCTTAGATAATATAAACACACCCACTTTGCTTATTAAATCAGATAAACAAGAGGTTATCAGGAAAGAGAACATAAGAAACTATTTCCTAGACAACACAGATAAATTCAACACAGTCTGAAATGAACCTGCTTCTCATTCATTTAACAAAATATGATTTACAAATTTGAGTACAAAGTCTCAAAAATTGCTTCTATTTTAGTAGAGTGTTTGCTCTCTATTTTTCCAAGATCATTTACAAATGAGGTCTCCACTATATATAGGGAGAAAATCTTCAAAGACTAGAAAATAATAAAATACAAAAATATCTCAGTCAAAGATGACTCATCTTTGACTTTGAGATATTTTTTTGAAATATTTACATGTAGTTACATCTTACAAAATTGCATGCACTTTTCACAAAATAGAACTGCATAAGGACAAAAGAAGAAAGAAGGGGAAAAATTCAGTTCTTGCTACCAAATTTCTTCATATGGGCATCGTACATAGTGATGGATGCCTTAATTCCTATGCTGTCTGGCGCAACCGTGTTCTTGGAGATGATTTTGGCTCTGATTAATGCATCCTTCAATGTTGTGATGGCCTTAGCATGACCAGTTAACCTAAATTTTAGATTTTCCAAAGTTAACTGAGTGTCTAGAATATTGTCCACAGAAGACATTGAGAAGGATTTTTCTTTAAAATCTCTTCGAATCATCTCTTTGAAACTCTGAATCATTTCTCCCGTCGAAAAGAACTGATTGTCCTTAGAGGTTAGGTTGCAAGGCAGCTCTTTTAGTTTATTTAGCAGGCTTAGGTCACTCTTCTCACTAGCCTCCTTGAAAGCTTTGAGATTATCAATTAAATCTTTGAGTATTTGGATCCTAAAAATCAGTGAATACTTGATCTCAACATAAGAGTCCTTGCTAGAGATGACACCGATAGATATCAAGGTGCTTTTCTTCAGATCCTTCATCTCCTTCCATTTGCTAAGATCCTTTTCTGAATTATGAATCTCCTAAGAGATAAAAGAGACAAAGTCATCTAACTCTACTCTTACCTTTATCATCTTACCCATCCTTTCTGCAACCTCTGATAGCAAAGAAACTCCCTGAGTATGCATTCTTTCAATATAGTCCTCCAGGACTTTTCCTTTTAAGTAAGTCTTCTCAGCCTCTGAATGACCAAGTCATCTACGGAGAAGGATTCTAGAGTTGTTGCTTCAGGGGGAAGAGTGAACCTTCTTATTACTACCATTAGATGCTCTGTCTTGGCCTTGTAATAATATTTCATCTCCTTCTCTCAGTCAAATTTTTGGACCATGATGTCCATACCAGACTAAAGGTCACTTTTCACACCTTCATGAGTAACTTTGCCAAGTTTGACATGAGATATGGAATAGCTGCTCATTTCAAAACCCTCAAGGGTTGTGTCCTGTGGAGGCTTAGCAATTTCTAGAAATTTCTATCCTTTTTCTTCAACCGATTTGGAGAGGATCTTTGGCCTCTTTAGAGCCTTGGCTTTCACTGGCACTATTTTGCCAAAGTCTAAGTCATCTAGAGAAATGTCTAACTTCTTTCTTTTGGGGGTGAACACTGACATCTAAGGTGGGAGAGAAGTACCTATTGTGGCAATGGTTGTCTCAGCTGGTGTTACTGTGGTAGCTTCTACACTGCTAGTGGTGACAGTAGTCAAAGTGGGAGTAATAGGCGAAACTGTACCAATCACTAATTTTGGTTCTTGGGCAGAACTTCCCCCAGATTGAAAGAGGGAGAAGAAAAACTTGGGATGGACCCAGAAGAGCGAGGATAACCTCCAAAATCACTTTGAGGATCACCAAATATGACTCTGGAAGGAGAGGCAGCTCCAAAAGAGGGAACACTGATCGAAGAGATAGGAGAAGAGGGTACCATAAGAGACTAAGAGGGAGAAGGAGAGATGCTCTTGAGTAGCTGTGCTTCTTCTTGTGAGAGTGGAGGTCTATTGCTTAGTTTCCTTGATGGTTGATCGTATGTCTCCATTGGCTGGGCTGCCTATTTTTGAGGGCTCTATTCTTTAGTTGCTTTTGCTACCGCTTCAAGCTCTTTTGCGGTCTTTGGTTTCTTTGACACAAAGATGATTCTAAGCTTGTGAGGCCTAGAAGGGGAAGGTACATCACTTTTGTTTTTGGTTTTATTCTCTGCCTTCTTCTTCATCTCTGCTTGATATTCAGCCTTGAATCCTGTGATAAATTCTTTCAGGATGATTCCCTTCGCTGCTAACCAATCATTGGTGTTAGCCAATATTGGTTTGAATCTTTTTCTCTGAGAAGTCAACCCTTTTTGAGACCACTGAGTTGGAGGAAGAGGGGAACCAACAACCTTTTCAGCCAGGTATCTACTATTGATAATATTTTCATCATCGATCAGACCAGAGGGGATCTCTGTAAGCCCCAGATATTTGATCTGCTCTAGGGTCAGCCTGTAAAAGTCCATTTTCTTGATTTCTTCGGCTGTCCTCAGGTCGATTCAGATATCCTCAATCATGGGCTCATGGAACTGAGTCTTCCTCCTGATCTTGTCCTTGACCCCCCTATAGTCAAATTTTTCTCTTCTCTTGAATGGTTTTAGAGTGACCATCTGCATTTTAGTTTCCATGACCTTGGCTTTGGCTGCTATTACAATGGAATACCTGCCAATCTCAATTGAAAACTAAAATTTTGGTTTCTTTAGCTCCATTTGTCTGGTATGCATGATAATCAGTTGTCGACAAAGTTCCATTAGTACCAACCTATCTGAAGGGAACCTGGGGAGCATATAGGGGTAGCCTTGGAAAAAGCCAATCTGAAGATAGCAGAAAGTGGGGAATTCAATAAACATGTAGTTATAATCATTGACCACTATCCAAGCCTCATCTGATACTCTCTTTTGCTCAAGCTTAGGGTCAAAGAGGCATAGAAATACGATGAAAAAGGCGTCATTTACCCTTTTGAAGTAGTAGGTCGATCCTTGTAGAGTCAGTTGAGGGTAATATGAGTACACTAGGGTTGTCTTTCTATCCCCCTCTATGGTTAAGCTCAAAAAAGTTTGCATTGTGGCAGCTATGTACACAATGTACGAAGTCATATAGAACTTGTAAGAAGTCTATACCTTGGTTAACTATTCATGAAGGGCATTGTTGATCTGCTCTCTCCAAAAGATGACCTATTTGCCTTGGAGGATGATTTTAATGAATGGGTACATCCATTCATGGAACAATGAAGAAGACGGGAGGCCTCATACCCTGCTGAGAAGGGTGATCAAGTCACCAACCTCCTCAATAAAGTCACTCCTCAGAAAGTTCTACGGCCACCTTGATAAGTTGGTCTTGGGGGTCTTCAACCATTTGTAGTTCATTACTTTTTTTGCCCTCTCAGGGTCTTTCTTGTATTCCTTCTGGGCATCCACAAAGTCAATCTTAGTTACTTCAGTGGCTGGAGGGCACATGAAAACTTTATCGATAAATTTAGGATCCAGTCAAATCACCATGTTGCCGTTGGTATATAAAACTGACCTGGTCTCTTTATTGTAGAAGTGAGCACATTAGAGAATGAACTCAGTATGATGTGTTGCCACTGGAAAAGTGGCCACCAGGTGGATGTTACTCTCAATGATCCTCTTCATCCTGGTGCTTGGATTCATTGCCTTCGTTCGTGCTATGAATTTGGCCATGTCCACATGGCCAATTTTGGTGTCCCATATGTCGTCAACATTTGAGGAGACCGACGTGAACCGAAAGATGCCCTGATATTTTTATTTCATGGTCTTTGGCTTTTTTGGAGATACTTCAGACATGGAAACTGGTTTTGGTTGAATAGGTGTCGATGAGCAAGAGTTCTCTGAAGGTAGTGCAAACATGATTATGAGATTAGAGGAAAGTGGACCAATAGAGAAAATGCAATTTAAGTGATCATGGTCAATGGAGGTCACTTAAAAAGGCCAGGTTGGAAAAAGGACCAAAAAATGAAGAAGAAAGGGAAAGAAAAAGTCAACACAGAAAATCCTCTGGAGTTGGGAAAATCTAGAGGAGGGATGCACGGGTGGCAAAATTTGTCACCCCTGCAGGTTGGAGTTACTGAAGTGTAAGGGCAGTGAAATTCACCACCCATGTAGGGTCAGCCTACATAGGCAATGAATTTCACCACCCTTGCAGGCTAGAGGAGAAAGAGGTAGGGGCAGCGAAACTCACCGCCCTTGCAGGGATGGCCTGCACAGGCGGCAAATTTTGCCGCCCTTATGAGACAAAAAAAAAGTAGGGGCCACCAAATTTGTTGCCCCTACATTAAAGATTGAGTGCAGGCAGAAAAATTCACTGGCCATGAAGGTGAATGAGGGAGGGGAGAATGACACATGGTCGGTGAAAATCACTGCCCTTATGGGGTTTAGAAAGAAACCCACAGAGGTATGGTTGGTAAAATTACCGCTCGTGCGGAAACAAAAAGGAGACCACGGGCAATGAAGAGGGATGGCATCTTTTACCATCCCCAATAGGATAGAAAGCATCCTCAACAAAAGATGATAAAGAAATTGAAGAAGAACCAAAACCAAATACAAAAAATAAGACCTACCTAGAAAACTACACATGCCACAATCTCAAATCTGTGAAAATGTGTTTTAAATCACTCGTCAGATGGCCCAAACATGGCAGGAGGAGAGGAGAAATAAATGAGAAGAAATGAGGTTCAAATCAGTTTATATGGGGTGAAAAATGACCCCAACAACCTACCACGTGCATCAATAAATGATGTGCATGGAAACCAAGGCATGCTTGGGCAGCGAATTTTGCTGCCCTTACATGTTTTGGTGGGTCCAAATGGAGAGGCAGCTAATTTTTCCACCTTTATAGGTTAGGATGAAAGGGCAGAAAAATTTGTCACCCTTGCAAGAAAAATTCAGGGGCAGCAAATTTTTCCGCCCTTGCTTTACAAAGGTCAAAATGCACTGATGACAAAATTTGCCGTCCATGCACAAAATAGAAGAAAAGACCAACTCTAGAAGAGGCAGTCTGGGGGGAGTGGTTCCTTGGTCGCAACAAGATCATGGCCACTCTCATGTTCTTAGGCCAAGCCAAGAACAAATTCAAAATTCATCTCAAAAACAAACTTAGAGAGACAAAAGATGAAATGAACAAGTTTCGTAGGGGGTTATTCCTAAAAATGGGCTAAGCTAATTTTGAAAACAACAGCTGGCTCTTGTTGGGGAACTTTCATTAATCAAATTTATTAGCGAGAGTATAAACCAGTCTCTAAGTGCCTTTATCCAAGCCATTGGGCTACAGAGTTAAGCTAAAAATGAAAGACAAATAGACAAAACATAAAAACTATACATATATACAAATAGGCTTCTCCAAGCCTCAAAGATTGAACAGCTTTAGATATTGTCCATTGTGAGGTAGTGCAAATGGTGTTCCATCTTGGTACTCCAGCAAGAATCTAGCCTCACCACAGAGCTATCAAATGGTGAATGGGCCTCTCCACAGGGAGTCAAATTTGCCATGCATCCCTTTTGGTTCTCACCTCTTGTTCCACAACAAGACTTGATATCTGACTTAGAATTCACGAACTTTAGCTTTTTTATCAAAGAGTGCCTTCACCCAGTTCTGATGTTCCTTGATCCGATCCACTACCATATCTCAACGCTCATTCATCTCATTTAGACACATGATTCTTTTGTCGACTGAGCTTTCAAAGGTTGAGTCTTTGATTGCTTTAGTGAACCTGAGCGCTGGCAGTTCAAGGGTGATGGGGATTTCTGTATTTAGGCCATAAAGAAGCTAGAAAGGAGACATACCTATAGCCCTTTTGGGTGTTATTCTATCCACCCATAAAGCATCATACAATGCTTTGTGCCATGTTTTTTGATTGTCATCCACCAACTTTCTGATAATAGTGACCAGGTTCTTATTACTTGATTCTGCTTGGCCATTTCCTTAAGGGAAATAATCTGAAGTATGGGATAAGGTGATCCCATAATAGAAACAAAATTGAGTAATTTTGTGTGATAAAAAATAGGCCGCATTATTTGTCACAATCTTTAGTGGGACCCCAAACCTGGAGATGATATTTTTTTTGAGAAAGCTGCACACCACTTCAGACGTAACGTGCTTGGTGGGGATGGCCTCCACCCACTTAGTGAAGTAATCTATTGCCATGAGGAGATAATCATGTCTGGCACTTGAAGATGGGTTGACTACCCCAATAAAGTCAATACCCCACTGCTGAAATAGTTTCTCGATTACTACTGGCTTGAGAGGCAAAGTAGGCAGCTTAGGCTTCCCAATGAATTGTTGGCATAACTCACACCTATGCACCCATTTGTAGGCATTCTGGAACAATGTGGACCAATAATACCTTGATCATAAAATTTTGTGCACTATCACTGGTGTAGAAAAATGTCCCCCATAGGCCAAATTGTGAAAAGATTCTAAGAGTCTTTCTTGTTACACCTTATCAACACAACGAAGAAATGCCCCATCCAGGTTTCTCTTGTAAAGACCATTGTCCCACAGAATATAACCAACTACATTCAATTTAACATTCCATTTTTATTTAAAATAAAGATGAGTGGGACACTCACCATATGTCAGAAAATAAGCAATGTCAGAATACCACTCGTCAGTAGTGGTAACAAAGAGGACCGTAGGCATGCCTTCGATCTCTACTTCTTCACTTTCTTCTTCACCTGGAATGTTGTTGGCAATCAATTGGCAAAGACCTTTTCCCCATATGAGTTTGGTTGGTTTGATGTCCAGATCAAACTCTTGAGTTTTGGCAACCCAGTTACCTCTCTTCGTACCAAACTCCTGCTGAATCAAAATAGATTTTACTGTTGTGTCTGCTATGAGAACTTCGGTGTGAGAGTTCAGGATATAAAACTTGAAATGCTTGACCACTTTAACCATAGCGTATGCATGCTTCTCAATAAGAGAATATTTTAGCTCATGATCCTTGAGTGGACAACTCATGAATGAGATAGGAAATTCTGCACCTTGTGAATTTTGCTAGACCAAAATAGCCGATAGTGTATGTTCGAAGGCATAACTATATATTTTAAAACTTTTAGTATAATCTAGATAGATAAAATTGTTGCACGGGCGATTACTTCCTTAATCTCTTTGAACGTTGATTTACCCTCAGCAGTCCACCTAAATGTAGCATTTCCCTTCATCATGTTGACAATGTGACGGGTTTTCTCAGCAAACTTAGTAATAAACCTTCGGAGAAAATTCACTTTTCCAAAGAAAGAGTGAACTGTGGTCTTGTTGGTAGGTAGAGTAAGTTCCTGGATGGACTTGACTCTCTCTGAATCAATTTTAATACCTTCATGGGACATAATGTGTCTGAGAATTTTCCCTTTAGTTACTCTAAAGATAGATTTCTTTGGGTTTAAAGAAATACCATTCTAACGACAGCGTTCTAGTATCTTTTGCAAATGGTCAACATGATGAGAACGATGTTTTGAAAACACTGTCAGATCATCTAGGTACACTACAATGAATTTTCCCATCTCATCTTTGAAAGCGAGATCCATCGCCCTTTGAAAAGTGGTGCCTGCATTTATCAAACCAAAGGCATTCTTTGATAAGCGAAGGTGCCCCAAGGTGTGGTGAATGATGTCTTTTGCTGATCTACTTTTTCGACTTCAACCTGATTGTACCCCAAAAAACTGTCTAGCATTGATAACATTTTCGAACCTGTTACCACCTGTAGAACTTGATCCATAATAGGAAGGGGGTAGTTATATTTTAAAGATAATTGGTTTAAGTTTTTGAAATCCACACAGATTTGAATTTTTCTATTCTTTTTTCTGACAGGCACTATGTTGGCAATCCATGTTGAGTGATGGATTGGAAAGATTATTCAGGCATCAAGCATCTTTTGTATCTCAGCTAAAATAGTACTTGAGATTTTTGGATTATATTGCCTAGATTTTTGCTTATAAGGTACAGAGTTTTCTTTTAGGGGAATGTCATGACAGATGTTATTTGGCCTGAGTGATTTCAGATCATCGTAGGAATAGGCCAATACATCCATATATTGGTAGAGTAGACTAGCAAGCACAAATTTTTTTTCGAGAGTGCAGCATTTCTCATGTTCACCATCTTAGGATCGCGCTTGGTTCCTAAGTTTATCTGACCAAAGTCTTGGGAAGAATTTGAATCTGTTCACTATTGTTTAATAAATCTGTCATGGCTATCAAACAACTTATCTAGGGAAACCAGACCTTTGGGAATCTTATTCCCATTAAGCTTTAGGAAATCCTCACCTTTGTTCGTATTGGTCTCAAGAGTTACTTCACATTCTCAGAGTTCACTACCTTCAAAACATAGTTGTTTGAAACTATCTTTTTGTTCCAAGAAGGTGACAATTTGATCATCATCGTTAAAAACTTGCCAATGGCCAACATTATCAGGTACACTTAGTTGAAAGACTAGCTCAATAGTGTAGCTATCTCCCTTAAAGTCTGGGTGAGGGACTAAAAGGGTGGCAGAGACAGCCAATGCGTCTGCTCAGTCATTGAATTCCCTTGGAATGGTAGAGATGTTGAAAGCAACAAAATTTTCAATTTGATCCCAGACCAGGTTGCGATAGTGGTGCAACCTTTCATTTTTCATCTGATAGAAGTTCCTCACCTAGCAGACTATCAACTCAGCATCCCCTTTAGCATGGAGTAGCCTAATGCCCCTTTCTCTAGCAGCCTATAGTCTGAGCAATAGGGACTCATACTCAGTCATGTTCTTGGTATTATTGAACTAAAATTTGTAAGATAAAGGAATAATGCCTCCCTAAGGAGATACCAACACAACCCCAGCTCTTGAACTAGTAGAGGAGCAGCTACCGTCAAATTCTAAGGTCCATACCTCGTTAGGTGCTGCTTTTTCTTTGAAAACTCTTTTATTTAGGGGAAGAGGCTCTTCCATGTGTTTATTTTGATTTGTCAATTTTTTCGCTGTATCAACTGAACACAATCTCAAGTCATCACCTGAAGGAGTTTCATCATATGTCTCATGGGTTCCGTCTGTAGATAGGAAGTAGTTGCCCATTCTTGAGGACTCAAATAAAATTTGAGCTTTCGGTGCCGATAATCAAGTAACTACATACCTTGCTTCTTTTTCAAGAAGTAACTTCTTTATGACACCTTGAACTAGAATCCTTGCTTTTGATAAGTCCATATTTAGCTTGCCTCCAACATTTTTGCAAAAATTTCGCCCAAGCAGGATGACGTAAGATGCTGGAACATCAGCCACTAAAACCGTCATTTTTATCCGCTTTTTTTGAAAAGCCATGAAGGCATATTGAGTGTCTTTTATCTGACCAAGGAGGGGAACTTGCTTATTTTCCATGGAAAAACACCTGCCAAAAGTTTTAGTCAGAGTCAGGCCAAGAGAATCTGCCACCTTTGTGGGCATGACATTATCTGAGGCTCCAGAATCTATAATACAATTACTCAGTTTATAACCATTTATAAGCAGGGAAACATAGAAAGGTTCTATTTTCTTGGGAGCAATAGGGGGAGTCAAAAAGATTATTTTGGGCCAGTTTATCTCTAGGGAGATCATGAACGGCCTTTAAAGAATCTTATCTTACGAAGACGGCATTGTTTTTCACATATTCTGCTAACCTATCAAACTATTCTAGGTTAGCCCTCAAATATTCAACCTCTGTCATTTGAATTTTAGTCTTTTTAGCATGATCAATTATATCAAATAACTGAAAAAAACTTACAACAGAGGAAGAGATTCTATCATCAGAGACTTTAATAGGTGTGGCACTGGTTGGGTAATGGAAGTGGAAGGTATGGCGTGGTTGGAGGTACTTACTTTTTTATGGGTTACCTGATCCTTTGATTGCAGAGGCAATGGGGTCCCTCGTTTGGAAATGGAAACTGATTGTCAGGGTTCCCCCTCTGCCTTTCCTTTGTCAGTCTGTGAAGTCGACTGATTTTGAGATCTGGTGAAAACAGTGTAAGATCCATCCAAACCTTGCCCTTTACTTCCAGCTTCATCCTGATAATCTAGAAAACTAATATTGGAGTCGCCAATTGATTCTTCTTCCTTTTCATTGAAGATATTAGCATCTTCTTGTTGGTCTAACTAAGGTTGAGATGAATTATCATGCTAAACCTCTAGGTAACCGACCACTGAATTGGCAGGGGCTGCTTCAATGGCCAACCTCCTTGGAGGGGGAGGTAGGCAATTGGATTGTCCTTGGCTTCGGGTAGCATTACCCTGATATTATTGATTTTAAAACATTCTCTTGGACCCATCTCAATAGGTAGGAGTAGACGTACCTTAGGCTATTTGCCTCTTCAAAGTTATCAGTTCATTCATCAATTTCTGCACCATAGGATCTGTAGTACCTAAAGAACTTTCAGTAGAGGAAGAGAATTTATTTTTACTAGGGTCTTTTCTGATCTTACCTGCCAGGATAAGATCATCCTCAATCTCAGTAGACAAACTTTGAGCCAAGGCTAGATCCATAGGGCCAACTCACCTCAACAGAAAACTTACTTCGAGAAGTTGCGAATTGATAAAAAAACACTTGAGATTTTTTGGCGTGGGTTGAGCCACAGTTGGAATTCGGTTTCTCAACTTGTTGAATTTAGCTATGAAATCCCTCATGGGTTTGTGGGATTTTTTTTTCATCTGTGTTAGTTGAGCCAACAAAGAATGTGCATCTTTAGCAGGTTTAAACCTAGCTTCAAATTTGGACTTGAGCGTATCTCAATCTGTTACTGACCTGGCTTGCAGGTGATAGAACCAATCCATGGTAGTTCTTTGCAAAGTTTACACAAAAAGTCTAACTACTACATCCTCAAATTCTATGCCGATCATGCCACATGCTATGGATAAAGCGGCAATATGCTCATCGAGATGAATCTTTCCATCACCAAAAAACTTAGAATTTTTTTGTCTAGAACTACGAGGTAGTTCATGCAGAGGTGCAGTCAAATTGAGAGGACCAAAGGAATTACCCCACGGGCCTTGAGCCATTATGTTAGCATGATTAAATGGTGGGATAACAAACCTTTGTGGGGTATTTATAGGTAGGGCACAATTAACAACAAGAAAAGAAGCTCTACCTTGTGTAAGTGACCTGATAATGTTAGGAGGAAAACTCCTAAAATGTTGAAGGAAAGGTGGTGGGGGAAACAGATCAAAATTTTTTTATTGCACCAACTCAAATACAGGGTCAAAACACCCTTATATCTTTGGCTTCTAGTGTAGTGTGGAGTTGCCATATTTTTAAATAGAAAAGAGATTGAAACTACTTTAAGTTGAAGCTTGAGGCTTCAAAATGCACAATCTTCTCAGTGGCTCTGGTTTTGCAGACCAGATAATATAACAGAGATGAAGGGAGATGGTAAGGCTATAATGATAATGGGTAAGACATGGAACAGAGTTGCCAGACTATGTAATGTATAAGGGTAGGGACTGCTTCAGTCTGAAATTTGAGATTTCAGACTGCACATTCTTCCCCAGCAGAGTCACCAAAAAACTGTTGGGTGAATATTTTGTCGTCAACTAACTGATAACAAAATGTGTATATCAACTATAGCATAGAGAGCTTCAAACCATGAAAAGTATGGGTTTACCAGATCTATATGAAGTAAATCTCTCCTCTCATCAAGGGGAGGTTCCTTATAAATATTTATGTGTTATATGTATGTATAATTAAGTAGAAAATAACACATGGGGTGGTATAACAACATCTACCTCTCTTTTTTCAGAGGTGATGTACAAAGAACAAAAAAAGGATATCCTGGTCCTTAGCTAACAACACTCCTCTTCTTTTAGGAATGATATTAAATGGGAAGCAAAAGATCTCCTAAGGTAATAAATTCTACAAGAACACTCACGTAAGCACAAAGTCTTCCATAGCTTTTTTCACCGATCTGGAAAAATCGTTACCGTAGAGTGAAACGAAGCACAAAGTGTTCACCTAAAAGTATGAAAGATAACTGAATCTCAAAGATAAAATAAGCTCAAAGTATATCCTCTACCTTTTATAAGTGCTCTTAGATAATATAAACACATCCACTTTGCTTATTAAATCAGATAAACAAGAGGTTATCAAGAAAGAGAACATAAGAAATTGTTTCTTAGACAACATAGATAACTTCAACACAAAGTCTGAAATGAACCTGCTTCTCATTCATTTAACAAAATATGATTTAAAAATTTGAGCACAAAGTCTCAAAAATTTCTTCAATTTCAGCAGAGTGTTTGCTCTCTATTTTTCTAAGATCATTTACAAATGAGGTCTCCACTATATATAGGGAGAAAATCCTCAAAAACTAGAAAATAATAAAAAACAAAAATATCTCAGTCAAAGATGACTCATCTTTGATTTTGAGATATTTTTTTGAAATATTTACATGTAATTACATCTTATAAAATTGCATGCACTTTTCACAAAATAGAAGTGCATAAGGACAAAAGAAGAAAGAAGGGGAAAGATTTAGTTTTTGCTACCATATTTCTTCATATGGGCATCGTACATAGTGATGGATGCCTAAATTCCTATGCTGTCTGGCGCAACCGTGTTATTGGAGATGATTTTGGCTCTGATTAATGCATCCTTCAATGTTGTGATGGCCTTAGCATGACTAGTTAACCTGGATTTTAGATTTTCTAAAGTTAACTGAGCGTCTAGAATATTGTCCACAGAAGACATTGAGAAGGATTTTTCTTTAAAATCTCTTCGAATAATCTCTTTGAAACTCTGAATCATTTCTCCTGTCGAAAAGAACTGATTGTCCTTAGAGGTTAGGTTGCAAGGCAACTCTTTTATTTTATTTAGCAGGCTTAGGTCACTCTTCTCACTAGCCTCCTTGAAAGCTTTGAGATCATCAATTAAATCTTTGAGTATCTGGATCCTGAAAATCAGTGACTCCTTGATCTCAACATAAGAGTCCTTGCTAGAGATGACACTGATAGATATCAAGGTGCTTTTTTTCAGATCCTTCATCTCCTTCCATTTGCTAAGATCCTTTTCTAAATTATGAATCTCCTGAGAGATAAGAGAGACAAAGTCATCTAACTCTAATCTTACCTTTTTCATCTTACCCATCCTTTTTGCAACCTCTGATAGCAAAGAAACTCCCTGAGTATGCATTCTTTCAATATAGTCCTCCAGGACTTTTCCTTTTAAGTAAGTCTTCTCAGCCTTCTGAATGACCAGGTCATCTACAGAGAAAGATTCTGGAGTTGTTGCTTCAGGGGGAAGAGTGAACCTTCTTATTACTATCGTTAGCTACTCTGTCTTGGCCTTGTAATAGTCTTTCATCTCCTTCTCTCGATCGAATTTCTAGACCATGATGTCCATAGTAGACTGAAGGTTGCTTTTTACACCTTCATGAGTAACATTACCAAGTTTGACATGAGAGATGGAATAGATGCTCATTTTGAAACCCTCAAGGGTTGCATCCTGTGGAGGCTTAGCAATTTCCATAATTTTCTATTCTTTTTCTTCAACCAATTTGGAGAGGATCTTTGGCCTCTTTGGAGCCTTGGCTTTCATCGACACTATTTTTCCAAAGTCGAAGTCATCTGGAGAAATGTCTAAGTTCTTTATTTTGGGGGTGAATGCTGACATCCAGGGTAGGAGAGAAGTACTTGTTGTGGCAATGGTTGTCTCAGCTGGTGTTACTATGGCAGCTTCTACACTGCTAGTGGTGACAGTAGTCAAAGTGGGAGTAATAGGTGAAACTGTACCAATCACTAATTTTGGTTCTTAGGCAGAACTTCCCCCCAGATTGAAAGAGGGAGAAGACAAACTTGGGATGGATCTAGAAGAGTGAGGATAACCTCCAGAAGCACCTTGAGGATCGCCAAATATGACTCTAAAAGGAGAGGCAGCTCCAGAAGAGGGAACACTGATCGAAGAGATAGGAGAAGAGGGTACCACAGGAGACTGAGGGGGAGAAGGAGAGACACTCTTGAGTGGTTGTGCTTCTTCTTGTGAGAGTGGAGGTCTAGTGGTTGGTTGCCCTGACGGTTGATTATCTATCTCCATTGGCTGGGCTGCTTGTTTCTGAGGGCTCTTTTCATCGATTCTTTTTGTTGCCACTTCAAGCTCTTATGTGGTCTTTGGTTTCTTTGACACAAAGATGATTTTAGGCTTGTGAGGCCTAGAAGGGGAAGGTATATCACCTTTTTTTTTGGTTCTATTCTCTACCTTCTTCTTCATCTCTGCTTGATATTTAGCTTCAAATCCTGTGATGAATTCTTTCAGGATGATTCTCTTAGCTACTAACCAATCATTAGTGTTAGCCAATATTGGTTTGAATCTTTTTCTCTGAGAAGTCAGTCCTTTTTAAGACCACTGAGTTGGAGGAAGAGGGAAACCAACAACCTTTTCGGCCAAGTATCTACTATTGATAATATTTTTGTCATCGATTAGACCAGAGGGGATCTCTACAAGCCCTAGATATTCGATCTGCTCTAGGGTCAGCCTGCAAAAGTCCATTTTCCTAATTTCTTTGGCTGTCCTCAAGTCGATCTAGATATCCCTAATCATGGGCTCATGGAACTGAGTCTTCCTCTTAATCTTGTCTTTGACCTCCCTGTAGTCAAATTTTTCTCTTCTCTTGAATGGTTTTAGAGTGACCATCTGCATTTCAGTTTCCATGACCTTGGCTTTGGATGTTATTGCAATGGAATACCTGCCAATCTCAATTGGAAACCGAAAGCTTGGTTTCTTTAGCTCCATTTGTCTGGTATGCACGATAATTAGTTGTCAGCAAAGTTCCATTAGTACCAACCTATCTGAAGGGAACTTGGGGAGCATATAGGGGTAGCCTTAGAAAAAGCCAACCCAAAGATAGCAGAAGGTGGGGAATTGAAGGAACATGTAGCCATAATCATTGAACACTGTCCAAGCCTCGTCTGATACTTTCTTCTACTCAAGCTGAGGGTTGAAGAGGCATATAAATATGGCAAAAAAGGTGTCATTTACCCTTTTGAAGGGGTGGGTTGATCCTTATAGAGTCAGCTAAGGGTAATATGAGTACATTGGGGTTGTCTTTCTATTCCTCTCTGTGGTTAAGCCTAGAAAAGTTTGCATTGCGGTAGCTATGTACACAAGGTACGAAGTCACATAGAATTTGTAAGAAGTCTATACCTTGGTTAGCTATTCATGAAAGGCATTGTTGATCTGCTCTCTCCAAAAGATGACATGTTTGCCTTGGAGGATGATTTTAATGAATAGGTACATCCATTCATAGAACATTGAAGAAGATGGGAGGCCTCGTACCCTGCTGAGAAGGGTGATCAAGTCACCAACCTCCTCAATAAAGTCACTCCTCAGAAAGTTTTGTGGCCACCTTGATAAGTTGGTCTTAGGGGTCTTCAACCATTTATAGTTCATTACTTTCTTTGCCCTCTCAGGGTCTTTGTCGTATTCCTTCTAGGCATCCATGAAGTGAATCTTGGTTACTTTAGTGGTTGGAGGGCACATGAAAACTTTATCGATGAATTTGAGATCTAGCCAAATCACCATGTTGTTGTTTGTATCTGAGACCGACCTGGTCTCTTTGTTGTAGAAGTGAGCACATTAGAGAATGAACTCAGTATGATGTGCTGCCACTAAAAAAGTGGCCACCAGGTGGATGTTACTCTCGATGATACTCTTCATCTCAATGCTTGGATTCGTCACCTTCATTCATGCTATGAATTCGGCCATGTCCACATGGCCAATTTTGGTGTCTTAGATGTCATCGACATTTGAGGAGACCGACTTGAGTGGGGAGATGACCTAATATTTGTATTTCATGGTTTTTGCCTTTTTCAGATACACTTCAGACATGGAAATTGGTTTTGGTCAGATAGGTATCGATGAGTAAGAGTTCTCTGAAGGTACTGCAGACATGATTATGAGATTAAAAGAAAGTGGATGAATGGGGAAAATGTAATTTAAGTGATCATGGTCAACGAAGGTCACTTAAAAAGGCCGGGTTGGAAAAAGGATCAAAAAATAAAGAAGAAAGGGAAAGAAAAAGTCAACACAGAAAATACTCCAGAGTTGAGAAAATCTGGAGGAGGGATGCACGGGCGGCAAAATTTGCCGCTCCTGCAGGTTGGAGTGACTAAAGTGTGAGGGTGGAAAAATTTGTCACACATGTAGGGTCTACTTGCATAGGTGGCATATTTCACCACCCTTAAAAGCTTGAGGAGAAAGAGGTAGGGGCGGTGAAACTCGCTGCCCTTGTAGGGATGGCCTGCACAGGTGGTGAATTTTGCTACCCTTGCAAGACAAAAAAAAAGCAAAAAGTAGGGGTGGCCAAATTTGTTGCCCCTGCATTAAAGAGTGAGTGCGGGTGGAAAATTTTGCTGGCTATGAAGGTGAATGAGGGAGGGGAGAATGACATACGGATGGTGAAAATCACTGCCCTTGTGGGGTTTGGAAAGAAACCCGCAAGGGTATGGGCGGCAAAATTGCAGCTCGTGTAGAAACAAAAAGGAGACTGTGGGTAACGAAGAGGGATGACATTTTTTGCCATCCCCAGTAGGATAGAAAGCATCTTCAGTAAAAGATGATAAAAAAACTAAAGAAGAACAAAAACCAAATGCAAAAAATAAGACCTACTTAGAAAACTGCGCGTGCCACAAGCTCGAATCTACAAAAATGTGTTTCAAATCGCTCGTCAAATGGCCCAGACATGGAAAGAAAGAGGAGAGGAGGAAGCAATGAGAATAAATGAGGTTCAAATCAGTTTATATGGGGTGAAAAATGACCCTAACAACCCACCGCATGTAGCAATAAATGCCATGCATGGAAACTAAGGCATGCTTGGGTGGTGAATTTTGCCGCCCTTACATGTTTTGGTGGGTCCGAATGCAGAGGTGGCCAATTTTGCCACCTTTTTAGGTTAAGATGCAAGGGCAGAAAAATTTTCCACCCTTGCAATAAAAATTTAGGGGTGGCAAATTTTTCCACCCTTGCTTTACAAACATCAAAATGCACTGGCGACAAAATTTGCCACACATGCACGAAACGGAAGAAAAGACCAACTCTGGAAGAGGCAGTCTGAGGGGAGGGGTTCCTTGGTCGCAATGAGATCGTGGTCACTCTTACGTTGTTAGGCCAAGCTGAGAATGAATTCAAAATCCGTCTCGAAAACAAACTTAGAGAGACAAAAGATGAAACAGACAAGTTTTGTAGGGGGTTGTTCCCAAAAATGGGCTAAGCCAATTTTGAAAACAACAACTGGCTCTTATTAGGGAACTTCCATTAATCAAATTGATTAGCGAGAGTAGAAACTAGTCTCTAAGTGCCTTCATCTAAGCCATTGGGCTACAGAGTCAGGCTAAAAATGAAAGACAAACAGACAAAACATAAAAACTATACATATATACAAATGGGCTTCTCCAAGCCTCAAGGATTGAACAGGTTCAAATGTTATCCATTGTGAGGTAGTGCAAATGATGTTCCATCTTGGTACTCTAGCAAGAATCTAGCCTCACTATAGAGATATCGAATGGTGAATGGGCCTCTCCATAAGGATTCAAATTTGCCATGCATCCCTTTTGGTTCTCGCCTCTTGTCCCACAACAAGACTTGATCTCCAACTTAGAATTCTCAAACTTTAGTTTTTTATCAAAGAGTGCCTTCACCTAGTTCTGATGTTCCCTTATCCGATCCACTACCATAGCTCGATGCTCATTCAACTCATTTAGACACATGATTCTCTTGTTGACTGAGCTTTTGAAGGTTGAGTCTTCGATTGCTTTAGTTAATCTAAGCGCTGGAAGTTCAAGGGTGATGGGGATTTCTACAGTTAGGACATAAAGAAGCTAGAAAAGGGACATACCTATAGCCCTTTTGGGTGTTATTCTATTTGCCCATAAAGCATCATATAATGCTTTGTGCCACATTCTCTGATTGTCATCCACCAACTTTTTGATAATAGTGACCAGGTTCTTGTTACTTGATTTTGCTTGGCCATTTCCTTGAGAGAAATAGTCTGAAGTATGGGATAAGGTGATTCCATAATAGAAACAAAAGTGAATAATTTCATGTGATGAAAAATAGGCTACATTATCTGTCATAATCTTTAGTGGGATCCTGAACCTGGAGATGATATTTTCTTTCAGAAAGCTGCACACCACTTTAGATGTATCGTGCTTGGTGGGGATGGCCTCCACCCACTTAGTGAAGTAATCTATTGCCGTGAAGACATAATCATGTCTGGCACTTGAAGATGGGTTGACTATCCCAATGAAGTCAATACCCCACTGCTGAAATGGTTTCTCGATCACTACTGGATTGAGAGGCAAAGTAAGCAGTTTAGGCTTCTCAATGAATTGTTGGCACAATTCACACCTACAAACCCATTTGTAGGCATTTTAGAATAGCGTGGGCCAATAATACCTTGCTCGTAGAATTTTTTTCACTGTCACCGATGCAAAAAAATGTCTCCCATGGGCCAGATTGTGGAAAGATTTTAAGAATCTTTCTTGTTGCACCTTGTCAACACAATGAAGAAATGCTCCATCCAAGTTTCTCTTGTAAAGACCATTATCCCACAGAACATAACCAACTACTTTCAATTTAACATTATGTTTCTCTTTACAAGAAAGATGAGTGGGACACTCACCATATGTCAGAAAATGAACAATGTCAGAATACCACTCGTCAGTAGTGGTAACAAAGAGGACCGTAGGCATGTCTTCGATCTCTACTTCTTCACTTTTTACTTCACCTTGAATGTTGTTGACAATCATCTAGAAAAGACCCTTTCCCCATATGAGTTTGGTTGGTTTGATTTCCAAATCAAACTCCTGAGTTTTGGCAACCCAGTTACCTCGCTTTGTATTGAACTCCTGCTGAGTCAAAATAGATTTTAATGTTGTGTCTAGTATGAGAACTTCGGTGTGAGAGTTTAGGATATAAAACCTAAAATACTTGACCACTTTGACCACAGCGTATGCATGCTTCTCCATAAGAGAATATTTTAGCTCATGATCCTTGAGTGGACAACTCATGAATGAGATAGGAGATTCTGCACCTTCTGAATTTTGCTGGACCAAAATAGCTGATAATGTATGTTCAGAGGCATAACTATATATTTTGAAACTTTTATTATAATTTGGATAGACCAAAACTAGTGCACGGGCGATTACTTCCTTAATCTCTTTGAACGTTGATTTACCCTCAGCAGTCCACCTAAATGTAGCATTGCCCTTCATCATGTTGACAATGTGACAGGTTTTTTCAGAAAACTCAAGAATAAACTTTCAGAGAAAATTCACTTTTCCAAAGAAAGAGTGAACTATGATCTTGCTGGTAGGCAGAGTAAGTACCTGGATGGACTTGACTCTCTTCGAATCAATTTTAATACCTTCACGGGACACAATGTGTCTGAGAAGTTTCCCTTCAGTTACTCTAAAGATAGATTTCTTTGGGTTTAAAGAAATACCATTCTGATGACAGCGTTCCAGTATCTTTTGCAAATGGTGAACATGCTCATAACAATGTTTTAAAAACACTGTCAGATCATCTAGGTACACTACAATGAATTTTTTCATCTCATCTTTGAAAGTGAGACCATCGCCCTTTGAAAAGTGGTGCCTACATTTATCAAATCAAAAGGCATTCTTTGATAAGTGAAGGCGCCCCAAGGTGTGGTGAACGTTGTCTTGTGTTGATCTACTTTTCTGACTTCAACCTGATTGTACCCCGAAAAACCATCTAGCATTGATAACATTTTTGAACCTATTACCACCTATAGAACTTGATCAATAATAGGAAGGGGGTAGTTATCTTTTAAAGATAACTGGTTTAAGTTTCTAAAATCCACACAGATTCAAATTTCACCATTCTTTTTCCTAACAAGTACTATGTTGGCAATCCATGTTGAGTGATGGATTGGAAAGATTATCCGGACATCAAGCATCTTTTGTATCTCAGCTAAAATAGTACCTGAGATTTTTGGATTATATTGCCTGGATTTTTGCTTTTAAAGTAAAGAGTTTGCTTTTAGGGGAATGTCGTGATAGATGTCATTTCTCCTGAGTGATTTCAGATCATCGTAGGAATAGGCCAATACATCCATATATTGGTGGAGTAGACTAGCAAGCTCAAATCTTTCTTCAGGAGTGCAGCATTTCCCAATGTTTACCATTTTAGGATCGCGCTTGGTTCCTAAGTTTACCTGATCAAAGTCTTGGGAATAATTTGAATCTATTCGTTGTTGTTTAATAAACCTGTCATGGTTATCAAACAACTTTTCTAGGGAAACTAGACCTTTGAGAATCTTATTCCCCTTAAGCTGTAGGAAATTTTTATCTTTTTTCGTATTGGTCTCAGGAATTGCTTCACATTCTCAGAGTTCACTACCTTCAAAATGCAGTTGTTCAAAACTAGCTTTTTGTTCTAAGAAGGTGATGATTTGATCATCATCATTAAAAACTTGCCAATGGTTGACATTATCAGGTACACTTGGTCGAAAGACCAACTCAATAGTGGACCTATCTCCTTTAAAGTCTGGGTGAGGGACTAGAAGGGTGGCAGAGACTACCAATGCGTCTGCTCAGTCATTGAATTCCCTTGGAACGATAGAGATGTTGAAGGCATCAAAATTTTCAATCTAATCCCAGACTAGGTTGCGATAGTGGCACAACCTTTTATTTTTCATCTGATAGAGGTTCCTCACCTGGCAAACTATCAACTCAGCATTTCCTTTAGCATGGAGTAGCCTAATGCCCCTTTCTCTAGCAGCCTATAGTCCAAGCAATAGGGACTCATACTCAGTTATGTTGTTGGTATTGTTGAACTGAAATTTGTAAGATAAAGGAATAATATCTCCCTGAGGAGATACCAACACAACCCTGGCTCTCGAACTAGTAGAGGAGCAGCTGCCATCAAATTCCAAGGTCCATACCTCGTTAGGTGTTGCTTTTTTTTTGAAAACTCCTTTGTTTGAGAAAAGAGGCTCTTCCATGTGTTTATTTTGATTTGTAAATTTTCCCACTGTATCAACTGAACCCAATCTCAAGTCATCACCCAAAGGAGTTTCATCAGATGTCTCATGGTTCCATCCATAGATAGGAAGTAGTTGCCCATTCTTGAGGACTCAAATAAAATTTGAGCTTCCAGTGCCGATGATCAGGTAACTACGTACCTTGCTTCTTTTTTAGAAAGTAACTTTTTCATGACACCTTGAACTAGAATATTTGCTTCTGACAAGTCCATATTTAGCTCACCTCCAACATCTTCGCAAAAATTTTGCCCAAGCAGGATGTCGTAAGATGCTGGAACATCGGCCACTAAAACTGTCATTTTTATCTGCTTTTTTAGAAAAGCCGCGAAGGCATATTGAGCATCTTTTATCTGACCAAGGAGGGGAACTTACTTATTTTCCATAGAAAAACACCTCCCAAAATTTTTGGTCAGAGTTAGGCCAAGATAATCCACCACCTTTGCGGGCATGACATTATCTGAGGCTCCAGAATTTATAATATAATTACTCAATTTATAACCATTTATAAGCAGGGAAATGTAGAAAGGTTCTATTTTCTCGAGAGAAATAGGGGGAGTCACAACAAGATTATTTTGGGCTGGTTTATCTTTAAGGGGATTATGAACGGCCTTTAAATAATCTTGTCCTATTGGGACGGCATTTTTTTCACATATTCTGTTAACCTATTAAATTGTTCTGGGTTAGCCCTCAAATATTCAACCTTTATCATTTGAATTTTAGTCTTTCCAGCATGATCAATTATATCAAATAACTAAAAATAACTTGTAACAGAGGAAGAGAGTCCATCATCAGGGACTTTAATAGGTGTGGCACTGGTCTGGGCAATAGAAGTGGAAGGTATGGCGTGGTTGGAGGTACTTACTTTTTAATGGGTTACCTGATCCTTTGATTGTGGAGGCAATGGGGTCCCTCATTTGGCAATAGAAACTGATTGTCAGGGTTCCTCCTCTACCTTTCCTTTGCTAGTCTGTGAAACTAACTGATTTTGAGATCTAGTGAAAATAGCGTAAGATCCATCCAAATCCTACACTTTACTTCTAGTTCGTCCTGGTAATCTAGAAAATTGATATTGGAGTCACCATCTAATTCTTCTTCCTGTTCATCAAAGAGATTAGCATCTTCTTGTTGGTCTAACTGAGGTTGAAACAAATTGTCGTGCTCAGCCTCCAAGTAACCAACTGCTAAATTGGCAGGTGCTGCTTCAATGGCCAACCTCTCTGGAGGGGGAGGTAGGCGATTGGATTGCCCTTGGCTCTAGGTAGCATTACCTTGATATTGCTGATTTTAGAACATTCTCCTAGGTGCATCTCAATAGGTAGGAGCAGACGTACCTTGGGCTATTTGCCTCTTCAAAGCTATCAGTTCATTCATCAATTTCTACACCATATGATCTATAGTACTTGAAGAATTTTTAGCAGATGAAGAGAATTTATTTTTACTAGGGTCTTTTCTGATCTTTCCTGCCAAGATAAGATCATCCTCAATCTTAGTAGCCAAACTTTGAGCCAAGGCTAGATCCATAGGGCCAACTCACCTCAACAGGAAACTTACTTCAAGAAGCTATAAATTGATAAAAAAACACTTGAGATTTTCCAGCATGGGCTGAGCCACAGTTGGAATTCAGTTTCTCAACTTGTTGAATTTAGCTATGAAATCCCTCGTGGGTTCCTGGGATTCTTTTTTCAACTTTGTTAGCTGAGCCAACAAAGTGTGTGCATCTTCAGCAGGTTTAAATTTAGCTTTGAATTTAGATTTGAGCGTATCCCAGTCTGTTACTGACTCAGCTTGCAAGTGAAAACTAATCTGCGGCAGTTCCTTGCAAAGTTTCCATAAAAAGTCTAATTACTACATCCTCAAATTCCATGCCGATCATGCCACATGCTATGGAGAAAGAAGCAATATGCTCATCGAGATGAATCTTTCTATCACCAAAAAACTTAGGAATTTTTTTTTTAGAACTACGAGGTAGTTCATGCAGAGGTGCAGTCAAATTGAGAGGACCAAAGGAATTACCCCACAGGCCTTGAGCCATTATATTAGGATGATTAAATGGTGGAATAACAAATCTTGGTGGGGTATTTATAGGTAGGGTGCAATTAACAGTAGAGAAAGAAGCTTTACCTTGTGTCGGTGACCTGATAAGGTTAGGAGGAAAACTCTTAGAATATTGAAGGGAAGGTAGTTGAGAAAACAGATCAAAATTGCTTTGTTGCACCAACTCAAACACAGGGTCAAAAACACCCTTAGATCTCTGGCTTCTAGTGTAGCGTGGAGTTACCAAATTTTTAAATGGAAAAGGGATCAAAATTGCTTCAAGTTGAAGCTTGAGGCTTCAAAATGCATGTTCTTCCCAGCGGCTCTGGTTTTACAGACCAAATAATATAACAGAGATGAAGGGAGATGGTAAGGCTATAATGATAATGGGTAAGACATGGAATAGAGTCACCAGACTATGTAATGGATAAGGGTAGGGACTGCTTCGGTCTAAAACTTGAGGTTTTAGACTGCACATTCTTCCCTAGCAAAGTTGCCAAAAAATTGTTGGGTGAATATTTTGTCATCAACTAACTGATGACAAAATAGGTATATCAACCATAGCATAGGGAGATTTACACCATGAAAATTATGGGTTTACCAGATCTGGATGAAGTAAATCTCTCCTCTCATCAAGGGGAGGCTCCCTATAAATATTTATGTGCTATATGTATGTATAATTAAGCAAAAAATAACACATGGGGTGGTATAACAGCATCTACCTCTCTTTTTTCAGAGGTGATGTACAAAGAACAAAAGAAGGATATCCTGGTCTTTAGCTAACAACACTCCTCTTCTTTCAGGAATGATATTAAATGGGAAGTAGAAGATTTCCTGAGGTAATAAAGTCCACAAGAAAACTCACGTAAGCACAAAGTCTTCCGTAGCTTCTTCCACTGATCTGAAACAATCGTAATCGTAGAGTGAAATGAAGCACAAAGTCTTCACCTAAAACTACGAAAGATAACTGAATCTTAAAGATAAAAGAAGCTCAAAGTCTATCCTCTACCTTTTAGAAGGGCTCTTAGATAATATAAACACACCCACTTTGCTTATTAAATTAGATAAACAAGAGGTTATCAGGAAAGAGAACATAAGAAGCTATTTCCTAGACAACACAGATAACTTCAACACAAAGTCTGAAATGAACCTGCTTCTCATTCATTTAACAAAATATGATTTACAAATTTGAGCACAAAATCTCAAAAATTGCTTCAATTTCGGCAGAGTGTTTGCTTTCTATTTTTCAAAGATCATTTACAAATGAGGTCTCCACTATATATAAGGAGAAAATCCTCAAAGACTAGAAAATAATAAAATACAAAAATATCTCAGTCAAAGATGACTCATCTTTGACTTTGAGATATTTTTACAAAATATTTACATGTAATTACATCTTACAAAATTGCATGCACTTTTCACAAAACAGAAGTGCATAAGGACAAAAGAAGAAAGAAGGGGAAAAAATTAGTTCTTGCTACCAAATTTCTTCATATGGGCATTGTACATAGTGATAGATGCCTGAATTCTTATGCTGTCTGGCACAATCATGTTCTTGGAGACGATTCTGGCTCTGATTAATGCATCCTTCAATGTTGTGATGGCCTTAGCATGAGTAGTTAACCTGGATTTTAGATTTTCCAAAGTTAACTGAGTGTCTAGAATAGTGTCCACAAAAGACATTGAGAAGGATTTTTCTTCAAAATCTCTCTGAATCATCTCTTTGAAACTCTGAATCATTTCTTCTACCGAAAGGAACTGATTGTCTTTAGAGGTTAGTTTACAAGGTAGCTCTTCTAGTTTATTTAGTAGGCTTAGGTCACTCTTCTCACTAGCCTCCTTGAAAGCTTTGAGATCATCAATTAAATCTTTGAGTACCTGGATCCTGAAAATCAGTGACTCCTTGATCTCAACATAAGAGTCCTTGTTGGAGATGACACTGATAGATATCAAGGTGTTTTTCTTTAGATCCTTCATCTCCTTCCATTTTCTAAGATCCTTTTCTAAATTATCAATCTCCTGAGAGATAAGAGAGACAAAGTCATCTAACTCTGCTCTTACCTTTCTCATCTCACCCGTCCTTTCTGCAACCTCTGATAGCAAAGAAACTCCCTGAGTATGCATTTTTTCAATATAGTTCTCCAGGAATTTTTCCTTTAAGTAAGTCTTCTCAGCCTTTTGAATGACCGGGTCATCTATGGAGAAGGCTTCTGGAGTTGTTGCTTCAGGGGGAAGAGTGAACCTTCTTATTACTGCCATTAGCTACTCTGTCTTGGCCTTATAATAATCTTTCATCTCCTTCTCTTGGTCGAATTTCTGGACCATGATGTCTATAGCAAACTGAAGGTCACTTTTTGCACCTTTGTGAGTAACTTTGCCAAGTTCGACACGAGAGATGGAATAGCTGCTCATTTTGAAACCCTCAAGGGTTGCGTCCTATGGAGGCTTAGAAATTTCCAAAAAAAATTGTCTTTTTTCTTCGAACAATTTGGAGAGGATCTTTGGCCTCTTTGGAGCCTTGGCTTTCACCGGCACTATTTTGCCAAAGTCAAAGTCATTTGGAGAAATGTCAAACTTCTTTCTTTTGAAGGTGAATGTTGACATCTAGGGCAGGAGAGAAGTACCTATTGTGATAATGGTTGTCTCAGCTGGTGTTACTATGATAGCTTCTACACTGCTAGTGGTGACAGTAGTCACAGTGAGAGTAATAGGTGAAACTGTACCAATCATTGATTCTAGTTTTTGGGTAGAACTTCCCTCCAGATTAAAAGAGGGAGAAGACAAACTTGGGATGGACCTAGAAGAGCGAGGAAAACCTCCAGAAGTGCCCTGAAAATCGCTAAATATGATTCTGGAAGGAGAGGTAGCTCCAGAAGAGGGAACATTGATTGGAGAGATAGGAGAAGAGGGTACCACAAGAGACTGAGGGGGAGAAGGAGAGACGCTCTTGAGTGGTTGTGCTTCTTCTTGTGAGAGTGGAGGTCCACTGCTTGGTTGCCCTGACAATTGATCGTCTGTCTCCATTGGCTGGGCTACCTATTTTTGAGGGCTCTATTCTTCGGTTCTTTTTGCTACCACTTCAGGCTCTTCTGCGGTCTTTAGTTTCTTTGACACAAAGATGATTCTAGGCTTGTGAGGCCTAGAAGGGGAAGGTACATCACCTTTATTTTTGGTTCTATTCTCTACCTTCTTCTTCATCTCTGCTTGATATTCAGCCTCGGATCCTGTGATGAATTCTTTTAGGATGATTCCCTTGGCTGCTAACCAATCATTGGTGTTAGCCAATATTGGTTCAAATCTTTTTCTTTGAGAAGTCAGCCCTTTTTGAGACCACTGAGTTGGAGGAAGAGGGGAACCAGCAACCTTTTTGGCCAGGTATCTACTATTGATAATATTTCTATCATCAATTAGACCAGAGTGGATCTCTGCAAGCCCCAGATATTTGATCTGCTCTAGGGTCAGCCTGCAAAAGTCTATTTTCCTAATTTCTTCAACTATTTTTAGGTCAATCTAGATATCCTCAATCATGGACTCATGGAACTGAGTCTTCCTCATGATCTTGTCCTTGACCCCCTGTAGTCAATTTTTTCTCTTCTCTTGAATGGTTTTAGAGTGACCATCTGCATTTTAGTTTCCATGACCTTGGCTTTGGCTACTGTTGCAATGGAATACCTGCGAATCTCAATTGGAAACTGAAAGCCTGGTTTCTTTAGCTCCATTTGTTTGGTATGAATAACAATTAGTTGTCGGCAAAGTTCTATTAGTACCAACCTATCTGAAGGAAACCTGGGGAGCATATAGGGGTAGCCTTGGAAAAAGCCAACCTGAAGATAGTAGAAGGTGGGGAATTGAAGGAACATGCAGTTTTAATCATTGACCACTATCCAAGCCTCATCTGATACTCTCTTTTGCTCAAGCTGAGGGTTGAAGAGGTATGGAAATATGGTGAAAAATGCATCATTTACCCTTTTAAAGTGGTGGGTCAATCCTTGATGAGTCAGCTGAGGGTAATATGAGTACACTAGGGTTGTCTTTCTATACCCCTCTGTGGTTAAGCCCAGAAAAGTTTGCATTGTGGCAGATATGTACACAAGGTATGAAGTCATATAGAACTTGTAAGAAGTATATACCTTGGTTAGCTGTTCATGGAGGGCATTGATAATCTACTCTCCCTAAAAGATGACCTATTTTCCTTAGAGGATGATTTTAATGAATGGGTACATCCATTCATGGAATAGTGAAAAAGACAAGATTCCTCGTACCCTGTTGAGAAGGGTGATCAAGTCACCAACCTCCTCAATAATGTCACTCCTCAGAAAGTTTTGCAACCACCTTAATAATTTGGTCCTGGGGGTCTTCAACTATTTGTAGTTCATTACTTTCTTTGCCCTCTCAGGGTCTTTGTCATATTCCTTTTGGGCATCCACGAAGTCAATCTTGGTTACTTCGGTGGCTGGAGGGCACATGAAAACTTTATCGATGAATTTGGGATCCAGTCGAATCACCATGTGGGCATTGGTATCTAAGACCGACCTGGTCTCTTTGTTGTAGAAGCGAGCACTTTGGAGAATGAACTCAGTATGATGTGCTACCACTGGAAAAGCGGCCACCAGGTGGATGTTACTCTCGATGATCCTCTTCATCCCGGTGCTTGGATTTGTCGCCATCATTCGTGTTATGAATTTGGCCATGTCCACGTGGCTAATTTCGGTGTCTCAGATGTCATCAACATTTGAGGAGACCGATGTGAGTGGGAAGATGCCCTGATATTTTTATTTTATGGTCTTTGCCTTTTTCGAAGATGCTTCAGACATGGAAACTAGTTTTGGTCAGATAGATGTTGATGAGCAAGAGTTCTCTGAAGGTACTATAGACATGATTATGAGATTAGAGGAAAGTGGATGAATGGGTAAAATGTAATTTAAGTGATCATGGTCAATGGAGGTCACTTAAAAAGGCTAGGTTGGAAAAAGGACCAAAAAATGAAGAAGAAAGGGAAAGAAAAAGTCAACACAAAAAATCCTCTAGAGTTGGAAAAATTCGGAGGAGGGATGCACGGGTGGCAAAATTTGCTACCCTTGCAGGTTGGAGTAACTGAAGTGCAAGGGCGGTGAAATTTGCCACCCATGCAGGGTCAGCCTGCATAGGCAGTGAATTTTGCTACCCTTGCAGGCTAGATGAGAAAGAGGTAGGGGCAGCGAAACTCGTCGCCCTTACAGGGATGGCCTGCAGGGGTGGCAAATTTTTCCACTCTTGTGAGACAAAAAAAGCAAAAAGTAGGGGCAGCCAAATTCACTGTCGCTGCATTAAAGAGTGAGTGGAGGTAGTGAAATTTGCTAGCCACAAAGGTGAATGAGGGAGGGGAGAATGACACACAGACGGTGAAAATCACTGCCTTTGTAGGGTTTGGAAAGAAACCTGTTGGGGTACGGGTGGCAAAATTGTTGTTCATGTGGAAATAAAAAGGAGACCATAGGCAACGAAGAGAGATGGTGTCTTTTGCCATCCCCAGTAGGATAGAAAGCATCCTCAACAAAAGATGATAAAGAAACTGAAGAAGAACAAAAAGCAAATGCAAAAAATAAGACCTACTTGGAAAATAGCGCGTGCCACAAGTTTGAATCTGCAAAAATATGCTTCAAATCGCTCATCAGATAGCCCAGATGCAGAAGGCAAGAGGAGAGGAGGAAGCAATGAGAAGAAATGAGGTTCAAATTAGTTTATATGGGGTGAAAAATGACCCCAACAACCCGCTACGTGTGACAATAAATGTCACGCATGGAAACTGAGGCATGCTTGGGTGGTGAATTTTGCCGCCCTTGCATGTTTTGGTGAGTCAGAATGCAGAGGTAGCCAATTTTGCTGCCTTTGCAGGTTAAGATGCAAGGGTGGCAAAATTTTCCACCCATGCAAGAAAAATGCAGGGGCAGCAAATTTTGCCGCCCTTGCTTTACAAAGGTCAAAATGCACTAGTGGTAAAATTTGCCACCCATGCATGAAATGGAAGAAAAGACCAACTCTAGAAGAGACAGTCTGGGGGGAGGGGTTCCTTGGTCACAATGAGATCATGGTCACTCTCACATTCTTAGGCCAAGCTGAGAATGAATTCAAAATCTGTCTCGAAAACAAACTTAGAGAGACAAAAGATGAAACGGACAAGTTTCGTAGGGGGTTGTTCCCAAAAATGGGCTAAGCCAATTTTGGAAACAACAGATATAATTACACCACAAAAAGTATTAGGTCAATTTTAATGATCATATGAGTGAGGCCTTAGAATATTATAATTCTAAAGAGCTTGATCTATTGATCATACTCTTTCAGTTTAGCCACCCATCAACCTAGACACTCTCCCAATTAAGTTTTTATTAATATGAGCTTAATGTCTGGGTCTGGGATAATGGCATGCTCCTTGTTCTCGAGGATATAGTGTTAAAAATTCTTAATAAAAAAGTGTAAGTATTATTTTAAAAGGTGGATTACTTCAAATCTATGTGTTTCAAGTTCATTTTCATGAATGTTATGGGTTTTTATTCTTTGTCAATTCTCTGAGTGAGTACAACAGCTATGGTTTACTCAGAGGCAAAGGAATAGAGGTAGAATTTATTTATATAGTCTAGTCTAGTAAATATTAGTTATTATATTATATAATTTTTGATGTCTTATAAGGCCTTCTTGTCTAAAGGATTCCACTCAATCTTATCTTCCTATTTCATCATAGCATTCACGGCCTTAAAATTTTCATAAAAACTAGATATAAACTTATGTATAAAGTTAATTTTGTTGAAGAATTATTTAAATTCAATCTTTCTATTAGGAAGAGGTATTTATAAATTGCATTATCACAATTAGTATCAATATGCATACCCTCCTTGGTGATGATGTGACCAAGGATATTATCTTTTGTGATTCCAAATCCACTTTTCTTCGAGTTAAGTGAGATACCATACCTTCTGCACATTTTAAATATCCTTTATAAGTGGTGAACATGATCAAACCTATATTTTGAGAATACACTTAGATCATCCATATATATTATTATACAATTAATAATTAATCCATTGATTTAAAATTCTAAGGCTCTCTGTAATGTGGCCTTGGCATTGATAAGGTTGAATGATATCCTCTTATAAGTGAAGGAACCCATTTTCTAGTGAAGGCAATCTTGACACTATATTGGGGGATATATCATGAGAGTCCATCTAAGAAAGACATAATTTAAGACCAAATCACAATCTAAATGACTTTCTATGGAGAGGTAAAGGGATAATTATCTTTGTTTGAGAACCAATTCAAGTTCCTAAAATTCACACACAACTTGGTTTCTCCATTCTTATAAAAGCGCACTAAGTTGGCCACCCATGTAGAATGGTAGATTGCAAAAATAATCCCTAGCATATTAACCTCTTTATAAAATATGATTTCTAATACTAATTACATAGTTCATTGTCTATATATGAATGGCTTCTACCCTTTCTTGAGTGGGATGGTATGTATCATCACACTGGGATCAAAAAACTTAAGGTTTTTGTATGTCTAGGTAATTATGTATTTGTACCACATGATTAATATCCTAAGCTATTTTATTCTAATCAAGGTGAAATTAAGACGAATGTGTGCATCTCTAGCTTGATTGGCTAATCCCATATTGATATCAAATGATTGATAGTCAACACAAGTTAGTCTTTTTGATATGTGTGTTGATTTATCCAAATCAAATGCCTTTTTATAAAAAAATCAAATATTTTAGGATGTATTTATCTCTTAAGTTCATAATATCATATTTATCATAGTCCTCATCAAGGGGATTATCTCTATTCTTCTCATCTACAATTTGATCACTAAATATCCTAAAGCTATTTTAAAACTCCAATATGTGATGATCATCATTGAAAAATTGAAAATTTTCAATGTTGTATAGGACTAAAGGGTAGGGTATAAGATCTATGAAAAATTTCTACATCCCTGAGTCACCTAAAGAAGCTAGATTCACAGTTAAAGCTACTAGGTAATTTTAAACCTAATTTCATTCTCAAGGAATATGGATGATATTGAATGCATCAAATGATTCTATCAATTCCCATTCTTTATTTTTATATTTCCTCGAATAAGATAACTTGCATTGAAATTTACTCCTGATATGGTTGGATACTAATTCAAGATCCTTAAATTCTTTTAGCTCTTTGACTTTATGTTTTGAGGATAACTACAGATATAAGATAAAAGCTTCATACTCTACAATGTCATTTGTGTAAGTGAACTATAACCTATAGGCATCCAAATGTCATTTCTCTTGAAAATTAACCAATAGAATCCAAGCTCCATAAATTTATTTGGATGGGCCCCATTAAAGTATAAGTTTCATAGACCTGATAACTCAATATTCTCATCAGTATTACCTTATATTTATTCTGTGGATAGGGTATAAATGTCGATGTAAAAAGATACTATGTTTATTTTCTCATTGATAACATTGTATTATGTAATCATATATTTTATCTTAGGCTCTCTATCAACATTAATTTAATTTTCCACACCTAACTAAAACATCCATATATGAGAGAATTTTAAGGCCATGTAGCCATTTAGGGTCTTAGACCAATCCCTATTGATCAGCATCTCATAATATTTTAGGATCTCTACCACTTAAATTTCCTTGAACTATTGTATTTAAGTTCATATTCTAACTACATGTGCATTAAAAGAGCTCACCTACCACTTTAACCTTGGGTTCATCCATTTGGAATACTATTTTCTCTAATTTAATAAATGTTATCACTAGCTTTTAACAAATTCTAGCAAGAATGACATCTATCGAGGCCCCCAAATCAAATAGATAGTTATAAAAGTTATTTTAAAATAACCATACCACGAGGAGAAATGGAGGGATCTCAATATTAATCTTATGTATGATCACATTGGTGTGCATATTCTTAGGATTGGGTTGGGTTGGTTTATTTATAAGGACTTTAAAAGGAGGTCTCTTTGCTCAGTGATCTAGGCAAACCCATGTAATGTGATACTTTCCTTGAAATTATTCATGTCCTTTAATATGTAACATCCCATCTTACTAGGAATAGGTTGTGCCCCTTTAGGAGTATTAGGGTTACTATTTTTTGGAGGTGGAGGATAATTCCTTGATCTAGGATTAGTAGTAATTGTAATATTATAAAGAGTGTTATGACAAAGTATAGTGTAGCTAACTTATTAATCACTCATTTATTAGATAAGATAAATCTTAATTACACTTCCAATTGTTGATACATTAGATATTCAGGGTCATGACCAAAATGGATCCACTAGACCTAACCAATATATCTCTTACCACAATAACATCACTAAAGAGGGTTCTAAATCCTCTTGTCAAGCAATACTATGTAATAACCCTAGTTGGGTCTTATGTTCTCATATTCATTAAGTATATGTAAAGTAAATTAAAATTTAATCTAGTGCTCACCAAATCTTGTGGCTCAAATTGGGGTGATAAACATAAAAAGTAAACATGCATAGAAGATCTATACTTAAGTCAATGTATAGGAAATCCTAATGCATGGAAGATAATTATAAATTATAATCTATCTACTTTAACAAAGGGGGAACAAAGTTAGGAATTTTTACCTTTTAAGATAACCCCATCGAGCCTCAATCTCTCCCTTGGACAAGGTGATTTTCAAGAAGATGTTGTGGTATGTAAGAATAACAATGATACATCAGCTCTAGGCTACACAACTTCTCTATATATCCAAAATACTTATCCATAAGATAATATCAATGTCTCCAAAGAAATTATTAAAACCCTAAGTAATGTTCCTCAAGTAGAATGATGGATAAGCAGATGCAAAATATAATATTTTTCTTCTTCTTCTTCTCTTTAAATGATGAAAATGGATGTGTATATATAGTTAGATCTAACCATAAACCTTTCACAAAGTTTATTCAATAGGGTCATCCCAATTTGACTCTATATCCTTATTTGACAAAAATAAGTTAGGTCTCAGTCTATGTTCACCATTGAAAATTCTTTACCTATTAAATATTTAAAACTATATTCCATTTTTTGACCATATATTTTTTAGTATCTCTTTTTTTGAATTGAAATATGTTCTAAAATCCTGAAATTGGGTCTCAGTCTCAGTCTTATTTGACAAAGTTTACTATTTTGAGAAGACATTACTCTGAGAGACCCAATTTAAGCCTAAAGAGCAACTATGGTGAGGATATAATAACTATGATAGGGAAGATGCATAACAACAATAGATAGTGTAGCATAGTAAGAAAACATGAATTTCAAATTTTTGAGTAGTTTTTTTGAAAATAAGCTAAATATATAAAATTGATTGGTAAGAAAAATCTAGACATAAAAATTGACCCTAGGAAAATTTTAAGTATACTAAGGGTAGAATAGGCTACTAGATAAGAAAAGATCAGACCAATAAACTCCTAATGAATTTATGGTAAATTGTCAAAAATTCATCACAGATAAAGAATAGAGTTGACCTAGTTGACTCAAATCATAAGGAGAGAGGGTAATAGGGGCCAACTACATAGCAGTGGGCCAACATAGTATTGCTAAAGGTGTTTGAATATGTAGTAGTTGTCTAACATAGTTTGGAATTATAAGATGGATGTAATAGTACCCTTTAGCCAATGAAATTGGTAATATGTGGTTGATATAGTTTATTAAAGGGGACCAATTGTGCACCATAGGGCCGATGTAGTCTACTAAAGCTAGAAAAGGGTTTATTTAGTATCAAGTAGGCTGATACAATCTATAATAAAAGGGATGAATATATACCAATGGGTCAATGTAGTATAATAGGAATATAATAGGGCTGATTTAGTATCAAATGGGTTGATTATGTAGAAAATAGGAAAATATAAGGAATTCAATCAAATAATCTGGTAAAGTAGTTAATTTATAAATTTTGGAGAATGTATTTTAATTATTATGACATTAATGTTTGATACATCCTCTATTACTTGATATTTTTTAGAGATGCCAAATATTTTGGCACTTAGTAGATGTGTCATGAATACATATCTATTAGATTGGTCGGCTGATGTGCATAGAGCTTGACTAGTCACCTTGGGCTTTAGCAACATTATAAAGATGAGATAAATCCGTCTTAGTGTTGATATCATTCTCATGTTCCTAAGATCATTAGAATGGTTTACCAACACTTTATAATAGGAGGTGGAGGGGGACACTATTGTTGCATCAATTAAATTAGAGGACATTCATGCATTACTTGGGCTTTTAATAGGTAGGACACCGATGATTAATAATACATTAGATTCATAAGATGAGAGATAATCCTCTACTTAATGGGCTATAGGTTCATATAGGATCTAATTTGGATTGAGGGTGAGATTTTTTGATGTTTATCTTACATCCATTCTAGACATTTATAAGGTAGTGATAAGACTTATGAAAGCTTAAGTGTTATATCATAAGTTAGATGGAAAGATACCAATTTGAATGATAGCCTTGTGTTAGTTGATATTGGATTAAGGAGCACTTTATAATTTTGGTTTTGTCATTTGGGTCCATATTATGCATGGTATGTATGGGATGTTTTCTATGGGGTAGAAGATAATGGGACCTGTGATACTCTTGAATGCATTGATATATGAGAATTTCCCTATATATCAGCTAGTTGGGTTGCCCTATTCAATTGATGATAGGTTTCCTCGAGTGTTACGATGGAGACATTACCATGTAATGAAACCCATGGCCTATATTCTAAAATTGTAGACTATCATATGAGGGTAGATAAAGTGTCATACCCACACTCATATAGTTACCATATGTCCTAGTTGGTGTACCATTATTATAAGGTTAGCACATTTTAAAATCATGGGCCATTACACTTCATGGGTGGAGTCTCATACATTAGCTTGCAAACCTTATCAACTAGGACTTATCCATCTAGTGGCTCCTCTAGTATTGGATGCTTATTAGGCATGACATACTACAAATCTCAAAGGGAGAAGAGGTAGAGGGGTACCTATGGAGATACCTATGATCAAGGCTTAGTGTGGTAGAAAATGTGTTAGTTGAGCAAAAAAATAGGAGATAGGAGGGATAGGGGAGGAGATGTTATGGATTTGGATGCAATATTATAGAAAACACCACAACAAAGGTAATAGTGGCCACCATGAGCTCATCAAATATGAATGCACCATCAATGTGAGGAGGTAAAGGCACTATATGTTATATAGGTAGATCTAACCATAGCTTTGGGACACATTTGGTCTATAGAGAAACCATTGAGGAAAGGATTGTAGTAGGCTCAGGTGGTGACTCCTATATTTACATTAGTGCTAAATTAATCTATATAGGAGGTGCTTAATGGGTGAGCATAAGAGGAGACTATGATCAATGACACTAGAACTAGTGAGAAAGTTTTTAAATTAATTTAACTTTTTTATATAGAACACTAGTTGCATTATTTATTATGATAGATAGATTATTTAAGATATATATGTGTGTGTGATATAATGTCTATCTAGTTTTTGTTTTTGTATATCCTATGATAGAGTAGAATAGATAAGGATCCCTGGTTATGGTCACACATCATAACATTTTAGATAGGGTGTTGGCACCATATGACCCTATAACACTAGATGATCCTAAGGTTACATCTACCTCATCTTAGGTGGGCTATATTAGACTATTAGGAGAGGATGTGAGTCAACTACAAACACGTGGTGATGGGTCACATACATCAGTAGGGGTTAGATTTAGAGAGGCATAGGTTTAATAGGCTCTTTCATAAGAGTGAGTTACATATATGAAAACTACCATCCAGCTAGGATAGGTACAATCCTAGGTGGCCAATCTATAGGGACATGTTTCTGGATTGAGATTTTATATTTCCTCTTTATAACATATTGTTTATATGGGACAGTCATAGGTATCTATGGGTAGCATGGCTAGACCATATAATAGACAGGATGGAGCACAACCCTAGAGTTGTATCTATTATATTTTTTACTTTGTATTGTATAAAACACATTATATATATATATATATATATATATATATATATATATATATATATATATATATATGTTGATAGTTTCATTTATCTCATGAGTTGTACTTTGATTTAGATGTAGATGCATGGATATATTTTATTTCTAGCACATGTATTTATATTTTATTGTATATGTTATGGGAAATATGTGATGTATGTTTACTTATTTATCATTATGTGAGACACATGCATGGTTAAAAATAAAAAAGTAAAAATTATTTTGAAAAGTATAAACAATCAAAACAAATTTAACACACACTATATCATGATGGGAAATGTGTACAAATAAAAGATGAATAAATATAATAAAGCAATAATGGGAAAAATGGGAAAAAATCTTTTCAAATTATGTAAATATTTTCACCAATTTAAAATAAAATAAAAAACACACTATATCAAGTTGGGAAGTATGAAATATTTGTAATAAAATGGAAGGCATATGTGAAAATCCAATGCTATAATCACATTAATTCAAGCTAGGAAGTATGAAAATTTTAATAAAATAGTTGTAAGCATACATGCAATCAAAAATTAAGAAGATAAAATTGAAAGACTTATGAATTAAGCATAAAAAACACTAAATCAAGATGGGAAGTATGTCAATAACATATAACTCATAATCAAATATTGCTTATTTCAAATTTGATGCATGTAATTTTATTGTGACTTTATTATATTATGAATTGGGTATTGGAATATTTTGTGAGGAGGGTCTAGTCCTATCCACTACAACTCACAAAGGGATACCTAATGAGGTGGAAACAACTATGGTAAAAAAAGATAGATGTTTTTAATTTGGTAATTTATGAGGAGGGATTGGTCTTATCCATGGTCGTACATTGAAACTCACAAGGGGAACACTAATGAGGTGAATGGTAATAAACAAATTTTTTATTATGGTAATTTGTGAGGAGAGCCTAGTCCTATATATGGACTTACATTGTAACTCACAAAGGGAAACCCTAAGGGGAATGATAAGTTAACATAATAATATTTCTCAAGGGTAAATATTAAGAATGTTGTAATGAAAGAGGGAATGCAAAAAAATCATGACATAGGTGTATATGACAAGACCTTAGGAAACATGAGGCATATTAGGTACCAAAGAGATACATTAAGAATCTAGTGACCATAAAAATACAAAGGATACCTACTCACAATAAGCATAAAGTGGTATAGGCAAAGAATATAAAGATGTGTTTCCTTTATCAAAAATTTATATCCTACAGTAGCAATTTTTATCCTATAGCAACAAGTTTTACCCTATAGCAACAACTTTTTCATCTTGTAACAAGAAGGAAAATGTATTTCTACTCCAAGGGAATGAATCTACAAGAAAAACAACTATATATATATATATATATATATATATATATATATATATATATATATATATATATATATATATATATATATTGAAGTAGTGTCTTTTTTCTCTCTTTTTTTAATGAATATTGATCAGTCAGTGACTTGGTTTTTTGAGACAACATCTGTCAGCAATGCCCAAATGTTTTCATTGCTGAATTTTATGATTTTTTTTAGATTTTATAATCCAAATTCAAATATAATCACAAAAATCCAAGAGTTATAATTTTATTCTTCCTGAACCAAGCCATTTTGAATGACTTGTTCTTAGCTACAGGAAGCTTTATTACTCTTGAAAAATATTAGAGAAGGGTTTATAAAAATACCCTTCAGCTATAAGAACAGGTTGATTTGCTTCATAAAGAAGAGATGGATGTTATTTTTCAAGAAGTTGGCGAGTGAAAATTTTCTTGGAAAATGGTTTATTATATAGATTGAACATGTGGCCATTAACAAACAATCAGAACTAAATAGAGTCAATGATCGTGAGCTTTACAACTACATTGTCAAAAACTTTTTCAATTTCATAAGGCTTGAGCCACCTAGACTATAGATTTCCTTTATGATCCTTGTATTTAGAGTTAAAAAGGAGTGCCCAGTCACCATGTTGTGAATTCCTAGTCTAGATGTTTTTTTCATGCCAACCCACACACTATCTTTGTATTATTTTAGTTTGATGAAGTGTTTCCTTTCTTAGTTCATCAAGTGCATTTAGCTACATGATCCTATCTTGTTGATCTTGGGAAAGATCCAATCCCAAATCAAGTGTTTTCCTTAATGTTTTATATTCAAAATCAATGGGTAGAACAAACTTTTTACCATAAACTAGTTCATATGGATTGAAACCAGTTATGGTTTTCTAGGTGATTCTATATACCTCAAATGCTACTAGAAGATGAATTGGCCAATATTTTTTATACAAGATAACAATATTAATGAGTATATTTTCCAATTATCTATTTGTCACTTCCACATAACCATTTTATTGAGGATGGTAAGGGGTAGACTTTTTGTGTCTAATTTCATATTCTTTTACCAAGGTAGCTATGAGGTTTGATGTGAGTTGTGGGCCTTGGTCTGTGATTATTTCTCTTAGTAATTCATAGTAGGTGAATATCTCTTCATATAAGAACTTAGCTACTTTCTCATCTCTATCATTTTTTAAGGCTTTTACCTATACCCATTTTGTGACATAATTAGTACACACTAGTATATATTCATTGTTATTAGATTTAGGACCAATGCGACCTTTAAAATACAATCCCCATTTATCAAAGGGTTCTAGAACCAATTATGGTTTTAATGGAATTTCATCAGAGCAAGTAGGTTTTCCCATATGATGAAATTGATCGCATATGTGAGTATACATCATGGTATCCTTATGCAAAGAAGGCCAATAGTATCTTATAGTGAGTACTTTCATAGTAGTTCATTTGGCAGCAAAATAACCCCAACAGGGTTCATCATGATAGGCTCTAAGAATTTCATAGGCTTCATCTTCTCAAATACATATTCTTAGATACATTTACTCATAAATAAATTTGGCCCAATGATAAAGAGATATCTTGAAATCCAAGAATAATGTCTACTCTTTTGGTCAGGTGTTTTTTGTCCCTAGGTGATAAATGTTGTGGTAGTGAACCTATAGTAAGATAGCAATATATATGAACTAAGAAGATTGAATTGTTACAACAAATAAATGTTCATCAGGAAAATAATCATCAACAATAGGATTATGCTCATAATTTTTCAATTTAGATAGAAAATCTACTACTACATTATCCTTACCTAGTTTATCCATAATGGTAATATCAAACTCCTATAGAAATATCAACCAATGAATTATCCTACCTATTAAAATAGGTTTATTCATTAAATACTTGATTGTTGCATGATATATGTGGATGAATACTTATTAACCTATAATTTAGTGTCAAAATTTATTGATGGCATATATGATGACAAGAAATTATTTCTTTATTATAGTGTAGTTGAGTTTAGCTCCTTGAAGATTCTCGCTGATAAAATAGATTGCATAACATAGGGATTCATATTTTTGGTCAATGATAGCTCCTAAAGATGTGATAGATGCATCTATGTGGATGTGAAAAGGCTCATTTTAATAAGGCCTCTCAAAATATAAGTTTTTATGAGAAGATCTTTGAGTTGTTGAAAGGTAGTTTAACAATCATTAGTCTATTTAAATTTAGCATCCTTAATAAGCAATCCAAACAATGGGGTGGTAATTTTATTAAAATATTTGATGAATCATCTATAATAACTAGCATGTCCTAAAAATCTTAAAACATCTTTCTACTTATTTGGTGTGGTTAGATCCTTAATGATACTTATCTTTTTTGGGTTAACATAAATTCTAATAGGGGATATGTGATGCCCCAACATAATCCCTTTTATCATAATCATGTAACACTTTTCATTTCTCAAAGATAATTGGTGGTCCTAGAAACATTGAATAACTTTATCTAGGTTGGTGATAATTTATACAAATGTCTACCCATAGACAATGAAATCATCCATGTAGATTTCAACATAGTCATGGGAGAGATAAAAAAATATGCTCAAAATAGCCCTTTAAAAAGTAGTTGGGGTATTGCAAAGACCAAATAGCAAGATGACATATGCATAGGTTCCCCAATGGAAATTAAAAGTGGTTTTATCTTGGTATTTTAGAGAAATTCATATTTAATTATAACCACTATAGTCATCTAAGAAGTAAAAGTATTTTTCCCCTACTAATGTATCTAACACTTAATCAATGAATGGACGGTGAAAGTGATATTTCATAGTAGCAGCATTCATTTTTTGATAATTAATGCAAATATGCCATTTTCCCCCTTTATTAGGGATAATGACTAGGGGAGACACCCACTGGCTATCCAAAATAGGATAAATAAATCCTACATCTAAGATTTTTTACAACTTAGTTTTGATAATATCTTTAACTACAGCATTCATTCATCATTAGGGTTGGTGAATAGGTTTTCATTCTTATTTAATGTAAATGTGATGCATGCATAAATCTTGGGTCATTCCTCTCATGTCATGGTAATCCCAGGCAAATGTTTTTGTGTGATTTATTATCATTATAAGTAATTAACTTTCTTGTTGGGGTGTTAAGGAAGTGATGATGTTGAGAGGTTTATTTGGCAAAATGTCTACTTGTGTTTCTATGCAATTTTCGCTTTCACATTCAAGAAGGAAATGAGAAACTAAGAGGAATGGTCTAAGGCATGTATGTACTTGGATGAAGTCTTGTACACTGAATTCAGACGATAGCAGTAACTCCTCTTTGATCGTGGAGGATGACACCTGTAGAAAAAAGAGACTAAAACAAAGAAGGCATTAGATGAGGAGATGGTGGGCTGCCAAGCAAAAGCTTGATCCCAGAAGTACGAAGACTTCCTTGAGGGATGTCAACCCACTGATTGATAAAAATAATGTCTGATAAAAGGCAGAATGATAAAAGATTGAAATGATTAAAGACTGAAAAGGAAATGGAAGCAAATACTTACCTGAATACTATTGTTGGCCTGGTCACAGTCACCGACATCGATTAGGCTGCTAGCATCGATTGGTCAAGGTCTGCCGATGTCAGTGGGGGCAGTGGTCTCTATAGCTGGTGTCGATCAGGGCAGTGGTCTTTAGATGAGGTCTGGTCAGCTCTGTGGTCTTTGGACGAGATTTGGTCGGGTCTAGACAAGTTTATGGTCTGTGGACAGGTCTGAGAAGGGCTATGGGTCTGGTTGAATGGTCTGAGAGTCTGTGCAGAGGTCTGGGGTAATGGACAAAATATCAAAAAGCGATAGAGGGATAGAGAAGGCCAAGAGGGAGATAAGGATTTAGGTCTGGTCTAGCTGAATAACAGATAGATTAAAAAGAAGATACTGAAATGAAAATAGTAGCAAATACTTACCTCATACCTGCTGGAAAAGGAATGTTGCAGACTTGGTTGCAGATTGATTGCTGATAGTGTGTTGTGGACTGGTTGCAGATTTTCAAAGTAGAAGACTTCCAGCAAGGTGACTGAAGTAGATTACCTATGCCTAAGAGAGAGAGAGAGAGATTTTTTTAGTGGATTGGTTGAGTGAAGATTGGCTGATTGTTCCAAAATCAAAAGGCAAATCTGAGAACGTCTTGAAAGAAGGTCAGATAACGGATTAGAAAACTGATTGGGAAATAGATAATGGATAATGGATTGGGAAACAGATAACGGATCCTATGTTTGGGTTGAGAACATAGTTTTAAGGGCAACCAAAGCTGGCAGAACCATCGACGTCAGCCGAATAGTGATCGATGTCGGTGGCTACAGAATGGGGACAGAGGCTAATTTTAGCCTTCTACCCATTCTTACACGCTGCCAGGGTCAAGGTTCATGGGAAAACGGTCGAGAGGGGCTAAATAGGCATGGGGGAATAAAATGGGGGTCATAAATGGGTCATAGGGTGAGAGAGAGAAGAATTATCAATGTAAAATAAGTGAATATTTTAAATTAATAAGACATAGGTTAGGTGTGTCGAAGTGGACAAAGGGGATCAAGGGGGGAGAATGGGGAGAGCATGACCAAGGGAGTAGACACAATTTTGGTGTCTACATTTGCCCCTTTTTGTCTTGTTGGTTGTTTTGGATGAACTGCAAGACAAAAATAGGAGTTGGTTGCCCCAAGTGGGATGAGGTATTCCCCCTCAAAGCAGGAGTCGAAGGAAGGGAACCTAGAATCAGGTGCTGATTTGATAGAGAGTGGATGAAAAATGGTGAGTGTGAATGTTGCAATAGTTGTGATTACATGCATACCACTTCATGAGATGGTCAGGTCAAATTGTCATAGGTCAAGGGTCAACGAGTGCCAAAATTGAAATAACTGGGCCCCAGCATTTGGTCATAGCTGATCGGGTTATTCAATCTAAGCTGTAGCTCCAATGGTCATCATGTTCCAGGTATCTCAGGCTTAGGAAGTGCTCCTAGAAAACATGAAAATGTCATAATTAGTGGGGATCAATGTGCTAGCGATCCTATACTTGTGAGGGTCAAAAATAGTCTACGCACAAGTTTGCTAACCAGTCGTGGGGTAGCATACATGTAAAAATAACCAAGGCGAAGTCGTCTTGGAAGTGGTCAGGGTCAGAGGAGATAGGCATGATCCCCAAAGTGGTTGGTTGAGATGATGCTGAGATAGATAATTATTCGAATGAATGGGCGGATGAAAGAATGTGGCTGAGCTAACCTCAGAACACTGAGTGCTGCCTACATAGCCCCTATGGTTAGGGCTTCAGGCCAATGTAGTTCTCCATAAAAGGGAAGAAGAGGGTCAAAGGTATGGATTGGTCTTGGTCGAGGTCAAGTCATGGTCAATAGGAGAAAATAAGGTTTGTCCATCAGGTAGATGAAAAAATGAGGGTGGTCGAGCTAACCCCAGAGGACGTCGTGTCAACTGAGTGTTACCTACATAGCCCCGGTCTTAGGGCCTCAGACCAATGTAGTTTAGAAGAAGAGACAAAATGGGTGATGATTGGTGTGGTCATGTGTTGAAATGATGAGGATAAGATGATGCTACAGCCTTTTCTAAATGGTGTGATGGTGTATTCTGTAACATTGGTTGAGGGGTCTTTCATCCCTAACAATTTTCCATAGTCATGATGGATGTATGCAAAAAATGAATTGAGGTCTATGTATTATTCAGCAAGTAATGGTTTATGCTTAACATAAATTGAGTGGTCGATAGTTTCCATGTGTATTGGTGTCCATAAAAACTATGTGAAATGGACTATGTCATGTTGGTAGTCTAAAAATGTTTGGGTTGGTTTGGTTGAATGTGACCAAAGTGTAAAAAGGAGTGAAAGGCATATTGCTCTTTCATTGACAAGGACCAAAATGATGGCATGGATAGGGGTTGTTAGAATAAAATCCCCATTCATGCATTACGTTGTTGACCAGTGGTTGTGTTAGAGAAGCAATCGAATCACTTGACGTTAAGTGAGCTCGAAATCCCTTGAGTATGTGATGTGATATGTAAGAAGAGGGTAACCCATTTTAGAGCAGAGATAATGTTGCCCCTTTTTATAGGAGACCCTGAGACAATGATAAGCCAAGTCTAGGACCCATTTTTTTTTTTTGGTGCAGACTGATCAATGCGAAAAGTCTACATAGAGATGTCATTTTGCTTTGTGGTCATTTGTGAAGCTGATCGATGCGGGAAGCTTCTAAGAAAAGTGTTGTGTATAGCAAGATTTAGTCATAGCCATCCTTTAAGGGAGTGGTCTATATTTTTGCTTTATATACATATGAGGGCTTGGAATAGCTGTCCTTTGAGGGAGTAGTCTATTAGTTATAGCAATGATAGTACAGTTGTCCTTTGAGGGAGTAGTTTGCCTTTAGAGTTTATGACCTTTGATATATGCATCTCACTTTTATATATATTTGATTTTTTTGTTGACTGGACTTTTGATCATGGACTTGACTATAGAGGTTTAGAGGGTTTCCCTTTTATTCGGACAAAGCATTCATGCTTGACAAAAGGGGTGACTGATGTTTGTAGAGTTGAGGGTTAAAAGGAATAGGAATGACAATGATGGGGAGTGCTCAAGGGATTGAGCTCAAGTTAAACATAAAGTGAATAATTACTTGACTAATAGTAGACTGGTCAAAGAGGTAAGGCATAAAGGGGCTCAGGTTCTGATAAGTCCCTGACCCATGCTTGTGTTATGATTTAAGGTTCGAATCAATTAGGAGCAAACTTGCCCCATTTGCTTCATTCCAAATTGGTCACATGTTGATTGATGTTGAAGGAGTTGGTTGATGTTGAAGGATTTGGTTGATGTTTGGTTGAGGTCGGTTGATATTTGGTCAATGTTTGGTAAAAGTTTGGGGTTGATGTTGAAGAAATTGGTTGATATTCGGTCAATGCTTGGTTAAAGTCGATGCTTGGTTGAAGCTTGGTTGAGACTTGGTTGAGGCTTGGTCGAGACTTGGTTGAGGCTTGATAGATATTTGGTCAATGCTGGGTTGGATGAGGTTGGTTGATGTTTGGTCATTGTTTGGTCGATGTCTGGTTGAATGTTTGGTCAATGGTCGATCAAATGTTTGGTTGAGGTTTGGTCGACGGTCTGGTTGAGATTGGGTTGAATGTTTGGTTGAGGTTTGGTCGATGGTCTGGTTGAGGTCAGGTTGAATGTTTGGTTGAAGATAGGTTAAATGTTTAATTGAGGCTTGGTCAAGGTTTAGGATTAAAAGAGTGACTGATATTTGGTCGAGACTGGGTTGAAAGGTTGGTCGAGGCTTGGATGAACGTTGAATTCCCCCAGCAGCTAGGGAGAATGTTTGATAGATTGGTCAAAGTCAGTTGATGCTTGGTGGTCAGATTGACTATGTTGATGTTGAATAATGGGGTTAAAGGCGACAAAGGGACCATAGTCTGGTGTGGAGATCCTGACTTAGGTGATGAGGTTTGAGAAGCATGGGTCGGTGTTGATGATTTGTCGAAGGGGTGGTCAAGAGGATCCTTGATGAGAAGGGTATCCTTTTTCCAGTGTTGATGAATGAAAGCTTTAAGAGTGCAACAATGCTCAGTGTCATGTCTCAGAGTGTGATGATAATGTCAAAATTTAGAGTTGTCGAACCAAGATGGTCTTGATCCGAGAGTTGATGAGTGGGGCGGTGTTAAAGGTTGGTTGATAATATGGTCAAGAAAAGGGGTGTCTTTCTCCAAACATTGGTGAATGACAACCTTAAGGGCACAATAATGCTTAGTGTTGTGCCCAGGTGTGCGATGATACGTATAAATCTGAGTGTCATCGAACTAGGGTGGTTTTGGTCCAAGAGATTGATATGGTTTAAGAGGTGGGAGATTGATGTGAGAAGACTACAACAGTTGCCGTAATAGCAGGGCATAAGAACCTGCTAATGGGTCTGTATGTCTTGTTGTAGTGGGGGTTGATGACTTTGGTTTGAGAGGCATAAGAGGTGTTGGTCGTACCATCATTTTTGTGGGTGGTATAACTACACGTGGAGATGGCACTTTTGTGGTGATAGGTGTTGGATGTTTTGGAGGAAATATATGTCTAATGGGTTGGGGGGACAATGGAGGCAACTTGCCCCTATGAAGTATGGGCATAGGAAGTACTCCTATTAAAGTGGACGGATGTGGGTCCAAAATTAAAGGTAATGATGAAGGTGGGGGAGGAGTCCTCCAGTGTGGTTTAATGGCCTTGTTTAGTTTGGGTTGAGGGATACCATTGTGCGAGGCAAGGTTAGATACAGGTTTGGGTTTAGATGTGGATAGAGGTGAGTGAGATGTAGCAATCTCAGGCAAAAGGCAAGAGGAAACTGTGATTGGGTCTTCCTCGATTGAAATGGGTGAAGATATTGGTTCTTCTCTTGGTGGAGAAGAAATAGGAGAGTGCGGCTCCTCAAGAGGGCAGAGGGTAGGGATGTTCGTGCCCTCTACTTGTGGTTGAGGAGTAGGAAGGATAGGGTCCTCCATTGGAGGTGGGGTTAATGGCATTGGAATGGTCAAGGTGTCCTCCAATATGAGAGAGGTCAATGGAGGACTAATAGGAGAAGAGGATTCTTCTACCTATGAAAGAGGTTGGTCAGGGATCAGAGAAGAGACAGTGTCGACCGTGCATATATTATGGTCTTGAGGGTCATTGGTCATGGTCTGGACATTGTTTTGAGTAGGAGGATGGTTAGGAAAAGGTTGTTTGAAGATGTTGATGTGTTGGTTGGGTGGGGCATTTGGGTTGTCCAAGACAAGATCACCCCTGTCTATCATGTCTTGAATGATGTTTTTGAAGGTTTGGCAGTTGTTGATGTCATGGCCGTGGATGCAATGATAGTGACAGAAATTGGCCTCCCTATACCATGTAGGGAGGGATTTTGAGGAGTCGAATTGAGGTGGTCAGACTGGAGGGAGATTGAGGACCCCCTGTTTTACAAGTTTTTCCAAAATGGAAGCGTATGATTCTCCAAGTGGAGTGTATGAACGCTGGATGTACCATTGTTGGAATTGTTTAGTGATGCTTAGAGAGGTAGAAGGTTGAGATTGGTTGGTTGTTGTCAAAGATGGTGATCTAATGACCATAGTGTTGGCCACTCCTTTGGACATGGAATGGGAAGAAAAAGGGTCATTGGCTTTTGCGTTAGTATTACACAATTTGACCTTGTCTTCTTCAATGGCACAGAATTCAAGCTTTTGAGCCATGGTGAAAGCTTCATCGAAAGTGCAAAATGTTTAAATCTGCAAGGTAGAAGAGATGTGCCTAGCACATGCTTGAGAAAAGAGTTCGATGAGCTCAGGTTGAGGCAAGGAGAAGGAGAGCTGGTTCATCAAGCCTCTCCAATGGGTGACAAAATTGACTATGGATTCGTCATCAAATTGCCTGATGGAGTAGAGGTCTGTGATTGAGACTTGTTTGGTGATGTTGATAGAAAAATGGTTGAGAAATAATTGGGTGAGTTGAGTGAATGAAAAGATAGAATGTCTGGTAAGAGAGCTATACCAGTCAAGGGTAGGGCCAGAAAGCAACATGGGAAACGTACGTAGAAGTAACGCATCATCATGGGCTATGAGATAACAAGCATGTCTGAATGCTCATAGGTGTTGTTGTGGGTCTTCCTTACTCTAGAAATGAGAAAATTTAGGAAGCTCCCACTGATTGGGATAAGGTCGGATAGGGACAAAGGGATGGATGGGTTCGTTGCAAATTTGGTCATATGAAAGAGCATTGCTTGAACTAGAAATGGAGGTCTTGAGACTAGACATTTTGTCCATCAGAATTTTGATGAGATCTACTGACAAATTGGTAGATGGGGCACCCCCTAGGTTTTAGGGCACTTGAAAGGTGCTAGAAGGGGCATACAACATAGTCGGTTGTCCCTGTATGGGTGCAACCTATTGATAACTAGTCATTGGGACAGAAGTGGAGGCCAAGGTTGGTTGTGTCATGAAGGTAGAAGGCATAAGTTGACTAGATACTGCCAAGAATGGTTGCATGGCAGCATTGGCAAAAGGGGAGGTAGACACTCCTGTATTTATGGGCACAAGAGTGTGTGGAGTTGAGATAATCAAGTTCTGGTATGATGTAGAACTTGGTTGAATTGTGTGTGGTTGAGGGGGTAATGAAACCCCAATGGAGGTTGGTCTAAAAATAGATGGGGAGGCCAAACTTTGCATATTGGCCATGGTCAAGTTAATGGTTGAGGTAATAGGCTGAGTCACGATGGGTTGGGTAGCGGATGATGTCGATGTCATTGCTGCTTTACCTAAAAGGTCTCGCATTTGGTTCCTTACGAGATAGTTTTGGAGGGCTTTGACATTGAGGTCCAAGAATCTTTTGAAATCTTGGTCCCCTTCAGGGACAATGGGGGTCTGAGTCGGGGTCGGTCGAGTAGGAGTTCTTTTGGTCTCTAAGTGGAACTCCATTATAGGACTGGTTATGGATGGGGAAGGTGGAAGCGGTTAATGTCTCGCATGGTCAAGAAGAGCCTTGGTTTGACTGCGTGTCAAAACCATTCAAGGCAAGAGGGGTCAAGTTTCAGAAACTGTGTTTTTTTAGTTTCAAAAACTCAGAATGTGGTTTTTGGCAGAAAAGGGGTCAGGTTTTAGGCTGCTATTTTAAAAAAAAGGACTATGACAATGACCGACGTCAGTTGAAAAACCAATGTCGATGAGAAAAGATGGCCGACAACGGTCAGATAACCGATGCCAGTGACTGTGGTTTCTAGAAACTCAAAGAATTTTGAAATTTTTTGGAAAAAAAGAAGAAGAATGTCCTCACTAGCTCAAACAACCAGATAGGAATAGAAAAACAGATGGAGATAGGCAGACCCTAAGCATTAAATCCTAAGAATCAACTTTTAGAATCCTGTGGCTTATGCCTTAAAGTGATGTTTAGGAGGTTGGCTGTCAGAATGGGTCCTAGAAGAGGTAGTCTATGGATGGCTTCAGGTTTTTTTAGGCACTCAAGAGTCTGTATTAGGTTTGATACGTGGCCTGGTGCTAAGGAGCAAGCTCCCCTCACTTCACGAGCCCAGTGACAAGCTAGTCTCGCTTAGCCAGTATATACGTCCCCTAGAGATTATCCTCTGCCAGAGAACAGAGTGGGCTTTCCCCTTGGTGGTGAAATCCAAGTGGGATTGTTGGGAGGGGTAAGGTATCTGCTAGGTGATGAAATCCTAGTCGGACCTTATCTCAGGTGAGTTAAGATGTTTGATTTGTGCAAGTGGTTTGGATGTGTAACATAAGTGTGATTAATTCATGATGCGGTTTAATTACTAGGTGTGGACTAAGTATGCAATCAAAAAGAAATGAAATGCAGTGTGTTTTAAGCCCAAGTCAAAATGTTAGTTCATATGAAGACAAATGGAGAAAGGGTTGAAGAGTATGACTTTTGACTAGTCTATGATGCAAGAAAATAAAGAAGAGTTCTTTTTAATCCTGCTTATGATTTTTTTTGGAAGAGATAGAAAGAAGAGGTGAAAAGGAGAAACCTAATGCACCCTATATGAATAGAAAGAAAAGAACCCAAGGAAGACCCTAGGGTCCCACTGGGCGTGCCAAAATATTTCTATGCAATTTTTGCTTTCACATTCAAGAAGGAAATGAGAAACTAAGAGGAATGGTCTAAGGCATGTATGTCCCTAGATGAAGTCTTGTGCACTGAATTTAGATGATAGCAGGAACTCCTCTTTGGTTGTGGAGGATGGCATCTGTAGAAAAAAGAGACTAAAACAAAGAAGGCATTAGATGAGGAGATGGTGGGCTGCCAAGAAAAAGCTTGATCCCATAAGTATGAAGACTTCCTTGAGGGATGTCAACCCACTAATTGATAAAAATAATGTCTGATAAAAGGTAAAATGATAAAAGACTGAAATGATTAAAGACTGAAAAGGAAATGGAAGCAAATGCTTACCTGAATACTGCTGTCGACCTGGTCACAGTCGCCGACATCGGTTAGGCTACCGGCGTCGATTGGTCAAGGTCTGCCAATGTCGGTTAGGCTACCAACATCAATGGGGGCAATGGTCTCTGCGTCTAGCATCGATCGGGGCAGTAGTCTTTGGATGAGATCTGGTCAGCTCTGTGGTCTTTAGACGAGCTCTGGTCGGGTCTGGATAGGTTTATGGTCTGTGGACGGGTCTAAGAAGGGCTATGGGTCTAGTTGAATGGTCTGAGAGTCTGTGCAGAGGTCTGGGGCAATGGAAAGAATATCAAAAAGGGACAGAGGGATAGAGGAGGCCAACAGGGAGATAAGGATTCAGGTTTGGTCTGGTTGAATAACAAATAGATTAAAAAGAAGATACTGAAATGAAAATAGTATCAAATACTTACCTCATACCTGTTGGAGAAGGAATGTTGCAGACTTGGTTGCAGATTGATTGCTGATAGTGTGTTGCAGACTGGTTGCAGATGTTTGATGTAGAAGACTTCCAGTAAGGTGACTAAAGTAGAGTACCTGTGCCTAAGAGAGAGAGAGAGAGAGAGATTTTTTTAGTGGATTGGCTAAGTGAAGATTGGTTGATTGTTCCAAAATCAAAAGGCGGATCTGAGAACATCTTGAAAGAAGGTCGGATAACGGATTGGAAAACTGATTGGGAAACAGATAATTGATAACATATTGGGAAACGGATAACGGATCCTGCGTTCGGGTCGAGAATTTAGTTTTAAGGGTAACCAACACTGATAGAACTGCTGACATCAGCCGAATAGTGACCAACGTCAGTGGCTGCAGAATGGGGATAGAGGCTAATTTTAGCCTTTCGCCCATTCTTACATGCTGCCAGGGTCAAGGTTCATGGGAAAATGGTCGAGAGGGGCTAAATAGGCATGGGAGAATAAAATGGGGGTCATAAATGGGTCATAGGGTGAGAGAGAGAAGAATTATTAATGGAAAATAAGTGATTATTTTAAATTAATAAGACATAGGTTAGGTGTGTCGAAGTGGATGAAGGGGACCAAGGCGGAGAGAATGGGGAGAGGATGACCAAGGGAGTAGACACGATTTCGGTGTCTACAACTTGATTTGTTAAATAAATCATGGTTTCCACATTGGTGATTAAAGGAGCATAGCTACATTAATGGGGAAATAATTAATAGAATATCCAAATCTATCTTGTAGTTTTAGAAATATCATTCTCAGGAAAGGTATTCTGAAGAGGGCATGGTGTACATTCTAATAGGTTAGTGGCTATAGGATCTTGTCAATAGGTGTTTTGTAGGATACTAGTAATGATAGTGTCTTCTTCTTATGCCTACAAAGATGGACTTTGGTTAATTGTGTAGAGAGTCTATAAGGAGATAGTTTATTTAAATTCATCAAAGGGGTTAGGTCATCATTTTGGGAAGGCAGAGCTGGTAGATACAATACCAATTTTTTTGTGTCATTTCTATTGAAAATTAGCATTTTTCTAACCTATAGCTAATAAGAGCATTAGTGGTGTCCAACCATGGGTGACCAAGGATAAGATGATAACCCCCAAAATTGTTCTTTGGTTGTAGGACAATAAAGTCTATTGGATATTGCTAAGAATCCATAGTGATGAAAATGTCCTCAATAATCCCCTCAAGGTTAATAGTTGATCTATCATCCATCTAGAGGATGATGGGTGTTGGAAAGAGAGTGGTAAGTTTTAGCTATTGCATGGTCTCCAAGGTCATCACATTGATGTTTGTACCCAAATAAATTAAAGTATTAAAGATGGGTTGGCCATAGATGATAACATTAACTATAGAAATTCTCAAATTAGAATATTTTGGGGGAATTATGTTTCCCAACATGATATATACTAGTTATCCAATGACTTGGACTATTTTGGGATCCTTCTTATTTCTTTCTAGTTTTTTCAAACATAGCTCCCTAATAGATTTATTGTAGATAGGAATATCTTTTATTTATTGAAAGAGTGATATTTGTATGCACACATTCTTGAGTTATCCTAAAATATGAAATTTAGGCTTTGGTTTAGGATGTGATATGTTCAATCTCTCCAAAAAAATAGGACTATCAATTTATTTTTAATTTTCTAGATAGACTTGGCTTAGGATTGGCCATGGGTGGCTATGGATTAGTATGGAGTGGATCTAGTTTAAAGTGTTGTGTGATTATGGGTGAGGTGGTTTGTGGAATAACATGACATGATTGAAGTTGATCTTGATTAATATCCAAGGTGTATGTTGGATATTGCATTATTTCAGTGGATTATGTCATTTGAACTGACTTATTGGAAAGTTTGGGGATGGGTTGGGTGGGTAATTGAGTGGTTTTAATAGGTTTTTGAGTGTTTAGAATTATGTCATATTGTTTTTTTGGTTGTTATATTTGTTGGGAAAAGTCTTGATTACCTCTCCATTATTGATTCTATGGATTAGAGTGAAAGAACCATTAATGGTTTTGGAATTACCCTGATTGAGGTTATTATCCATTCTATTGCCTCCATAACTAATTCTAGGGTAGTTTCCAACTTGTTTGAGACCAATTTTAATTTGGTATATTCATCTAAGTAATATATTAAGGATTATTTAAGAATTGATGATTTACAAACTTAGAGTTTGATGACATACCTAGTCTTTATACCCATGGTTTCCATTGAGCCAAAAAAAACACTTGATTCTCATCTTCTCCTATGGCATGCAGCTCTATTATCTTAGGATTCTCCTTAGTTATGTTGGTTACTCAAGTTTTTATGGAATTGCATGTGTAATCTACCTTCTTCTTTCTCTATTTAGGGTAATAGGTAGCTAAGGTTTTCTCAGTTTTTTCTTGCTTCCTCTATGTATGTAATGTATCAATCTGAGTAGCTAGGTGGTTGATAATGTCCTGCTTCATGTCCTAGAGGAAGTTGCTAACTTCACCTTTAGATGGTCCTTATATATATGATACAAGAAGGGTTTTACCCCTATTTTTATTCATGGTTGATTTGGATTAGTTTGTACATAGAACTATTAGTTCATCAAATAGTAGTGTATAAACATCACCACCAGACATTAGATCTAATGCTTCTAGACAATCATCTATAATCCATTTTAGGAATATCAGCTTGACCAATTCCTTATATATTTTAGTCTACTTTGATTTTTTAAATCTAATCAAAAAATTTTCCATATATTCTTTTAATGACTTATCATCAACTTATGTCATTCTAAATATGTCATCTCTCCTATAGTTTCTACCCATACAATAGTCTTGATACTTTATCATAAAATTTTATTTCATCTAGTACCAAGTAAAAATGGCATCCTTTTCAAGTACCATGAACCATCTAAGTGTTTCATCTTTGAGTATTACTATAAAAAATTTGAGTTTCTGAGCATCTTAATTATAATAATAGCTATATCATAAGCTATCGAACTTTAAAATAAATTAGTTTGGATCCTTAGATACTTTTCCCCTAAACGTATGGAGGGAAAAGTGAGGGATATTCTTCATGGGTGAATTTTTTTCAGGAGTAAAAATAGAAACTTTGATATCAGAAAACTCATTGGTAGTGTTTTCTTCCTAGTGATCCCCCATGAATACTCTTTGTGTTGGCAGATAGGAGGTTGTTGCTACCCACCACTCAAAATTCTTATCAATTATTTTATTTCATAGGGTGTAGAAGATGGAGACTTTATCTTTGTTCTTAGAAATATATGGCGTCCTATACAATTGGGATGGTGTGGAGGTTTCAAAATATTTATCTAATGTCTCGGTAAAGAGTCTCTCTAAATTGGAATATTTTATTGGCCTGGTGTTTCTTTTAGGAGTATAGCTTTGAATGCTTCCTTAGCAAAAAATTTGGGTGATGGAAGGAAGTGAACTTTATATTCTTGAGTATGAGGAGATAATATGGGAATTCTTATAGTTGGTACATGTGGGTCTCTATCTTGTGCTACCAGTCTAGCCAAAAATTCTTCCTTCTCTACCTCTTCTATTAACAATTGTAAGTGTTCTTCAAGAATTTCTTCATGTTCCTCAGTTACTACAAGATGAATTTTGGATCTTGCAACAACATTAAATGATTCAAAAAAAAATCTTCCTATATAATCCCCTTCACTTTGTATACATCAACCAATTTTTTATTTTTGACTTTTTACCCACCCTTCCTACACAGGGTTGGTAATATGGGGGCTTTTGAAAATTTCCACTATCCTACTTAAAAAAGTGGATATTTAAACTATGAAATTATGAAATATTTAATCTAAAGAATATAAATATTTGGAAATATAAATAATAAACATCCATAACTATTGTTATTAAGATTGAAGATTACAAGTGTGTGACACCCTTCCCTAGCAATGGCACCAAAAATGACTAGCATTTTGTTCACAATTGAATATACTTATCTTCATCAAAATTAACAAGGAGAGTTACCATGGACCTATACCTTATAGCTCATTTAAATTTATACCTAAGGACATGGACTTTATAAGATGACATCACTATATGTGCACACTCAGTCTTCTAATTTGACCTTCTACTAATTGTTATCTAAGATGTTGAAGTCATGCAGTAAATGAAATGCTAGAAATAAAACATGAAAAAAACACTATGAAATAAATTCCTATATGCTGGAAGATTTCTTAAAAAAATCTAAGCAAGAATGTAAATCACATAATTCAAAAATGAAACACATAATGCATAAAGAAATCAAATAACATGCTTAGTTAATAAAATGGCTTGGATTATTGTTGTAGGCTTCTGAAAGGGGCCCTTCCTATTTCAAAATCTATATTCAATCATTCCTCTCACAACATTTAATTTAAATCATAAATGCTTTTTCATATTAATCAAAAGTGCAAAAATGAATTGTTGTAGGAAATTACAATGGCAATTTCTTGGCAAAATATACTTTTGATCATCTCTAATCAACATCTACTATATCTAAACTCTGTTACTACATATATATATACCATAGATGAGATTGTTTTATAAAAAACAATATATATTATAATCTAAGATACATTCAATTTAGGATAACTGAAATTTTCTCCTTTGCTAAATAAATTTTCGTATGAGTTATGCAACATTGTTTTAGGACAAACAAAACTATTCCGGCTTTCAACCATTTCCTTATTGGGCTCCATGGAGGTTATGGTTATTTTTGTGAGTTAGTTGAAAGAGGAATCAAAATCCATTCATTCACAGCTTTGGTCATGTGGTGGCTATGGGATAGTCTATGTAATGTTATTCTATTGTTATAGGATGTTTCATGTTATATACCTATTCTCCAAAACATCATTAAAACACATTATATAAAAATTATCCTAAAGCAATAGATAAGCATCATATATTTAATTCCAATACATAATTCTAACTATTAAAAGAGTATACAAACTTAATATTATATGACTTATTAAGGAAATAAACTGTATGAAAAAGTGTTCAAAATCATGGTTAACAAGCAAGATGAGTACAATAGATGGACACAAGAATAGGACATTTATGGGGATCATCACTCTATTTTAGAACTTTAGGGAAATTATCTATAAGTTCATAGTCATCACCTCTTGAAGTGGTTTTCCACTCTTATTTTCCAATCTAATTGCTTGATCAAGGTTCTCAATGTATATCCAAATTTCACAAACTTCATGGTAACCTAAAAACCTATTAAATCTCTTCTTACAACACCCTCATGCCTTTGTGCAGGCCTATAGATGTTGACACAATAATACATAAGGTAGTGAAGGAAAAACTTGAGTAATATGAATGTTACATGACCTTATGCATGGATCTTAATTCATATCCTTAACTCGTCCAACCCTTAGGATGATCTCTATCACATTCATATACATATGTTCCCACTTTCAAGCCTCTATGGGACCACCTATAGGTGTGTATTATAATGTACATGTAGTGATTATGGGTATGAGAAATGTGCATAGTTAAAATAATACCAATAGTCTCAAATAATTATCAAATACCTCAATTAATTTAATTCATATTGAATATATTGAAACATGTTTCTAAACTCTCACTCCAACATGTTTATTCTTTGTTGAAGCAACTGTACGTGCACTTTTCATGTTGTAGACATAGTAGTGAAGGTTAAGTGACTATTTTGTATGGTACTTGAACTTGAAACTAGTATTTTACCTTCTCAAAATGTTCAAATGGATCCCCTTAAAAATTTTACTACTTAGAAAAATTTTTAAATACCTCCATTTCAATGTGTCATTTTTTTGAGAGTACACATTAATGGTGTATGACTATGTATATGAGAGTACATCGTTGTCTCTATTTTGTCAATTAAATAGCCTTTAATTCATTTTTAATGATTAAAAAATATATTAAACATATTAAAACAATGTATATACCTCTCAAGAACATTATCAAAACTCACAACACCATGACTACAACTGGAAGCAAACAAAAGATTGGTAGTGACACAATTTGATTGTGTGTTTGATTCAAAGCATGAAATTATAATACTAATCATGAATGAGGTGATAAATATGATATTAAATAAATGTATAACATGATATAACATCCACATGAAACCCTTATAAATAACTAAACCTTCTATAAGTAGTGAAACTAACTACAACTTCACATGGTGACACCTTCTTACAATTTGAGTTATTTGATCCATGAAATCATTTCCAAACATAAAACCAATCATGTGAATAATTATATTACACATTAAAAATCCTCTAAAATAATTCAATATTTAAGTTGTACAAACTAGCTCAAACAACATCAATACCTCTAGGGTGTGGGAAATAATAAGCAAAAAAACATAGTCAACTTGTTAGAGATGGTTCATAAAGTATAATACATCATTCCTTGAAATCCAAAAATTAAAATTTAATCTAACCAAGTTTAATATCTCCCCTCAAATTCATTTAATCTATAATTTCTCCTATTGGTTGTACCAACCATAAACTAGTTGACTATTTTCATGTGCATGGTAGAGTGATGGATGAGAAAAATGGTTCTAGCTCAAATTTGGAACTTATAAAGAAATTAAATCATATAATTTAATATAAATAAGTTTAATATCCATCCAAAAATATTTACACGTGTGTCACACTCCCCTATAGGCCATACAAGTGCCAAAACCTCTTCTTTTAAGTTGTTTTCTTGATTTTTAGTTAGGGAACCTACAAGTTTCAGATAATACTAAAATTACTAATAGGTAATACTAAATATATTATATTTTAAGTAAAACTATAATTCTTTAACATCTTGAAAACCATGCCACTTCATTTAATGCTCATTTGTGACCCCTGAATGACACAAAATCACATAAAGACTTAATTAAACCATGACTAAGACTAAAAACATATGAAATGACATCAAATAGACTATGAAACACCCTATGACATTATAATATACCCATATATAAAGTTTTTTAATATATGAGGTTAACCCATTTTAACTTGTGGTAAAAAATGGTCAATAATAACCAAGTCACAATAATAATCATTTGAGTTGTAATTGAGATAAGGTATCAAACAATCATTGTAAAATAAAAATAAATCCATGAAATAAAGGAAATCATATACATAAGTTTTCAATAATGGAAAGAATTAAAATAATCCATAACAAAGAGGAAAGAAAATAAAATCATGTACAACACATAACGCATAATATAAAGATGTATGTGAAATAGATAGATGAAACCAAATTTAACATAGTCAAAGGATATAAGACATATAAAAGTGGATCAAAAGTTCAATCCAAAATAAAAATGAAGAATAAATTTAAATAACACCATGTCATTTTGATAAATACTGATAAGTTTGTCTAAAAATATTATCCATGACATCTAAAATTTTTCTATGAAGCTAGATCCTAATAGCAGCCAAAGTCTTATCAATCCTCATGGAAAGATTTGCAAATACCTCTCTCTAAATCTCCTCAACATAAAATGTATGTATAAATAAAGGATTATGCTCATGATTTATCTTGTGCAAATAATACTCAAGGAGAATACTAGGTGCCAAAAGAGGAATGATATCTATGGGAGGAGAAGGAGGCAAAAAAGGTGGAGAAAGAACCATAGGTGGGGAAGGAGGTGCCATGGGAAAAAAATGAGGAGCCTTCTTACATGGGTGACCTATATAAAGAGGAATAGCTAGTGTAAGTATCAAAAAAAGGTGATTATGAATGTCTTGTTGGATATTATGGTAATGATCAGTATGATGGGTACTACATTGGTGTTGAAGATAATAGACCCCCCCATATTTAGGAGTATACTCATCAAATAACTTAGGAGGAGGTATAGCCTTTTATTTTTGTTGAGAAATGGTGGGATGTAATGTGTTAATATATTTTTGAATCTTTTATAAATGGGTAGAAGAGTGATTATTGGTCCCATGAAAGCAACATATACACTTTTTAGTACACTTTGGGGGCCTACTAATGGAAGAGGTAGAAGGAGAAGCTGGGGAAGGTTGATATAACTAGTAGTCTCCAGTTTAATGATTAGAAACTTTATGGATATCAAAATGAGGTTGATTTGTCCATTGGTCATGCATGGGATTAATTTATGGAAAAGGAAGAAGGTCACCACCTAGGGAAGGTGGGGTTAAATTACAAATTAGACTAGGCTCATCTGAAGATAAATCAAGATCAAAAACATGATAAGGCTTGGCTGAAGATAGAACAAGAGTAGGAATTGGATTAGGCTCAAATAAGGGTGAAGATAAATGTATGGAAGTCTTAAGATTAGTATCTAAAATCTATGGGGTAATAAAACAAGAAGAATCTTATTATCTATAAAAATGGTAAGGACTGGTTATAGAATGATCCATGAGCATTCTTCTAAAGGGATCCACTAAAAATGGAGGTGTATAATGTGATCTCTCGATCTCTACCCTAAAAAAATAGGAAGAATAATAGAATTAGGAACTATAAAGGAAGTAATACAATAATACAAATAAATATACTAAAATAAATAAGTACAATATCAAAGAATCTCAACATTTTTAGCTTGAAAAAGTCCTCCTAAAAATGGGTCATCTAAAGCATAATTGTCATCATAGTCAGGTGTATGTAGGTCAATGGTATGTGTAGGTATGAACTTATCATTAGAATTTTCATAATGAGTAGAATGTATATTATTACTTAATACCATAAGTGTATCATTGATATGAGGTTGATGAGATTGAGGTTGTAAAGAGGGAGGAAGTTGGGTGATGATATGAGGGGATATATTGGAAGTTTTAATAGTGAGGCTTATCTATCTAAGATGTTAGGTGGTATGTTCACAATAAGTTCAGGGTGACCATTATAACCTTAGATAAAATTGATAATATAATTGAATATTTGAGATTCCCTAAATGGGATACTAGGTAAATGTTCAAAGGTAAGAGTTTTAAAGACACCACATTCTTGAAATTTTTTGAAATTCTAATGGTTTTTATCTCCTTGAATCTTATAAGTATCATCATTATGGGTAAATTTGATGCATTGACAAGCAGATGAGGTGAAGACCCTAATATTATGATTCCAATGTCGGGGAAAGTTTAAAATCATAATTTTTACATAGAAAGTGATGGTAGGGATGGTGATGGGAAGTCACATGCAACCTAGAGGAGGCATTTATATTCTATCATAGCCTTGATATGTGTTATGTGTGGACTTGAGATTTCATTAAGAATATCCAAGAGTTTTAATGAAATAGAGGGAGGTAACATAAGTACCTAAACCCTTATTAATTGATGCATGCTTAATTTAGATATCTCCAATTCAGACACTAATGATTAAAGGAGGATCATCCAAATGAAGTATAATATCATTTAGAATCATGAAAGTGATAGGAAACCTAAGGGAAATATAAGTGTTCATTATTTCATCAATATGTATGGAGATATAATTTCATTGTTAAAGTATACCATCTTCATACCCACATAAAGTATCTTTGTGTCCTACTAAAAGAGGATGAGGGACATTCATCTCAAATACTAATTGCATTAGACAATTTCAATCATGGAGGGAAGTTCACATTATTTTGAAGAAATTTATTTTAGATTGGATACGAGTAAGTTTTATAATGGGGTCCCATTCATGAAAACCCATGGGGGAATTTCTAGATATATATGCATAATGTTGAAAAATATCATGTGAAGGAGGGTTGGAAGTGCAATTAAACTCATGTTGGTAAGATGTAGTTAGTTGAGGATAAATAGGTAGATTGTTTTTAGGTGGTGGGATGGTTGATTGAGGTATTTCTTATGATTGGGTTGCATAAATACTATTGTAAGGTTGGGAAATGTTATCTAGATGTGTAGATATTGGAGGAAGAGTAGTGTGTGTGATAGGTATGATAAATTTGAGTTGTTTAAAGTGGTCCTTGGAAGGTTATAAGGTCCTCTTGCCCCAACTCTATTAGATGAGATGGGGAAGTGTCTTAAATTATGTGAAACATTTGAGAAGTTTGGTGTGTGGGTGTTGGATTGGTATCAATAAAAGTAACTACTCTTTTCATGTTAGTCATATTTACCACATTTTATTCATTAGTAGTGAGGTCTATAAGATATTCAACGTTATTTGTATGAGTATGATTATCATTTCTATCTTGATGATTGGGAAGAGGATATTTGTATATAGCAATATGAGCATTAAATTTATTTTTATTTTGTGTTTCATGGGATTTAAAATCTATGTCATATGTTTTTTGATGATTTCAAATGAGTTATTCATGATCAAAGTTTGGCCCAAGAATAAAATCCATATCTAAATTACATAATTGTCTACAAGTCTCATGAGAGTAGCCCCAACTTGCATGAAACCAAAAAAATCTTTTAGATCATACCATGATTTCGTTGGATGAGTGGGGTCAAGATATCATGGTAGAGGCCTTGGAAGATGATTTTGAAGCTCATCTAAGGATAATTATTTGTGAACACTAATGTTACTTTTTTGAGAATATGTAGGATTAAGAATGTTGGTTGGAGGGGCAGCATGCTCCATAGTGTTATTTGGATCATTTGCTTGAATATTTTAAATAGTATCATAAGTATCGATAATGTCATCACTAGTAGAATAATGGTTTTTATTTTAAATGATTATACGAGTGCCCATAGTAGGTTGAAATGGTTTAAATTGGCAGATGATAAAATCTTGTTGCCTAGCTTGATCAAGGGCTTCTTTTAAAGTTTTTAGAGAAAGAGTCCTAACTCTATATTGTAACTTGGGATAGAGAGCATTAGTGAATAGGTTGAAAATGTTATCATCCACCATATTATTCTCACATTTGTTAAACAATTTTTTTCATCATTTGATAAAATATTGTGTTATTTTATTTTCAAGTTATTTATAATTTATGAATTTCACTAAGTTATTCTTGGAAAGATCACTAGTTTTAAATTATTGTACTAGTGAGTTAACCAAGTCTTCTAAGGTAGTGATAGAATGGGTTATTTGTTGATTTTAGCAATCTAAAACATCATCTAAGAGTGTTTTATCTAATATCATCTTTATAAAGGTTACCAATTATCTTTAAGTGTAATGTGGGATCAGTAGACTTGTTGTAGGTGATCGTATGTGTGATACCTCCTATATCGATATTAGAAATTTGAGGTACAATAGGTTCATTTTGGAGATATTTGATCATTTTATTAATAAGGGGTGCTTGAGGAATAAGGTTACCAAGGTGATCCCTAAGGGGTGGGGGAATTAGGATTTTATATTCCCTATAAAACCTATTGGGGATAATTTTGAAGGTTAATGATATGGTTTTGTATCTACATCATTTGATTTTCACTATTGGTTTGAAAATTATGCATTTGATTGAGTGATTTTAATAAGAGTTGATTAGTTTGGATAGTATTTTGACTAGCATGTGTGTCATGTGATGCATTAGAATTGGTATTAGTGGCTTAAGTTATACTATGAGTAGTAGCATGCATCATACTACTATCATGAGAAGCATTGGTAGAAAAGGAAGCACTAATATCATAATTAGCATTGGTATCAAAAGATGCACTACTATCATGATTAGCATTTGTAAAAAAAGATGCACTAGTGGCATGATTAAGGATAAGGGTCTTTAGAAAAGGCCCACTAGAGTTTAAACCTACCATGTTAGTGGAGATACTTGGCATGGAGGTTAAAGAATTTATAGAAGAAGATTTCATGGTGTGTTAAGGGGACAAAATAGAAGGAAAAGGTTGAGAATCAAATAAAGTGTCTCCCCCAAATCCATGACAGAAGATAGGGGAGGGTGAAAGAGGTTTTTATAATTGAGGGCCTATCATAATATTATAAATGGTTGAAGCGTCCTTTCCTCTATGTTGGGAAATTTGTTAATAAATAAGATCAATTTAGGTGTGTATTATAACTCATGATCATCTTCTAAGGAGAACAAAGGATTACAAACTAAGGATGAATGTGGAGGAAACCCATAATTAGTAGTGTGAATGGAAAAATGAACATTAATTTAATCTAAAGTGGAAGCCATAAGATTTTTCTTGGGAAACCTATTAGTATTGGTAAGACTCATTACGTTTGTCAAATTTAACTCTATATTATCCTCAAATACTAAATTTATGATGAGAAAAAGAGGATAACAATTTTATGGAAAGAAGAATCAATTGATAGGATACATAATCGTATTGGTTGAATATGTTATGTAAAATAAGGAACAAAATAGAGAACAAGAGGACATGATCACATAAGTTGATTATGTACTTCTAGATAGGAAATAGAATAATAAAAAAAGACATAGTTAGATAGGTTGATTGTGTACTTATAGACAATAAATATGAAATGAAGATAAATAAAAATAGTTGGATAGAGTGATTATGTATTGAAGGCAAACAAGAGGAAAAATCTATAAGATATTGTGTCAATAGCAATGACAATGTTCCAAAAATAGAGAAAGATTTTGAAAGATACTATCTAATAAAATTAAATGAACCACATAGGTAATTGTATCAATGTGATTGACCCAATTAGAACATATGGCATAAAACTTGCACCAATGTTAGCTAATGCAAGCTTTGTAATACAAAATATAATGATCAAAGAGCAAGTAAAAACTTAAAATTAAATGCTAACTAATTGGTCATAACTAAGTGTTGTTAATTTATAATAATATTATAATTAATGTGATGGGAAGTTGGCTATGAGAAATAACTAGAAATCAAACTATAGATAGTTTTTAGAAGTTTAGGTTGAAAGGGATATGTATTGGATATGTTACTAGATTGGTATTGGGGCATACCCCCTAACTTCACAATCCTATAGAGATAAGGGTCTTGGGTGCTTTATCAATATATACCATTAACCAACTTTTTATACTTGGCCAAAAAACCAAGTCAACGTCCCCCTCAGTGATGAAATCCAAGTAGGTAGGCCTTGGGAAGACAATTTTTTGATATTTTTTTTGTGTAAAGTGATTCGAAAGTGTGTGAAAAATAAAAAAATTGTGTGACTAAATTTTTAAATTAATAAACCACCTAATTAATTTATTTTTATTATTCTAAGCATGTAAATAATTAAAATAAAAAGTGAATTAATTACTAACAAAAATAGGTTAATTATGTTGAGTGTGAAGAGTACAAAGTTGGTTCAAGTGACACTATATGTAAACAATACAAAATAGTGTCAACCATGTCACTACTATTATGTGTAATAAATATCCATAAGAATACATTTGAATAGTTTGACTATGTATTCTATATATAAAATAGGTTACATAACTATGTTAAGCTAGTCGACCCAATTTGTTGTAGGGTTGTAGTTTTATAGACTATAAAATTGTGAAAAATAGTACTACAAATTAAAAATTGAAATGACAGAGAGAGTAAGAATGAACCTTGGTGAGTTTGAAGATTCTTAGATTGCAAAATTTTATGTTGTGATACTCAAGTGCTATTTAAATATTTTGGTAACAGAGTCAATTGGCTCGATGAAGTTTATAAAACATATATGCTGAAAAATATTTGTTTAATAGAGTTGATTAGCTTGACCATGTCTACAAACTTATGTGCTAAAAATAAAAATGCAAACAGAGTCGACTAGTTGACTATGTATGCAATCCTATAACTAAATAAGAAGTCTATGTTGATTTGATCAATCTAGTCACCTATTTTTGGAGAAGGCCTACACATATAGAACATATTTTTATGTGGTGATTATGTGTTAAGTACACACATAGACTATTAAATCTATAATGATAGATATGATACAGTACTAAAAAAATAAAAATATATAATATAATGATAAAATGAAATCGTGAAAGAAAACCTACAAGGTTTTAATTCACATTGAGTTAACTAAAATGTATACAAAAGAAAATTTAGCTAACCTATTAATCAATCCTAGTTAGGAGAAGATAAATCCTACTTGCACTTTTGATTGTTGATACATTAGATATTTAGGGTCATGACCAAGATGGATCTACTAGACCTAACCAAGGGATCTCTTACCATAATAACATCACTAGAGAGGGTTCCAAAGCCTATAGTTAAGCAACACTATGTAATAACCCTAGCTAGGTACTATGTTTTCATATTCACTAAGTATATGCAAAGTAAATTTAAATATAATATAGGCCTCATCAAAGCTTGTGGCACAAAATGGGGATAATAAACAAAAAAATTAAACATGCATAAAAGATCTATACTAAATTCAATGTATATGAAATCCTAATGCATAAGAGAGAAGTACAAATGTTAATCTATATGCTTTAACAAAGGAGGAAAAAAGTTAAGAATATTTACCTTTGAATATGAACCCATAAAGCCTCAATCTCTCCCTTGGCCAAGGTGATTTTCAAGAGTTTGTTGTGTTATGTAAGGATAATAAGGAAAAGCTAGCTCTAGGCTACACAACTTCTCTATGCATCCAAAATACTCCTCTACAAGATAAGATCTGTATCTCCAAATAAACTATTAAAACCTTAAGTAGTGATCTTCAACTAGAATGGTGGATAATCAGATGAATAATATAATATTATTCTTCTTATTTTCTTTAAATGATGGAAATGTATGTGTATATATAGCTCGATATAACCCTAAACCTTTTAGAAAGTTTAGCCAATAAGGTTGGCTCAATTTGAATCTATATCATTATTTGATAAAAATAAGTTAGGTCTCATCTACGTCTACTTTGGTAGACCTAAACCTATAATGTGTTTTTAATAAATTAAATATAGGGTCAAACCAGGCCAATAGTGTACTGTAAACTATTAAAAAGGGGTTTTATGTTTATAAAGGGGATAAATAAGGTAGTGAATTACTTGGAGGAGTGTGTAAGGGAGGAGATAAGGCTTGAAGAAGTGTATAGGATAAGGTTATGTAGATGACAAGTGGTGGTATAGGGGAAAAAAATCCTAATAAACACTAATGGTCTACCTAACACTTTTTTGGTGCACCCTATAAGGCATGCACTCCAAGAGATTGATACTCGATGGGTTCCTACAAGAGAGAAAATATCAATAATTGATAAAGTTTGAAAATATTATGTGTATACAAAGTGGACATAGTAATAGGTTTCTAAATCCTAAGGGAATATTTGTTTCATTATTACTATTAGAAAGCATGCACCTCATTGGTGGTCACCTCTAGTTCATTCTCCTCTTGGCTAGGAAAATAATAAGTTTATATTACCATATAATTCTTGGATATTTTAAATAAATAGGAATATTATACTATTTAATGCCATTTTAAGGGTTTTTTACTACCTCATATTATTTTATCTCTCTATAGAAGATGTCAAAATCACTACAAAACTTGATGCAGTATAGTTCCATGTGTTGGGTTATGTTGTGCATATGACACTAATCTAGGCCAACTCACAGATGTTGATCTTAGGAAAATAATTAGGTGAGGGCCCTATTTGGTAGAATGGCAATAAGGGTGATTTTATCTCTAATATGTGAATTTATAGTTTTAATTTTCACCACCAATGTTCCCAACCTATCTTTAAAGGCTCAAAAAGTCATTATTAAGCTAATGTACCATGTGTTATATAGCATCTAACTTATTTTTATTAGATTATTGGGGTATGCTTTGGATTTTTTTACTATATAGATCAATTATTGGCTTGTGATATTTAGTTTTTACTTCATCATTGACTAGACTAATGAAACATAAATTTTGATTAGGGTTAGTATGTCTCAATGAGATCTAGTTGGTTACTAGCACAGGTTGTGGTGTCAACATGTTCTAGTTAGTGATAAAGATAGGGTTCAAGGTGGGCAAGTTTTTAAGTATATTTAGGATATCCATTTCCATTTGGCCTTGAGTATTTAGTTTTCTATATACTTTTATGGGTTCAACATATGATAGGGATAAGTCCAAGATGAGGGGATCCTTATGTAAGAACATTACAATCCAAAGATTTAGGTAATTCTTGTACATTTTAAAATCTAGTTGGGAATATAGTCTATATAAGTAGTGACCTTAATCTAAATCTTCTAAAACTATGCATTGAATTTCCTTATGGGCTGATTGGCTTTCCTCTTAATGCTAGAAAACTATTGGTATATGATGTTGGGATCAATGACTTATCCAAACTAAGTCAAAAAGGTATTACTAAACTCCTCCCAACTTTTGATGGATTTATTAGGTATTTTGAAGAACCAATCATAGGAAAAATCCATAAAATTTAATGTTAATATACTATAATCTACATATTCATGTTTGAAATTAAGGATCCTAAGGACAGTATTATAGGAAGTTAAATTTCCTTGATAGTGCATCCTATATTAAGTGTAAATCATGATAGGTACAAATCTAGGCTTATATGTAGGTCATGAACATATCCAAGATTTTTTATAATATACTCGACTAAACACACCATGGTTGAATCCATAGGTATGGGTCTGTTTGGAGTGGTTTGGATGGATGAACTAGATAGAGTAACTACGGGTATTGGTCTTCCCTTGCCAGACCATGTCCTTCTATGAAATTGAAAAGATGAGATTAACAAGTGATCGAGGCCAATTAAATACCTATTAATCATGTATGAGGCTTTAGGGTTTTTTTGGAAGTGATTACTCTAAGGATATTATATATGTTAGGTGGGTGGTACCATCCTTCTAGTGCTAGTTTCTATGTTAGCCTACCAATTGGTACCTTAAATGCACCTATCTAATTAGGTGTACTAAGTGACCTTAGAGGAAATTTAAGGGACTTTATCTTATCATTTTAGGGTTATTATTTATGAAATCTAGGGCATTATTTTTAGGCATTAGTATCCATGAATTATCTTTCTTTAAATAGATCTCCAAGAGATGCATTGCTACCACCAAAGGCTCAATTCTTGTTTTCACCTACACAAGATTCTATACACTACTTAGTCCAATTTAATGAGTTATCCACTTAGAAAAATTAGTTCATATTTTATAAATAAAATGGTTCAATTAAATATATCAAATAAATAACAAAAAGGAAAGGAAGGGTGAGGCAATTAAAATATATTTTTAGGCAAGTGAGAGAACATCAATGCTAAAAGCCCATACATATTCCTAGATATAGTTTTAACACTATATGTTAAGTTTCACATGAGATAAAACTTTAGACACATAGGGAAGTAAGTATAGGTAAAATAATCTATTCTATATTCTAATAATTCTTCCTACAATTAAACACAATAATATTGTTGTTAATCACACACATGCTCACAGTGATCTAAATAAAATAGAAAGAGTCAAGAAGCTAATTATATAAACTTGTTTCCCATTCTAAATATTACACATATTGTATAAAGACATATATTTGAGTTCCTAACATTAATATCATTCATTTTTCTATAGTAAATTGGAATACATTCATGAGATAAAACATGGTAAGATAAAAATAGAGTTTCTATTAATGTTCTAGTGTTTTACTACAAAGTTTATGACCTATGCAAAGAGATGCAAAGAAACACATATATAGATATGAGATAGCATATTCCTCAAAATCTCATTAAATCTCACTCTTATCCATAATTTGTCAATATATTTATGAACCTAATCATTTCCATGAAGTTCCCAGAAAAGACAAATTAAAAAGAAAGGGGAGATGGATTTTTGACAACACATCCCCTTTGTTGGGACCATAAATATATTCATTTTGAGCTCAATGGAAGACCAGTTCCCAAATAATTCAAATCATCTTTATGATATTATACCAATTATAACACTAATTTATCCTCCTAATCAAGCTTTGGTAGGTTGATAGGTGGATCCCGAAAAAGTATATCCCCCTAAGTCAAGAGCCTATCATGAGCCTTGAGAGTGGATTCCAATGAGACTTTTACGTCATTTACTTAGCTAATATTTGTGCCTAATTTCACTTAAATATCTAAGATTTATTATGCTCTATCTCTATTGTATTTTCCAACCTTCTTATTCATTCTCACCTTAAAGTGCTCCATTTGACTGTAAATTCATCAAGGCTTGACAAGGTCTCATTTAGGTGGAAAAAGACTATGACACTGACCTCATTGAAGTAATAAATTATTTGGTCCTTGATTTTATCTAATGTATATATGGTGGGATGTATCTATCTAATTTAATACTCTAATATGGTCTTCATGACCCTGCAATTTTTTTATATATGTTCAGGTCCATGAGGGGCATGAATTTGAGATTTGGGAGCATCCCTTTATTGATGATTGCCACTATCTCCTTACACTTATTATCTACCTTGACAATCCCCTCTAAATATTATTATGATCTTTTTAAAATCATATTTATATTTGAAATAGATCCAGTCACTTATCTAAGTACTAAAAATAATTATACAATGGTAGCCTCAACCACACCAACCAAACCAATAGGGAATGAGCTCTTCACCTAGGACTCTAGGGTCTTGAATTGGTCCTTGATTTATTCCATCAGTTCTTAGTTGAGATCATTGGTGACCTTTATTAGTGAGATTATATCCTCTACAATCCTATCCTCCCTAGAGGTAATCATCTTCCTTTCAAGTGACTAGAGATCATGTTGTGTTCTCCATACCATTGGGTATCCATCCTATATGAAGGTTTATTTGAGCACCTTCTTCATTTACCTAAGTCCTAATCAAATTGAAACTTCATATTAGGGTCTCCTTAATAAACCATATCTAGCCTTTATGCACCTAAATTTTAATGGGCCCATCTAACCTTATCCTATCATTATTCCCAAGGTATTAGAAGATGAGAAACTAGGGGTCATGGTAGTTTAAGTAGAAGGTGGAGACATGGGTAGACGAAGAAATAATTAAGGAGAGGGATAGAATGGTATGGTTTATGGAGGGGGGAACATGGGTGAAATGGGATGAACTACATAATGGAATGCCCAAGGGAATAATTAAAACCTTTTTAAGCCTAGGTAATGAAGCCCTAGGGACTAATTACACCTAGGAGCTACATTTTCAACCTAAAATAGGGTACTAGTTGATTAAATCAAACGCATAAATATCCTTATGTAATGGAGATGGAATCCCATTAGTATACTATGGGTGCAACTGGGGGTTATGGGGGTGGTCAAGGTATAATTAGTTTTGGTCACTTATTAGTCTTCTACTCAGGGATCACCCATGGTAATGTTTAACTTGAAGGGGTTATCTGGACTAGAGCCTATGGATGTGTTACAACCACTATTTAACTTATTGAAGTGTTAGAAGTTATGGGAGTATATGTGGATAATAAATTCATAGTCACAGATATTTTTGGGGTAATTTTGGTATTGGGAGGAAATATACCAACTTTTTGGGCCAATATAAGATAAATTGATGGGGTTAACCAAGGTGATGTAGATAAATCAAGCCAAAGTAAGGTCACAGTGTAGACTATGGGAGCTAAGAAGCTCAAAGCACCAAATATTAAAAATATAATGGACTGAGTTGGCCTTAGGAACTTGTAAGGGATGGCACACGAGGATTTATAAGAGGAGGTGGTTATAGCTAGATTGGAAAAGTAGGAATATAAAATGTAGTCAAAACTAAAGGATCAAGAGAAACTAGGGAATTCACTAGGGATGTTATGAAATGGGGTGTAACATGGGTTGGTTTCACTTGGGCTTGAAAATCAATATGATTTGTAAGGGATGGTTTAAATATACTATAAATAGTTATGGAAACTTACTGGGAGGCTACAGACCGATCCTTGGGTTGGCTCTCTTGAAATTCTAAGATACGTGAGATATGAAGTGTACAAGAAACCTAGGTTTGGATTACTTAGGAGGTTTTCATAGGTGAAGTGGATATCAAGCTTAATGGGGTAGTAGTAAATGGTATGCCTTGTTATATTAAATGGGATAACCTCCTTGCATTTTTCAATCTTTCTAGAGTAGGTTGTTAGGGAATCAATTATGGAGGCACTGGTATTTCTTATAACATTGGTCTAGGATATGTTGGTTCTTTATGGTGATGTGTTTTTTCAATATTTATGATCACCTCTACATCATTGGTAGGGTTGAATTGTATCACATTGCTTGGGTGGCTCTCATTATGGTATGTCATGTTAAGCTACACCCGATACTTCTCCACATATATGTGCAACATGACATGGGGATCTCATTATCTATTTTAATACTTGGGGAGGTTAAAATAATCCTTGTATAGTTTCATAGCTTAAAGTGACACCAAATTCTTGTATTCATGGTTCCAAAAGATCATGGTGAATATTGGGTAATCATTTTGCCTTCTTATAAGGTAGAGACTTGTGATTCCATTAGCTAGCTACCAAGTGATCTCCTACTCCACAATGTGGTCTAGGACTATGTAGGGTAAACAAATAGGATCCTCTTGGATACCTTCCACCTTGATCATAGTATGGTCCTAGTATTAATAGTAAGCATTGATGTGAATAATTTAGGATCACATATCCTTATAAATCTTGAGCATTTTTTTCTCATTTATGCTGAAGTACACTCAAGGTAGAAATTATGGTAGATGTCTTAGATATGGTACTTGTAGTGATGAATTTAGAAATTAGATAATACCACATGTACCATAGACCTAATTGACACCCATAGAGGTAAGGTTTGATTTATAAATTGATGGTGGTGAATGTGGCATTAACCAAGTAGGACATCATTTATAAATTTCTCTTAGCTCATGCCTTTTTGACCTGTTGTATGATATTAAAGGTGATGATGTATCCAAGTGCAAGGACCTCCTCCATTTGGAGGATGATGTTGAGTATAGTGACCCAAATATTATTGAAATTTATGATGTCACTTTCCCTATATAATTGGAATATCAATATACCAGTATGTACTCCATGAAATATTTTTATGGTGTAAGAGTTTGGATCTTCCTTGTTAACCTAGTGATTAAAGTCTTTGAACTAGTCCTTAAGGACCCTCTAGATATCATGGGTACTCAACCATCCAGTGGTGATCTCAATGCCATATGTTATTTCTAAGTCTAAGAGATTGTAAAATTTATTAAATTTAGCCTTAGAGATATTTTCAATCTTGAATCCCATGGTCTAGGAATACACAATGTCTTGGTTACACCTAGAGGTGTGCAATAAGTTTCCAAAGAGATCATTCCATGAGAATACTTATAGGTTGTTAAAATCTTTGTGGAGTCTCTATTATCTAATATATATGAGATCATTATTGAATTCTACATCATCATATTATGTTTCATCATCACTACTAAGACTTGTATATCTTCAATCATTTTGAAGATTTCATTGTAGTGTTTAATTCTCATGATGCCCTATAAGATGGTGGTATCCCAAAATTATTACTCTAGTTTTGGATTTTAAATTAATGTGTCCATATCTAAATTATTTCTCTTTTTCATGTAGGTTTTTAATAGGGATGCATTTTAGGCTTTAAAGTAAATTCTATGTAGGGGGTCTAAATAATTTGAATTCATAAAAGATAGATAATGATAAGCCCAGTTTAGATGGGACCTTATAGGGATCTATGATATTTTTCCTAATAATGTCTTTGGAGGAACGTATCATGTGAAGTAAAATTTGTGTTGATGGTCTCAATCTCAATTTAATCATTTAATACTTATATTTGATGTTCATATACAAGCCTTAATTTGATTACTTGGTTATGATGGGACCTATCCAAGTGTAATATTGTGAATCACCCAATCGATCTAATAAATATAGAGAGTTTGGTGCACACACACTCATCTTTTCTCTCATGGAATATAAGATGTTTTTTCATCAATCAAATGTAATTTATATATTGGTGAGCTAATTGGGTACTCTGATGACTTGGTATTATAGAGCACTTCTTGAACTTAAATACTCTGACTCTATAGATTGGTTTCTTGAGTGTATCAAAGACATGCGGATTTATATTATGACATCAATGAATCTCAATCCATACCATTATATAAATCACCAGGTGGGTCCAAGACCTATTTGTAAACTTCTATGTGTATAGAGTTACATATGGAACTCTCTCATTGGATTATACCTAACATGTATTTAACACCTCTAGGTGTACTGGTACATGTGGCACTCTCCCATTAGATTGGGCCTCTCAAGTCTATGACACCTAAAAATGTTTTATTACATGTGGTACTCTCCCATTATATTATACCTCCTATGACTATGATATCTTTGACACTTTTAGATGTAAGGGCACACATGGTTCTCTCCTATTAGATTGGGCCTCCCAAGTATTTAACACCTCTAACATGTCCAGGTGTATAGGTACACATATTTCTCTCCCATTAGATCAAGCTTCCTAAAAATCTCATAGATATAACACCTCTAAGAATATACGTACATGTGGAACTCTCCTATTGGATCAATCCTCCTAAGACTCCCATAGCTTTGATACCTCCAAGTGTATGAGCACACATGGAACTCTCCCATTAGATTGGGACTCCCAAGGCTCTCATAACTCTAAAATCTCTAGGTGTATGGGTAAATATGGTACTCTCCCATTGGATCAGGCCTCCCATGGCTCTGATAAATCTAATACCTCTAGGTGTATGATTAAATGTGGCACTTTCCCATTAGATCAGGCCTCTCAAGGCTCTTACAACTCTGACACCTCTAGGACCTGCAAAACATATAAAAGGACCAAGTAATTTCCAAAAGTTACTCATAATCAAGGGATGCTTACATATAATTAAATAGGATCCAAGAAACACCTATTTTAGATATTTTCTATAAGGAAAATTTAGTGTCCAAAAAAAAATGGAAAATACTTCTGAATCACAATAGGACTAAATCTTTTAAAATAAAAATCCATGGAAGATCTTCAACATTAAAAAATATGCTGAAATTAATGGGATATTATCATAATTACATAAAATATCCAAGAATGAAAATTTAATAGGTGCTTTGGGTTTTATAAATATGAGGATTGGGTTGGGCATGATATAGCATTGAGGGATTTCAAAATTTTATGTACTATAGAGGTCCTCTTTTCCCCTGTGATAAGGGACATGTTGGTCACAACAGTGTGTTGAGTGATAAATTTTTAGTTCTCAAAATAAATTATGCTCACTACCCTTAAATTTATTTGTAATAGATGAAAAATAATATTTCTATGTATTGTTTGGTAAATTTATATCATGCAACTTTGTATAAATAATATCTTTATAAATAGTACACATCTTGAGCAAATCTAACATGGAGATATTAGCTAGATTATTTTTAAGTTGATCAATGGCATCATACTCTTTGTTCATATTGGTTATTACCCTAAGAGGTGACTGGGGATTAGGAGGGACATGTGGACTACTTCTTTTTATTGTATAGGATGATCCACCCTACCTATTCATGTTATGATAGAGAGAATTATTAAATCCAATATAATCCTAGAAGGAATAATGGGGGTAGGATTGTGGATATCACTACCTCAAGATATAAGGGGAGGAGGAATGAAATGAGTCATACATCCACTTTCATGTTTAATAATAACTATAAACATCTCAAATTGGATGTTTAGACAACATGTGTTACTAAGTGTTTCACCCTAATTTGGATTTAATACAAACCCTAATTAAGATAAAGACTTGAATGTAATTTATATTGTAAAGTATGAAAATTAAACATGAATATAAATGTAAAATATTAAAACTAATTTTAACAGTGTCATGTGATAAATATGTATAGTAATAAATATATTAAGGTAATTAACCTTTTTATCTCACAGTATGATTGTGACTAAATTATAATAGTTTAAAGGGGTTAGAAGTAGGCATATGAATCATTCAAATCTAGAAATAAATAAATATGCACATTATGTCACTAACATAATTTTATGATGAAACCATCAAATAAATTGACTATAGTCTGACATTATTATCTTTGGATATTTTGAGGATATATGACCATATATTCTACTTCACCTACTTACAATAGCTTTGTACGTGCAATCTTGACACCTAATTATATGAAAAACTCCATAAACTAGTTTCCTACTCCTTAAAAATATATGTACACTTGTGAAGGGATGAAACATATAAAATTTTGGGAAGTGTAATGGATTGAGCTAACCCCAATCATCCCCATTGATGATTAATTATTGCCTATATATCCAATAATCTAAAGAGGGAAATGAAGTTATATGAAGTTATTCCCCATAGTATGAATGTAAAATTATGATTTTTCACTATATGAATTCTCATAGTGTTCTACATTTCAACACTTGACAATATTCACTCTTGGATTTTCTTAGTATGCTTTAAATTAGGTTGATCACTATTCTTAGTGACTAGTTTGCCAATTGGGAATAATAGGTTAGTTTTGCTTAAAGTGAAGTAGTGTATTAGATGTGTAGTAGATGAGTGTTAAATGGATTAATATGCTTGACCTTGATTTTTATTTATATAATTCCATTTGTGTACTTTTTCAAGCCATTGACATGTTAGGTGAATGATTTTAACCATAGGGATTGATTAAATATTAAAAATAGTCATTATTAGGTGATGGAAAGTAATTTCATCCTCAAGACAATTTTATCAATGAAACTATCTAAGCCTAATGTTTATGTCTAGAAGACTGGAATATAAATATGATGATTTGGAAATGTTTTGATAATATATTTAAGTAGTTTGACACAAATTGAGGGGTTCTTTTAGGTGACTGATAATAAAGTAGGATGGCTTGACTCATAGCAAGCATGTGGATGTGAGAGAGAATGGTGAATAAGAGGCATATATATGTGCATAAGTCATGTATCATGAAGTTAGATCAATAGTGAAATTTAAGTGTTTAATACAAATTTTTAGTATCTAAATATGCCTCCCTTTTGTTATAGTATGTAGACACTAAATCTGAATTATATAGCACCTTAGTCTTGTATACTTGGTAATTACTTCTCTTGGTTGTACCCTTCAATTATAAGACCTTACTAATGATGAAAGGCTCACATATACTATCTCTTATGCCTTTTACTTATCTCTTAGTTTTACCATATGTTATTCTAATGACCATGCCTTCTATCCTTATAAAAATGATATAAACATATTTATTACCATCCTTTGCAAGTTTTAGACCTGTACCTATTTTCTAACTTCTTGGACACTTGTGTCCCAACCAAACACCTATATCAATGCTAGTTTCATGCACCAAACTAAGTTTTTAGTGCCCTAAATTCATGAAATTTTCAAATAAAATGTATCCCTATGTTTATTCTAAGTGATTTTATGTGAGAAATTTCTAAAATGGATTGATATATATAAGATCAACCCTCATTCACTACTCACTAGCAATGAAACTTACCAAAATAATTTAATCGAGCATTCAAGTAAACAAAACTTATCTATTATTTCATATCTTAATATTTATCATAAGGAAAACCCATCTATAAGTTTGAACTACTGATGGACCACTCTATGAGCCACATTTTCCATAGTTACAAGTTACGTCACTCTATGTACGTGCTTATCACATGTTGCATCTAGATAAACACATAATCCAACACGTAGGGGAGAAATACACAATTCTAAATACTTATTTAGAGTATTTGCTATATAAGCATTACCCATTGATAGAGGGGTCCTAGGGTTATATTGATATTGTGTTCCTACTAACCCATTTTTATCATAGTCACCTTAAGGGTCAGGAAGTTAAGATTTGATCATTTTAAAAATAACAACTTATATCTTATATCTAAACACATAAAATTAAAAGAAACAAAAAACCCATAAGGTTTTAGGTCGTCACATCTAGATACAATTGATATTCCATATTGGACACCTATATCTAAGTCAAACAATAGTGTTGATGCAATAGTATAGATCCGATGCAAGCATATGATACCACAGAATGAAAATTTATATAATATGATGATTATTATAGGATCATAATCCATTCCACTTCTATCCTATTTTAGCTTAAATCTACATGCATATAGTAAACTAGCTATGTACTCTTATTTTTTATTTATTACAATATCAATTAATAGTTCTAATTTCCATTTTTATCAAATCTTAGCAATATAAATTCATGGAATTGTTTATCTAATTTTATAAATTAATTTTTATATTATGTATCTACCCTTGTGCTTATTCATTTATATATTCTTAACCCTATACTACATTAACCCATCTCAATTTAGGGTTAAACATTTGGTGAATCCTTATCTACTATGCACCGTATTCAAATATCTAAAGAACCCAAACATGTTCCTATTATTATTATTTAAAACAAACCACAAAGTATTCATTGATGGTTTCCAAGAACCCATACTCCTATTATCCCTTAATAACCAAAGAGTTGTATTATTTATACACAGAGCATTATATATTCTACAATGTCAGATATTACATCTGTGCAGTCTCCTTAGCAATATCATCACTTTATCACACCAAACATATAGTGGGGAGATGCCTATGAACATCCTTTAGATGAAATCATAGTATATTTTTTATTTTCAAATATTTCAAAAATATCAAAAAAAATCAAAACATTCAAAATTCCAAAAATATTTTCAAATTTTACATGTTCTTTTATCTCATTGGCATATATGTTTTTAGTTTCATGTTGGAGGTTAACATTTCATATATTTATATATACATGTGTTTTATTCATACTTTGAGTGTCATATAGGCATACCTAGGCATATGATATATACACTTTTAGATGTTGGGCCTTCCCTCTACTCATGTGATTTTCATAATGGGGGCATCTATTTTTTTTATCATGATATACTTTGGTTATATTATTTTATAATCATTTTCCATTATCATGTTTAAGCTTATATAATTACACATGCCTTTATCCATGCTTATATATTTCATAGTGTACTTGGTATGCTATGTGTACCTAACATTTTTTTTAACACATATATCTAAGATCTAGTATGATATGTCTATGTTGGTTGCTTATGTTTCATGCTTTCTATTTATGCCCTTCTTTGAGTTTCTTGTCTTAAATTGTATTGCTTATTCAATTATTTGAATATGATCCATTGTTTGTGGCCTCCATGCCTATGTTTTCCCATTATGATATTTTCATATCTCATAATTTGTTGTATGTTGACATTTAAATATGTCATTTCTTGATTTGTACATTTGAATAAGTCATTTTCATTTTATTGTGTAGCATTTGAACATACCCCTTATTTGAGGTCTCCTTAGACCATTGTATTTTAATTTATTTTTTAATGATCTTATGTGTATGATTAATTTATTTTTAATCTTGTATTTTTATTGTATATACATTTCCATGATTCACATCATGCATCTTAGGACTTGATGTGATCACATACTATGTTTATCATTGTTATATCTACCTAGACATGTTACTCCTATATGATACACGATACATTCACATATTATACATTTATCTTATCCTTTTGAGGTAATTTGAATACCATTTTATACCTCCCTTCACCTCAAAAGGGGTGGCATATCAGTGGGGGAATTGCATAGAGGATGGCTTTCACACTTTCATAGTTTCATATTTTAATGGGGGAAAGGAAAAAAGGCATGGATTCTACACTTATTTAGTGCTCAATATTTTCAACTTATTATGGGGACATGTTATGGAAACATGTTATTCACATCTATACTAATTGTTATTTTCACACTTATACAGTTTACAAATTAGCCATAATTGCATAGTATATGATTTAGATACACACTCATGGTAGCATTATATATGTTGGTACCATTGTTATACTTAGGTTTCATATTGAGATACATATGAGGTGCATATTCCATGAAAAATATCACCTTAAATTACAAAATCAAATTAGCTTTCATATTTCAAATAATTTTATGGACTTTAGCCTACACCATGATGGAGTTTTATGGATTGTTATTGAGCTAATACACTATAGTAATTGGCTTACTTTTGGTAATGTTGAGGTGATTGATTCACTCAATATTAATGATTTTATATAATGGAGTGATCATATCATCCATCTGCACTAGATTTATAATGTGAGTTAACTTGGATCACTCACACTTACCAAGTTATAAGTATGATTGGGTTGAATAGTTGAGATAATCTTAACTATTAGGTGGAAACTCACCTTTTTATCCAAGGTTGTGGGAATTTTTCCAATCACTATTTATATATATTTGATTTTTTAGGTTTTACTATTGTCCTAATCTCAACTCCAAAGCTTCACAATAAAGTATATCTTGAAATTAAATTTTGAAAAGGCAAGATGGTTACATTGACACATAGGTGTACTCCTAACCTTGCTCTCTTTAATTTAAAATATTTCAAATTCTTTAAATTTTATATTATATGTATTAATTATATATTGTAACATGTTTTTCGTTATAGGTAGTCACCAACAAAGCACTCAAGTGGGACTCATGAAAAGATAAGGTGTGTTATACACACCTAGGTATGCATTTATTTTCATTTAAACTAGTAATTTAATTACTAGATTAAAATGGGGTAAATGTAGGCATAGAATATGAATTATATAGCACCTTAGTCTTATATACTTGGCAATTAATTGTCCTCATTACACCCTTCAGTTCTAGTACCTTCATGTTGATGAAAGAATCACATATGTTATCTATTTTGCCTATTTATTATATCTTAGTCCAACCATATGTTATTATGATGAACAAGCCTTATATACTTCTAAAAATTTTATAAACTTGGTTATTACCATTCTCTTCAAGTTTTATACATGTACTTATTTTCTAGCTTCCCAGACGCTTGCTTCTCAACTAGATGCCTACATTGATGCTAGTGTCATGAGCCAAACTAAGTGTCTAATGCTCTAAAGTCATAAAATTTTAAAATTAAACTTATCCCTATGATCATCCTAAGTGATTTTATGTGATATATTTCCAAAAGGGATTGATATAGATACAATATTAACCCTCATTCATTCTTCAGCTAACATAAAACTAACAACTCACAAGGTAACTTACCAAAAGCACTCAATTAATATTCAAGTGAGCAAACCTTCCCTATTATTTATTATTTAAATATTATTCATAGGGACATCCCATATGCAAGTATAAATTACTAAAGGATCACTCTATGAACCATATTTTCCAATTTACAAGCTAGGTCACTCTATGTACTTGCTTATCACAGGTTGTATCTTGATACACATAAGCCAACATGTAGGTGAGAACTATATAATTATGATGCCCTCTTAAAATTATTATCTATGTAGGTATCACCCATTAAAATAGGTTTCATTGGGGTAGCTCAAAACCGTGTGCCCACTAAACCATTTTTTCCATGGTCACCCAAGGGTGAGGAAGCTAAGGATTGATCATTTGACAAAGAGTGACATCTTATGTGTGATATCTGAACACACCAGAGTAAAGGTGATAGAAAAAATAGAAGGTTTCATGAGTTCAAACCTAGATATAGTTGATATTCCAAGTTAGTCAGTAGCATCTGTGAAACTACATAGATATAATGAAAGCATCTTAAGCCATAGAATGTAAATTTATAGAATATGAAAATTATTTTAGGATCATGATCTAGTCCACTTATAACTTGTTTTAGCTCAGATCTACATGCACAATAAAATACATAATTACTCTTATTTATAACTTATTTCAATATCAATCTAGAGATTTATTTTCCCTTTTATCATATCTTAGCATTATAAAGTTAGGACATTGATTATCTAAGTTTATTAATTAATTGCCATGTTATAGATATGTTTATCACCCTTGTGCTTATTAATTTATATATTCTTAACCCTATACTATACTGACCCATCTCAATTTAGGGTTAAACATGGTATTTAAATGCAATACAAATATTAGAGTAAAAATATAAATTTACATGAATGTGTACAACACACTTTTTTTTTGGAGATGGTTCCAAATGTGTAGTTTTATCCCAATCAAACCTACAGATGAATATGTAGTATTCAATGTCAATGTCCGTATGTGAAATATAAAATTTGAACTATGGTTGAAAATTTTAAGCTTAATAATAAGAAAGATTACACATGTATGTGGGTGAAACCAAGTACCCTTATGACTTATTGGAAACAATTCTTACTTGTGAAGCATTGGATAATGGTTCCTCAGGTTAAACCATTTTATAATTGAGGGTGATCAAACAAAAAAATTCTATAACTATGTATGCCAATGGGTTAAGAAGATAAAACTCCTAACCCTCATGAATGTATGTAGTGTTTTTGAGTATCATTGAACCTCAACCAGACATACTTAAATAACTAAGTTAACTCTAATCTTGTAGCCTAGGATGAAAAGGTGGGAATGAAATAATGAGTTCACTATGAGTAATTACTTGGTTATTGATCATCATTGAACATTAACATGAATTACCTCAAAAAATATGAATCAACCATTGTAGACACACTTGTATATTCAAGGTTTCTCACTTCCCAATGCCATTAAATTATGTTTATAAATAAAAAAATATAAGTGTTCACTGCAAAAGATGTAAATTTGCATAAACAAGTATCATGCTTCACTAATTCAGTGACAAATGTAAATTATCATGGTATATATGTGCATTAACAAACATCATGCCCTAATGTATCTATTTCAATTGATATAGAATGATATGCATCTATATGCTAAATCTAAGAACCTATATATTAAATGTATCTATATGTGAAATATGTAATTTTTATTCCTATAAATCATGTGCACCTATATGGCATGTGCTCTCAATTATATCTATTTTTTTATTCTATAACTCATTTTATTATAAAGTGAGTATATATGCATGGCATATATACCAAAACTATACCAATGTGTAAATATCTATCATATATTTGAATTAATATGATATTTGAACTACTTTAAATCTCTAAAATATGTACTTTGTTCCCAAAATCTCATTTTTTATATTAATGTAGATAAAAATCCTCTATGACAAGCCCATTAATATGCCCCTATTTTAATGTGATGGACATATCATGTGAGTCACTCATCTCAAAATAAGAGTTAATTATATCATGTCATGTATAAATATATAATCATGTCAACATGTGGATAACATGCCATCATAGTAATTTATATATTATTGAAGAATGTATGTAACATTTATAATGTGGGGAATATAAGTGTTATGTCAATATATATGTATCAATAAGGCATGTAGTAAGAATCATTGATGTAATAACAAAATGAGACTATGCAGTAAAGAGGTGCATGATACAAATCATGAAACCACATCGAGGGGGAGGTATTTGATATAGATCATGTCACCTACAAACTTAACAAGCTCCATAATCACAGAAATCTTAGTAGACAACACTAAGTTAATCCACTCATATGCATAGAATTTCAACATCACACTAAGGGCCCCAAATAAGGGACATAAATATGTCACAATAATAACTACTTAAGGGCCATAATCAAGGGACATAAATATGTCATAAAAAATACCATGTGCCTCACATAATATGAAATAAATTCCTAGCCTATCATGAAAGATTATAAACATTAATGAAGCATATAACAAGTGAAATTAGTCTACACTATCTATGTCTTTCAATGTCACATAATAGTAAAGTTACATATCCATATAGAACTATATAAAGTGTGAGTAACTAACAAAACCTGCATAAAAAATCTATGTATCTCAAAGGTCATATAAATATATCTCATGTGATAATGTGACTTTTAGATTAAGATTCCCAAACATTTGCATGGCCACTATTTATAAGAGAATCCAACATATATGTGTCCATGTATGATTTGTATATCCTACATCACACTCATTTATTGTATAATGCATGTGTATGAAAAATAATATGTCATCTACCAAACATGTGATGACAACATATGTAAATATTTTAATCTATTACTCATGCCATGCTTAGTTCTTGACTTTAATTTTTTTAAATATGTTAATGTTTTCAAGAAAAAATATTTTTTATTTTTGAATTTATCTTAAAAATTGAAAAGTGCTAACCAAAGATATCATCAATGGGATAGTCATGGGAGTGACTATATCATGTGGTAAAAGTATTGTATACACATAATACTTTTCACTTTTATCATTTACTAACACTTTCTCTTGTAGCAATTTATCGTGATCCAATCTCCCTATGTGCATGCCTTAAAGGTTGCATCGGTAAAGGGGTGGGTAGGCCTTTGGTTCTTTATAGGAGAGGTTAATATCTATATCACAATCACACAATTAATACTACTAGTTTGGATTCCTATAATTTTCTATCCATTTACCTCCTATGATGTCTCATTGAAATCTTAAAACCCTAAAATATGGTTAAGTTTAAAATCCACTAGGATCCTCTAAAACCTAGATATTGAATTATAAATCTTATAGGTTTAAAACCACTCTCAAAAGTCCTAAAAGTATATATATAATATAAATTAAATTATAATAAATTATATGTTTAAATTTTATATTATAATTAAATGTTTATTACACACACACACAACTTGATTTATCACCATGTGCATTTCTAACTACATCGGCTAGGCCAATGCAATTTTGTGTCTTTCTAATTACATCAGCCAGGAGGATGTAATTATGTGTCTTTACATTGATTTGGTTGATACCATTGGTTAATTATGAATTTTATCATTTGATCACATATATACAATCATGCTTTATTCCATATTATATCCATAAATTATTTCACACTTGTCTACTCTACTTGTATTGACACTTTTTCCATAATTCCATTTATAAGAGCTATATGTATAATCTTTTCTTTAATTAAGCCTATTTATTCTAAGTCTTGGAGATTTTATATGAGGCCTTAGTTGTATTAGATCCTATTGTCCATCCTTTGGAGTCTTCACAAACACAAAAATTTATTTCAAAGCACCATTGTCCAAGGGGGAGATTGAGGCTTGATGAGTTCTCATAAAAATAAGTATTTCTAACCTTATTCTCTTTCATTTATTTCATTGAGTGGGTAGATGTTATTTATTTCCTAGTAGATAAATGTATGTGTGTGTGTGTGTTTTCTTATCTATACTTTCTCTACACTTATCCTTAGTGTGGTTATATAATTATCTACACTTACCATTTATTCACTTTATGTAGAATAGGACCCCATTTTCCATCATGGTTCCTTACCCATTTTTATTATTATAACCCTTTCCCCTTAGTTTTATTTACTTTCACAATTAATTACATTTATTTTAGGTTATTTATTTGCTTTTATTATTAGAGATATATTACATTGTGTTATAGGTATGAAGTCTTTGGAACCCTTCCCTTTGATATTAGTGAGTATACTCCCCTTTTTCTAGGTTTCTTGATTCACACTTGGCCATGACCCAAATAAAACATATCATTAGAATCTTTGATTAACATTATCCAATTCCAAATCTTTAGAAATGGGATAGTTTTAGGTTAAACCTAGACCATTGCATACAAAGGTCACTTATCATGAGTAAAAATTACCAGATGTAGGTGTATCAAAATATTTAAATGAATCAAGTGATGTAATTTAGTTTTCATCATCACTAATAGGTTCATGTGTATGATGAGTAACACTAAAATTTCAAGGACTCTTTGGGGTCTACTGTATGAGAATATCTCACTAATTATGTTCAATGTGGAACATGATAATTATTTTTTATACTATCATATTACATTTTATAGTATATAATGGCCTTTGGAATCTTGTATAAATAATTTATATGATAACTATTGTAAAATTAGTTACCTAGGAGAATCATATACTCTCCTCTAAGCTAAGTTTATAGATAAATCCTACATATATGCAGTAACTAACTCCACACCGTGATCGTAAGTAGGTGTAGAAACTAGCTATAATGGTAGTGGGAGTTTAGGAGGAGATACCACTACCTAAAGAGGGTACTCATATAAAATTCCTAAAAATGTAACTACCTTGTTGAAGTGTCTATATTTTATATATTTATGTATTGTATATGGTACTACATAGAGATTTTGTATCTAATAGCATCATAACAATATGTTGAAGATACTTCTATTTGGTAATACTATAAAAAGTGTATCAATTATAATATATCCAACCTAAAGAGGTAGTATAATGTGCCCAATAGTGTTATTTATCCTTATATAAAATCCATTACCCACTCATGTAATATCTTATGAATCATGTTGTGTGTATATGAGTCTATTGAGAAGTGTCATTGTGCACATGTTCTCGCTTAACCCATTATCATCCATGACATTTTGTATGGGTTTATTATCAACATAAACTCATATGAAAAGTGTGTGGAGATATAAAACATCATTGAAAATACAAGTGTGATCAAATTTAATAATAAAGGGTTGTGATGAGATGTTTATAAGTGTACCAATGATCCCATCTGTTAGGCAATCATACACATAGGTGGATTATACAATTTGTATGTATGATGTACTTATAAACTATCCTTATTATATGTTACCTCATTCTTGGTAAATTTCTCATCAAATATTTTTAATTTTTAATTTCCATTATATTATGGCGTAGAATATTTTATGAGTGTGGTTAATTCAATAGTATTGTTACCAATAGGATATTATATTTTATGCCTTAATTTAAAACATTTATTTATAGAATATCCAAGAGTTATATGGTAATCATAATATGAATTATAATAATAATTATTAGGTGTATCTATATTTTAATCAATTTTTTTTGGTAGAGGAAGAGATATGAGGTTGTATTCAAGTAACTTATGTAACAGTACATGAGGAGGTGATGGTCATCATGAAAATGCCTCTTGTGTGGAGCAGATAATAGGAGCCTATTCATAGGCATTGAAAATTTATCAACCATTTTATTTATCTTATTATTGTCATAATTTTGTTTAAACTTGTATTTTATCTTGTTTTATATACATAAATTAACATTTAAGCTAAAATAATGCACTTTTGACCACTCTTTTTGCACACTTATCGCATGACCTATTCTAGGGACTTTTCACCACTTTCCTTCACCTTTTAATTGAATGACCCATTATTATATGAAAAATTGTGACCCCAAAATGTCTTTATATAAACTCTTAAATATCTTAAGCCCATTATGAGACTAATGCACACCTTTATTTTATTAGTTTTGCCTCCTAGGACAATGCACCCTAGCTGGACAATAATGCTCCAAGTAATTTTCCACTTCTACCAGCAGTGTCCCCCCACCAACTAATGAGTATTTTCTAAAATTAAAACTCGTGACAAGGGTAATCCTATAATTTTAGTAATCCCCATATTAATAAATTCTAAAAATACTAATAAAAAGCCCCTATTTTAAATAATTTTTCACACAATGGGATTTCACATTTAAAAAGAACCATAATTCCAATTGCACATTGAGAAAAAAATCCCTATTTCTCCCAATTTTTTATTGCATATAGCCCTAGTATTCCTAATCTAAAGTTTAAATAAATTTACAAGGTTACAAGTCATAGTTTAAACACTTAATCACACCAAGATTACACCAACATTTAACATTTTACACCAATGTTTTAGACACACCATCATAGTTTGGCAGAACTACATGGAATTTGATCCCTCTTCAAAATATTGGTATGTAATAATGTTAAACATGGGGTATGTTGAGGTCAATCACAATTTAAACTACTAACCCATTTATATTATATGATTTCATTCATCTTCTTATGTCATTGAGCCAGGGTTTAATAAAATAAATAGTTACATAGTTGTCTCTACAGTAGATCAAAAGCTCCCATATAGTCGGTAGAGTAAACAAGCAAAGGTGAAGCTAACCCATAAATATCATGTCTAGGTTATCTTATAGATATGAACACCCTATTCATATAATAATAGCCCCCAATACTATATAGTTCACTCACTATTATCCAAGAACCCTTTTAGATCTTGTTTCAAGTTTGTACTTAGTCAACACATTCTTTTTGTTAATATTAGATATATAAATAGTCTACATCACAATTTTCCAAACAAGTTAATATTTATATTTTATACTTTCCATATTTATTATATTTATATATTTATAAAATTCCAAATCATTTTGTAGAATTTATGTCATGTCTATAGCATTTTGATTTCACATAACAGTTTGTAATGATTAGGTAATCCCTTTCCTAGATTACCAAAAATTTATAAAACAGATTGGCAAACCAACTAATTGTTGAATATTACCCAAAAACCTAGTTTCTCATGAAGGTTTTACTTCCATTTGTGGAATTCTTATTAGGATTTCAATTTTTTTATTTTCTTACTTCCATATGCATCATGATTATAAGGATTAAAGATATTTATCATTTTTCATACAAATGTTTTTGGTTTATGTCACATCTTTAAGTTGCATATAAATTCATGGATGCATAATCTAATAACATAGATAAAATTCATCATAGCTAAAGAAACTAATAATAAACCTCCCCAAGATGCTAATTTTTACATGGTTCACTTTGAATTTATTCCTACTAATACTAGATGCCAAAGAGCACATTTGATTCTTTTTATTCCTCCCCCTCCTAAAACTCTAAATTACTTTAGCTACTATCCTACCCCTACTATTCACCCTAAGGTTATTGTATACCATGTGCTTCATGTTGTTATTACTAAAAGAGGTCAAAATATGTGATAGGATGATTGAGCCCAAAGATATAATCATTTTGATTAGATCAATAGTACCATAGCCAAGGTTTACATTTTAAAGTTACTCCAATAGTCAAATATGTGCAAGGACATGTTATATGTGGCATTTAATGACAAAACTACACCTAGAAATGCTAAATCCAATTATATTTCATCTATCATTAATAGATTACAAAGGATGTAAGAGTCTATATCTTTTAAAAAATAATATTCACCACCACATTCCATCTTCAATTAGTATTTACCATTATACATTCAACTCTAAATTAATTATAAGGGTGTTAAGTGGGTCTTAGTGGATATTGGGTCAGTATGGAATATATTTAATATTTATTTTATTCAACTTCTCAACATACATGTCAACAATTTAATTTATTTAGATATGAACTCAGATGTTTTGATAATACTCCTTGAAATTTATTGGGTTAGATAACATTGAATCTCACATTGCCACCTATAACTATTGCTATAACATGTTGAATCATGCCCAGTGATATTAATTATAATCTTTTGCTTAGAAGTCCATGGATTTATGATATATGCAAGCCATCTCTTCTAGTTTTCATGAATTTTTTGATTTTATTTACTATGGATACATATATACATTCCATATGGATCATGAATCATTTAAGTATTGTCAAGTAATTAAACCTACACAAAACTATGTCCCTTATATATATTTCTCTACTCATGATAGTAGTATAGTTTATTATTCACATTTCAAGCATGATTCCTATAATTACATCAAGATCACATTTAGATAATAATATAAGTGATAAATAATATTATTTTGGACTAAAATATTTACAAAAAATGGGTTATAGAGGATAGGGAATAGGAAATTATGCACAATGTATTATTCAGCCTATTCAGGCATCTACTCATAAAGGTAAGAAATTCTTTGGCTACATATATGATTCATGTAATTCTAACTCAGTTATATCTATACATTGATGTATATTTTTTTAAATCAATTCAATAGATTAACAATTTAGTTAATTGTGTATATACGTTATTAGTTATATACCAGTAACTTTTTAATGATATTGTTTCATTAGAAATTTTAAGATTGGATTATTTATATAATTATGATTCTTTGCTAGATTATTTAGGAGCATATGAGGATCTCCCTCCCTTTTATCATCAAAATATCTTTCGTCATTCTATAAATTATCATGCATATTTTTGTGAGACTGATGTTCCTTAGGATGATGTCCCAACTAATGGATTTGACATTATTCTTATTATAGGTTATACTAAATATAGATCCATAGTTATAAATGAAGAGATAATTGAATTTAATTTTGTAATATATATAGATCTATGAATATAAGTTTTGGCCACCACACTTAAAAATGATGAGGATCAATCAATCAGATAAACATTACATGATTTTTTGAGATATTTTCTTGGGCATACGCTAATATGCCAAACATTGATCCTTCAATTATAGTACATCAGATCACACTCTACCCAAATACAAACCATTTAATCAAAAAATACTAAAAATGCATCTAAATTTTATGTTACTAATTAAATAAGAGATTCAAATATTACTTGACACAAGTTTCATTTGACTTGTAGCCTACCCATAATTGGTGTCTAATATCATTTTGGTAGTAAATCTTAATGGACAAATATGATGTTGTTTAGATTCTATAGATTTAAATAAGGCTTTCCCTATAGATGATTTCCCACTACCCAATATCAACATGATTATGGATTCCACCACTGGTTATGAGATGATATCATTCATGGATGGATTCTCTAACTATAATCAAATTAGAATTTTCAAGGACTAAGATAAAACATCCTTCATTACATGTTGGGGCACATTTCATTTCATAGTGATGCCTTATGGATTAAAAAACATAAGTATACATACAAATGAGCCATGACACATATATTCCATGATCTAATTCACAAAATAGTAGAGGATTATGTGGATGATTTACTAGTGAAATCTAAACTGACACAATATCATAAAATTGATTTATGATAGATATTTGAATGGCATGATAGTATAATATATGATTGAATCCTAATAAAAGTGTCTTCAGTGTCACATTGGGAAAATTATTAGGGTTTATTAAATCATAATGAGGTATTGATGTTGATCCAAATAATTAAAATTTGTAACTGGTATGGTTCCTCATTAAGTATTAAAGTAACTTCAATATTTACAAGGAAAAATATAGGCAATCTATCACTTTGTAGATCAATTAGCAGATAAGACAACACTTCACAATATAAATAGAAAGGTTGAATGGAATACAAAATTCCAAAAGAGTTTTAAGGCACTAAAGAAATATTTTTTGAGTCCACCTATTATCATGCCTCTAATGCTATATGGACCACTTTTATTATACATCTCTATTATATATCATGTGTTAGGCACTTTATTGGCCCAATATGATGATAATCATAATGAGCGAGCCATATACTATATCAATCACACACTTTTTGAGTATGAGCATAATTATACTATAATGGAAAAAATATGTTTGGATCTTATATTCATCACACAAAAACTTTGACACTACATGATAAATAATAGAACTCAATGTTAATTTGAAGGCTTTCAAGGAGCTCATTTAGGTAAATGACTAAAATATACACAAGTAAAAAATGACACAAAAATTAGAATCTAAATAAAACTCAAGTTATTACTAGAGTTGATCCATTAAATTTTCTAATGTCTAAGCCTCATTTATCAAGATATATAAAAAAAGGGTAATGTTTCTCATGGAATTCGATTTAAAATTTATACCAAAAAATTTGATAAAAGGCCAAATTATCATAAACTAGCTAGTTGTTACTACACTCCATGATTCAAAACCTCTCAAGGATACCTTTAGAGATGATTTCACAACATATAAGATTATTGAGGATATATGGACAATTTTTTTCAATGGATTAAAATGTGCATCAGGGGTTGGTGTAGGAATTGTTATTATCACCCCATAAGTAAAGCCTATGTTATTACATATAGATTGGGATTCTCATATACAAGTAATATTTCAAAATATGAGGAACTAATTTTGGGTTTTTTGATGTGGGTTTTATGCATACCAAATATTCTTATGATAAATTATTTATCACTTTAGGATTAGTTAGGATTCCCTACAAGGCATGATTTGTAGATCTTGGTTTTGTAAATAACCACATGGTGGAATATCAGTGAGCATAGTGGTCAATTACCTTAGATGGTTCATATGTGGTAGGCCCCTAACACTCAACATATATGTTTGATTAAGGTGGGTGGATTGACCTAAACTAAGTGGATCTGGTCAAAAAAATAAAAAGGATGGAAAGGTAAGGTATAAAATAAGGGGTTTAATGATCAAATTTAATGTTAAATCCTTCCAAGATGACTAACTATACTAAACTAGGCATATGTCATAAATCAATGTTTGTTTTGGTTATCTATAAACATTAAACATAATCAAACACAATCAAGAGTTTGAGGAAATAATTTAAATATGACTTATTATAACCAAATATATTTTTAGTACCATATTACTATGCATATCCAAGATCACTGGCAGATTGTTAGTATGGTCTATAACCAAAGAGTTGATTAAGACTAATATAATTTTTAATCCAATCATTATAAATAAATCACATGCATAAACTCCTATATATTTATCAACTTAATGGATATTATTCAAATAAACATAGATATTATGAAGAGATGTCACATTCACACAAATTTACATAATATTTAACATTATTTGCATGCATCAATTGCCAAAACTCTCCCCATTTACAAAAGTGAAATATAAACATATATAGATTTGGGTGGGGACCACCTCATCTTTAGATCTCATTGCATATTCAGAGGGAAAATAATATTGTCTCTTAATTTAGCATGCAGGATTACATGGTCATAATGTTCATAAATAAAAAATTATTACTTTAACTTAATCCATGTATATAAATAGATCAATATATAATTAATATGCTAAGATTAGAACCAAAAGATGATTTTTACAAATCTTGAGTGAGACTAATAGTAACAACACTCTAATTATACTAAACTCTAGTTAGTAGTCTAACTAGAAGTGCTAAAAATATAGCACATTGATGTGATACTAATCGTGTACAAACCAATCATTATTGTAGTAATTAAATATGTAACTATAGTTGTTACTAAAGTTGATCTTGACTAAGCATGCGAAAGAGCTATAATATAAGTATCTATAGAAAACATGGCTCTTGTTGAATTATAAATTTTCATGTATGAAGGATAAGAAAATGAAGTTATATATGGTTGAGTTGGTATAGTTTAATCTTGTATATATGTGTAAAACTACACTTGATCCTTTCTTTTCTTATATATGGCCATGCATGATGTAAAATCTAGCTCTAAGGCCTCATAATTGATGATTGGAAGTTAGAACAATACTTGGATTTTGTTTATCAATTTCATATGTAATCCTAAAAAAATACTAAAATAATAATTTAATGCCTCTAATTTTACTAATTTATCTTTGACAAAGGTGATGAATTGGACAACTTGATCACTCCTCTAAAAAATTACATTATCAATCTCTACTTTGAAATTATTAATAGAAATTTGAAGCAAATTATCAAAGAATGGATTGGTTACTACTTGCCTTAATGGTGTATATATGCTAGAGATATGCATATCTCTAAGTATTTATGTGGCCTTATTCTCCTAATAGGTTAATTTTATAACTAAATCTTGCATCTAATTATGCCACTCTATGAGGTGAATCCTTTTATTATTCACATAGTTTTGTAACAAAGTTATGTCTAAAATTTATTGTAAATTAAGATTAATATATGAATTTTGTCTTATTTAGAAATGAAATATAGTTTGGCATAAAATATTTTAAAATATTCATAAAAACTCACCACATTTCCCCATTGTGGTTGTGACTCTGATATGATTGAAGTATAGAACATGAAATGTTATAAAGAGTATTATTTAAACCTTATAAATTATCCAATATGTCCCTTGGGGCCTCTAGTATGCCTTTTTCCTCCTATCTCTTATTGGTCTAATATAAGCCACAAAACAAATTATTAAAAACTTTACTAGTGACATTGACCATAGATATGAGATCCTCTCATATTTCATCATCTTCTCTAAGCATGTTTTTTCCTTTTTCTAGTCAATGTGAAGAGCTCTTCTTCTCTTATGAATTCAATTGTATTTACTCCAGTGGTCATTTTTATTATTATTATTATTATTAAAATTTTCAATTTATTATAGTATTCAACAAATAATATAGTTAAATTTGGCTCTTCAGTGATAACCAAGTCTTGCCTAGATAATTGCTCTACTTGCATCTATTGAATCCAAGATGTCACCAGTATGCCCTGAGAGGAGGTCTGGGAAAGGGATGAGATTGTAGGATATGAAGGTATCTAATAATGTGGAATACTAGTGGAGGGGTAAATTGAGGGAGATGATTTGGGAGATGTGGAATGTGCATGGAAAGGTGGAATGACCATCTTTTTGGACATCTTGGTTTGCTAAGGAGTCCTTGTGACATACTTTGTGAGGTTAGGAGACTCATATACTATGACCATTTGTGGCTTAGTTTCAATACTTTGTGTTATTGAAAACCCTTAATGGGTATAAAGGTTTTTATATAATGGATGTATCCTAAAAATAGACTTGGACACTAGATCTTCAAAATAGGGGCTAGTCACTGCAATATCTATGCTAGTTTTAGAAAAAATAGGTTGTGTAATGGAAAAAATGTGTTAGTATTTAAAAAAACTATACAATAGATTTATTGGTGATAATCATGTTTTTATTTTGAGAATTATTAGTATTAATAAAAAAATAATCCAAAATTTTAATAGTTTTAATAGTAGAAACATTAGTGGTAAAAATAGGGGCCAAATCAAATGACCATAGGATGAATACCTAAAATGGTTGATGTAACAATTATAGTGTCAACTAGTGTGCCTTATTGGTTTATATCTTTGCCCAAAATAAGAGCTTGGTATTCTTTTCCAATTTTTGATTGCTCTATATTATCATTATGAGGAGGACTAGGGATTTGAGTTCAAAAATTTACCTGTGAAGTTTCCTTTTATAAATTTCAAATGCACCCTATTCATCTATCATATTCATAGATTTATTCTAAATTCCCCTATTTTACAAATTCATTTAAGTGTGTTTATGATAATTACTCTTATACAAATTCATCTTATGTGTCTAATTAGGTGATCCCTAGTGATGCATATGAGTATTTGGGAGACCTCTATTATTCTTATGCAACCTTAAGAGGTTGCAAAGTGGTATGATAAGATGTAATCATTTGATTTTATACATCAAGACTAACTAAAGTGTTTATTGGAGGAATATTAGGTGAATGAATCATAACTTATGTTGTAGATGGTGGAGTTGTAGAAACTATCAAATTGAATGCAAAAGTGACTTTTGGAACCAAGGGTGACCTTATATCTAGAGCCTATTGATTTGTATCCATTAGCTTATGGATGCCCCTAAGGATATTATCCTTCAATTTTTCATCATTTTCTTCTTTTGGCTCATCCTTTTCCTAAAGTTATTCTATTTATTCTGGGGTTCCACCCTTATCTTATTGATCTATCCTATCTACATCATCCTTCATGATGGAAGGATCATATTGTAATAAATAATAAATTCTCACCAAAATTCATACCTCTCTCATGTTTGTATATACTTGGGATTCATCTTCAATATTCAATAAAATAGATTCATGTTCATATTCCTTATGCCCATAGTTCTACCTGAAAATACCATCAAAGTTGTTTATATGTTGCACTATCACCCTTTTAGGATACCAAAATATAAATTCTAGTAATCTAAAATGGAAATAAACTCTATGATAAGAGGCCTTATTTAACTATTCCTAGTGTTTGAATTGTTGTATTCTAATATGGAGTAAGGTTTATCCCTTCTAATGTTCTCACCAACATTGTTAGACAGTTGATGCACTATTTCCTACTTGGATAGCTTGTTTAGGAATATATTATTAAAATAAAATGGAGCTATAAATCTACCCTCAAATTTGATAATTATATTGTATAGTTAGAACCATTATTCCCTTAATGATTTGAGTGATCTCTTAATTTTGGTAGACAACCTTGGTATTTATTGTTCATTAATTGATTTGTATACTATTGAATAAAAAGTTTTTGTTATCCTTTACATGCAATCTCTAAATTTATGAATGTGGTAAAAACCAAAATCATTAAATATTATTTGTGTACTTTGGGTTCTATTAGGTACTAAAATTACACCCTAGTTGAGCAAGAAGATTTTTCAAGCATCCTTACCCAACTCTAATCCAACATTGGAATGACCCTAGGCTATGGGTATCCTATAATAGGGTCAGACCTCTATGATTTTAACAAGGTTATCTCCTTTGATGAATCTTTTATCTCATTCCCACTACAAAAAACCTACTAATGGCCAAGGAAGAAGAGAGAGAGAGAACATGAAAGGGAAACCTAAACTAATAGTGGTGATGCACCTAATTTATGGTTGATTCACCCTGCTTGACACTTAGAACACTAATGAAATAAGTAAAAGAATAGATCTATGACCCAAAATGTCTATCATACATTAGTGTTTCATGAAGAGGTTCACAAAATTATCTAAGTTAAAGGAAATGAAGGGAGAGGTCTAAAGTAAGATACTAACCAATCACAATATCCACATGCAGGCTTCAATTAAGAGATGTAGAATACTAAACATGACCTACATAACTAAATGCACTAGTAACTAGGTGAGATCATAATTTTATGAGGGAGAAACTGCTACCACATATTCAAATCTGACATGTACACACTATACCAAAACCATGAAATATAAAACATAGTCTTATATTCATTTCAATAGGTTACAAGCTCCATCTTGGTAGATTTTGGTCATGCCCAAGAGAAGGAGTAGAGAAAATACCAAGAGGATCCATTTTTTGGCTCAAAAGCCTCTATATATAGTAGAAAGAGAGAAATAAATATGGAACAATGAATTAAAGAATGGAGAAAAGAATCTTGATATCAAGAAGTGATGTGGCAAAACTTGATTACTTTTTTTTGCATGCCTTGATCAACAAATGGATCTCTTTTTATCTGGCTAATCCTTGGGCTCCTGTCATTAGATAAGAGTGTCCTACTAGAGATAATGGTTTGTTCCATGATTAATAAGTCTATTTGAGAAAAATTAATGCCCTTAACTACTTCTTCCACTCTCAATTCACCAAATTGGGACTCTAAGTCCATTTGACATTCTTATGAGGATCAAATCCTTGAATCTTGATACTTATAATCATGTCATGCCTTGATCATGTATTACCTAATTTTATGATGATAGGAACACTTAAATTTATCACATAGTCATTTCACTTCCACATTTAGATCATAGGTCCCACTTATAGAAGGAAAACCAATCTAAGGACATCGGTTTTCATATAGTGATTATATTAAAATAGACCCATAGACAATTAGCACCTTCTAGACATAATTGGTTCCAAAAGAACCATGTTATCTCTATAGGATCCAAAAGTCCATCAGAAATGGGTCCTTCTTTATAAAATCAAATAGGGTCACAATAATGAACCTTGCAAGCCATAAAAAGTCAAACTAGAGGTCCACATTAAGCCCAATGGTGGTCCCTTTATATTCTTCATACTTGACTGCATCAGTGAGACCACTCCATGTCATTTGAATGAGATTTAATGGAATCAATAAGACCCTATATAAACTTCTTTTCCATGGTCAAAAATGGATTCTCAACCCTTATTAAAAAAATTGGGCTCTCTTTTGTTCCAATTGGTTATTGAAATCTGACTCAGCTCATTAACATATTAACCATCTTACTCCATCAATTTTAATCAGTATGAATACCTAAGAAGCATCAATAATATACTATTTGAATGCATCTTCAACACTTGTCATGCACACATTTTCCCTTGAGATTCATTGACCCTTTGACCTCTACCTACCATTAGATCTAAAATCCTGATCAAATGCCAACCATCGATCTTCTAAGACCCACTATATAAAAGCTAATAGAAAGTTCACAATCTTAAATTTAATGTTCTATAGGATGTTAAATGAAATTCACATGACCTTCAAATATAATATCAAAATGACTTACTTTTTTAGAGCATAAAATTGACATTAGCATAAACATCTCACTAGATAGGTCCAACTTTGAAAGCTTATAACTTGAACCAAAAAGCTCGTGTAGGTCTAAATTTTTTTGAGGATGATCCTGGCATGTATAAATATATTTACACTTAATTCACTAGTCATACAAGTTTCCTAAGTAATATATTAAATTCATAAGTTTTTTGTTATATTTTCTCATGCATGACGTCCTGATGATGATCGAGAAAATTTGGCTATGGAAAACTTAGTGAAATTTAATTGAGGAGACAAATTTGCTCATGTATAACTTCATTTTATTTTTAATAGAGGACTTGGGACTTAGCACATAGTAACTAGGGACCAAGAAGAACAAACCCATGTGACCAATTTCCCCTAAAACTATCTTTGATGTGAGATATGGCTTTGTCAAGATGATCACTTGGTTCTATTTGAACTTCCTTGAAAATGTCTAAATATGGAAAAACAATGAAATTTCAATCAAAGGCCAACTTTATATCTCCAAAAAAATTGATTCACTTTATTAGAGGACCTAAAACTTGATGCATATAAACTTGTCATAAATGTGAATAGACCCATATGACCAATTTTCCCTGACTCATCTACATGTGGCAATGGTGACATCAGTAAAGTGCCTACTCAAAAAAATTGACACTAGACCCAAGATGTCTAGATGAACACAATGAAGAAACAAATGTATCCCTTGCATTTCCACACTTTTTCGAAGCATTCTTGACATCTCATAGGGTTTATAAAACACTTTAGACATGTCTCAAAACCTTTTGATCCATTTATTTATCAAACCATGCAAGAGCTTGATATGTGGGCCAAAAATGGCCAACATCTTTAGTGATTCACAAGGGTTACATGCCTATCTATGAAAAATAATATAGACCATATGTCTATTCTAGTTTATTGGGAATGGAGTCTCTTTTTGGATCTAACGTATTGACCTAGATTTAGAACTAGATACCAATCCTATTCTGACCTCTCTTGAAATAAATACAAGGACCAAAAGAATAAAATAGAAAATAGTTCCCAAAGCACTTATCGAAAAGGATACTAACGTAATAAACAAAATAGGGATAACAAAAAATGTTCCAAAGCATCACTTGGAGGAATTTGAATAACATTAATCTAATATATATAACCAAAAACTATGTGTACTTTTCCTCTTAGATCAAAAGTAAAGTTTGACAATTCTTTTACTCATGGGATGAGAAAATGAATGAGGCATGAAGCTCCTCATCTTTTGATCTTGATTCCTAATTTTTATTTGTTTCAACTATCATCTTCTTTAGCATGTTGTTTAATGAGAACCAATTAGCTCTAAATAGGTTAGCTATACACATCTAGACAATCTTAGCTTTCTCATCTGGTTCCTCAATTGTAACCTCCAATGATGGTTCAACAAGGCATACCTCCTTGGTTTCAAAGGTGTACTCAATAATATTGGGTTTCTTCTTTGATGTGAGATTTTTAGGATCATTGAGGAGCTCTTCATATGTTTCCCAACCTTGATCATTGTCTTCCATGGGAAATTCTTTATCCACCTTCTCAAACACTTGATCCTCAATTTGACCAAGATATTTAAGCACTTGAAAGAGATTCATTTTCAACTACCAATCATCTTTTTTCTCCTTGTCATCTATAACCACCACTTCTTCAACCTTCTCTTATTGATGCATGAGGTCATCAATTTTGTGTTATTCATATACCAAAGCATTAATGGAATCTTTATAAGATCCCACATGTTGCACTATCTCATCATCTAAAACTAACATCTTAAAATCATCAATCTCACCCATGAAATCATGGTACAATTTTTTCCAATGGTATTCTTCTTTAGGAATGATCTCTACCTTATAAATGGTGTTTTAGGAGTTGTCCTCATGGATACCTTCCAAAAAAGATGATCTTGTATTTGATCTTTATCAGCTACCACAAGATCTTAAGAAAACTCTTAATCTTGGATAACTGATATGTGATCAAGAAGTTCTTAACAAACAACTTCTTGATGCATATTTGATACTTCTTCCTATTGGATCCAATTTCCAACTTGATTTTGTTCTTATATCTCATACTCTTTGACATTATGAAAGACTAAGACATGTTTGCTCTTGTTAAGTGGTGTTATAATATTGATATCCTCTTCTAACTCTGACAATTCATCATTATCAATTTTGAGATCAACATGGAGTTTATTGCTTACCTCTTCAAGGAGTGGCATAGGATATTATTGAGATGAACCCAATGGAGATGAGATATATGTGGTGCCTCCTTGGTTCAACTTATTATCTTTGACATTCATGTCTTCTTCTTTATTTGGCATATTGCTCTAGATGGATTTCTAAGATGGAAATGAGCTATATTCTTGAGGAGGGGGAGATGGGATTTGAGTAGTTATAGATTTTCCCAATTGTATGATTTGGTTTCAAAATGGGAAAGACATGTTTTACTTTGAATTTTGATTCTGGTTTTCCTCCTCTTCCCTCACCTTCATCTCTAACTCTTTTATTTGCTTATCAATAATTTCTTGAAACATATTCTCTTTAAGGTGGTTAGTAGCTTAATGAAGATAAGGAATACAAGGAGGATCTTAAGGAGGGATGAGAGAGGTTGCATAGGTTTAGATCCTTCCTTTACTTGGGTCCTCAAATATAGATTTGATTCATTTTACCGACCCCATGACTTCACTACTTGGTTTTATATTATAACCGTGAAGGACTTCATAAGGGATTATTAAAGAAGGATGGAGTATTGGATCATAATAGTAGGTTGTTCCATAATAATCTCCTCATTTCTTTGACAAATATCTTGAATATATTCCTAAGAAGGAAAGGTCTGAGGAACTTGGCGTGCTCAAAGGGGCACATAAAATGGTCTCTTGTGAAGAAATGGATGACACAATAAGTTTGAGGTGGTGTATATGTAGGCATAAAAGGTTGGTGAGGTTAGACCTGTTTCTCCTCAAGACCTTTTAATTGTCCTCAATGCTTTAAATGTAACCCCCTACATTCATCATGTCACCTATGAGATTGTTTTAATTTCTTCTTTCAACAGGTGTCCATTCTTATTTTATTTACTATAATGACTCTCTCACATGATGAATTAGGTGAGTAAGGACATCTTTGCCATAACATCTCTGTGAGCTCAATTCTAGTGCATGGTTTTCAAGGCTTATTAAAGTATGCTTAAGTTATGGTATAAATGGTTCATGATAGGGTTGATGAGAGTAGTGTTATGGTAGGCTTGTTATTTATATGGAGGATCTAGTAAATATTCTTGCATATATGACTGAAATAGTTCCACGTGTTGTTGGTAAGTATTATGAGGAAGGTAAGATCTATTCCTTTGATAATAAGGATCATGAAAAACTTGCCAAGTTTCCTCATAACTTTGACAAAAATATTGGTATGGCTAATTAGAATCATATAGATCATGAAGATCATATTGGGGCTACTAATATAGAGGTGGATAATAGGGATATTCACCATAGTTTTTCATATTGACCTCATAGATCAAAAGAGATGTAAAAATTGATTAAAAACTTCATTGAGACATACCTAGCTTGTTCATAACCATAAGCTTGATTTGGAACCATTGGTGCAGATTTGCTTACTTCCAAAAGTTGATAGAGAAAAGACACACCAAAAATATTCCTCTTCTTTTGGATCTTGTCCCATTGGGTGTGCCAAAAATTTTAGGGACTAAAATTTCACCCTAGCTGATCAAGGATATTATTTAGGCCTCTTTACCCAAACCCTAGTCCAATATTGGAATGACCTCTAACTATGGGTATCTTATAATGGGGTTAGACCTCTAGGATTTTTAATGAGGCTAGCTTCTCTTATGCATATTTTAGCTTGTTCCTACTATGAAAACTTAATAATGACCAAGGAAAAGGGAGAGAGAGAGAGAGAGAGAGAGAGAGAGAGAGAGAGAGAGAGAGAGAGAGAGAGAGAACATGAAAGGGAAACCTAAGCTAATAGTAATGATGCACCTAATTTATGGTTGATCCACCCTACTTAACTCTTAAAACACTAATGAAATAAGTAAAAGACTAGATCTAGGACCCTAAATATCTATCATACATTAGTGTTTCATGAATAGGTTCACCAAATGATTTAAGCTAAGGTAATTTAAGGGAGAGGTCTAAAGTAAGAAACTAACCAGTCACAGTATCCACATGCAGTCTTCAATCAAGAGATGTATAACACTAAACATAACCTACATAACCAGATGAACTAGTAACTAGGTGAGATCATAATTTGATGAGGGAGAAACTTCTACCACATATACAAATTTGACATGTACACACTATACCAAAACCATTAAATCTAAAACATAGTCTTCTATTCATTTCAAGAGGTTACAAGCTCCATCTTGGTAGAGTTTGGTCATGCCCAAGAGAGGGAGTGGAGAAAATATTGAGAGGATCCATTTTTTGGCTCAAAAGCCTCTATATATATTAGAAATAGAGAAAGAGATATGGAAAAAATCATTTAAGAATGGATAAATGGCTCTCAATATCAATAAGTGATGTGGCAACACTTTACTACTTTCTATTTGCATGCCTTGATCAATAAATAGATCTCTTATTATCCTACTAATCTATGGGCTCCTCTCAATGGCTGAGAGTGTCTTACTAGAGACAAGGTTTTATTCCATGATGACTAAGTCTATTTGAGTATAATTAATTACCTTAATTTCTTCTTCCACTATTAGTTCACCACATTGGGACTCAGTCCACTTGATGTGCTTATTATCATCAAATCCTTGAATCTTGATACTGATAATCATGCCATACCTTGAGTGGTAGAGTACCTACTTTGATGATGATGGGAACCCTTGAATTTATTACATATTCATTCCACTTCCACATTTGGATTATAGGTCCCACCTATAGATGGAAAACCAATCTAAGGACATTGGTTTTCTTATATTCCTTATATTAAAATAGACCCATAGACTATATATCACCTTCTAGACTCCACTGGGTTAAAAAGACCCATTTTATCTCTACAAGAGCCAAAATTCCATAAAAACTAGGTCCTTCTTTAGAAAAGTGAATAGGCTCACAAGAATAAGCCCTACAAGCTATAAAAATTCAAACTAGAGGTCCACATTAAGCCCAATGGTGATCCCTTTATATTCTTCATACTTGACTACATCAGTGAGACATTTCCATGGCATTTCAATGAGCTTCAATGGAATTGGGAAGACCCTGTATAATCTTATTTTCTATGGTCAAAAATGAATTCTCAACCCTCATCAAAAAAAAAATTGGTTCACCTTTGCTCCAATTGGTTGTTAAAATTTGACTCGGCCCATTGACACATTAACCATCTTGCTCTATCAATTTCAATTAGTATGAATGCTTGAGAACCATCAATCCTCTACCATTTAAATACACCCATAACACTTTTCATGCACACATTCACCATTAAGATTCATTAATATTTTGATCTCTACCTATCGTTAGATATGAAAGCCCGATCAAACACGAACTATTGATCTACTGGAACCTACTATTTGAAAGCCAATGGTGAGTTCACAATCTTAAATTTAATAATATATAGGACATCAAATAATTTTAATATGATCATCATTGATGTTTGTATAACCATCAAATTTAAGATCAAAAGGACTTACTTTGTTTGATCTTAAACTTGATGTTAGCATGAATGTATCCTCACACAAGTCCAACTTTGAAAGCTTTTAACTCAAACCAAAAAGCTCACACGGGTCTAAAATTTTTTGAGGATGATCCTAGCATGTAGAACTACATTTGTGCTTGATCCACTAGTTATGTGAGGTTTCTTCAGAAAGATATTAAATGAACAAGTTTTCTAGTCTATTTTATCCTACATGGCATCTTGGCGATGGTCAAGCTCATTTGGCTAAGTATGGAAAAGTTAGTGAAATCTGACTGAGGAACCAACTTTGCTCATGTATAACTTCATTTTTACTTTGACAAAGGACCTAGGAATTAGTGCATAAAAATTAGGGACCAAGATAAAAAAACCCATGTGACCACTTTCCCTTAAAACTATCATTAATGTGAGATATTCATTTGTCAAGATGCTTACTTGGATCTATTTTAATTTCCTTGAAAATGGCTATGTATGGAAAAACAACAAAATTTAGCTAAGAGGTCAACTTTGGATCTCCATAAATTTTGATGCACTTTGGCAGAAGACCTAAAAATTGATGCATATAAACTTGGAAAAAATGTGAATAGACTCATATTACCAATTTTACTTGAAATTTCCACATGTGGAAATGGTGACATCAGCAAAGTGCCTACTCAAAAAACCTACCACTAGACCCAAGATGTCTAGATGAACACAATGAAGAACCAGATGGATCCCTTACATTTACACATTTTTTCCAAGCACTCTTTTCATCCCATAGGGTTTTTGTAACACTTTATACCTATCTCAAATCCTTTTGATCCATTGCTTTATCAAACCATGCAAGAGCTACATATGTGGGCCAAAATGGCAAACAAGTTCCTAGGGAGATGTGCCAATGAATCTAAAAGCACTAAAAATTACATCTATAAAATATGAAAGCATATATACTTTGTATTATAATCTATTATAGTCATGATTTTTTCTTTTAATTTTCAACATATGACCTCCCCTCATGCACAAATGCCCTTCATATCAATAATCATGGATAGCAAGGTAACCCAAATTTCATCCACATAAGTTAAGGATGGGTCTCCATGTAGCCTATTTATAAATGTCAAGGAATTTATAACACTAGGAATTAATTGGATAATTAGGTTATTTTTCTTCATGGAAAAATCATTGGGATTTTTATCCCATCCATTCAAAGTTTATCTGGCTTTATTTTCCTTAAATAACTCACTAACTATTTTTTAATTTTATGGCAAGTTTGGTTTAGGTAATCAATAATATCTATTAAATGTTACAACATCTATATAAGATATTATCTCTATGTTATGAAATATATCCTTAGTACATTTAGCTATTTAAACAAATTAAATTCTAGTCTATGCATGGAAATACCTCAAGCTTGGTCACTATTTTTTTGAGTTTGATGGATTTGATGGAAAAAGTCATATTTGTATTCCCTCTCACCAAGACTCAAGTTGTCTTCATATTGATATGGATGAATAGACTAAATCTCTATAAAAATAATTGAATAATTTTGAAATGCATTATTCAAAGTAATTAGATTAAAATTGTGTCCTTGAACTCTTATGTAGTCCCAAAATAGAGCATTAATGGAGCTAGTTATTGGTTTTTGAGATCCATTATTTTCCTTACTGATATTTATGGTTATAATGAAAATTAGGGATTTTATTAATTATAGAGCTTTGGATAATAATTCACAAGTTGTAATATTGGTAAATTTAATTCAATTCAATTTGGGAACATAAAATATATCCCATTTTCTAATGGTGAATTCATTTCTTGAATCCTCCATTCATGAGAATTAATTGTAAACTAACAGTCTTTGTCAACTATATTTCCAATTTGAATTTTATTTTATGATATAAGATTTCATAAGGTTTTTTTTTTAAATGTTTTTCTATGTTACCACTTTTTATTTCTTTGCCATCCTTTTAAGTTTTAATGTGTTCTCTATCTTTTACAATTTTCATATTATTGTTTGGTCGCAGTCTACCTTTTATTTATAATTTTTAGCTAACTAAATTCATATTAATATGTGGAATTTATTATGTCATAATGGGACATGTGGTAATTTTCCACTTATTCACTTGAATATGCCTTTGAATTTCCCTCTAAATTGTGTCAGTGTATAGAGTAGTGAGGTGATGGCATGTGGCATGATGTGTGATGATTGACTGTGTATTAGATGGACACATGGATAAATATAAAAGTGACACATGGACATTAATTATGCACTATGTGGCATGTGTCATTCTATCACATCATCATTTAGTCTTCATCTTTATATTCTATGAATTTGGCTATAGGATTTTAGGTAGCAAGATAATGACATGTGAAGTGATCTCGCTTAGTCAGCTAGTCACCTATCTTTGTAATTTGGCCTTTAAGTTAAAGTTTGAGATAAAGTGAGATGAAAACATGTGTAATGACCTTACTCAATTGGTTGATCTCTAGTTTTCTTGACTCAATAATCTAATTTAGGATTTTCTAGTAAGGTGATATGAATACATGTGGCTTAATCTTTCTTAGTCATTTTGTCACTTATTTTCATGACTTAACATTTCCACCAAGGACTTGTGACTAATAGAGATAATGACACTTGACATAATCTCATGTAGTATTTTGGTTAGAATTATTTAAAACTCAATGTATTGAATAAACATTTATAGTCTGTGAGATTTTGATGATAAAGTGACACTTTTCATTTCACAACTAAGTTGTGAAGTAAATATGACATGTAAAGTAGATCTAATGACTTAGATAATAAAATTGATTTGCTCAATTAGTCAAATAAAAAAAATTAAAATAAAATCAACCTTTTCATTAATTATTTCCTCAAGTTTAAACCAAAAATCATAAAATAAAAGGTGAATTATTTAAACCTAGGCTTATATTGTAAGTTCTAAATTTAATTTATATCTTGATGTGGACCAAGTATAGAATTATTTTAGGATGAATGGGTCCCTATTTTAATTTTTGAAAATGAGGTGTGTTGGTCATAACAGGGTTTATACATAGTTCAGGCTCTACAAATAAAATCCATTAAGGTATATGGGGATTCAAAATTGGGTTTTAATCAAATTATAGATGTTTACTAGACAAAAGAGGAAAAGGTAATCCCATAATAAAATATGTAAAAATTTTATGTACACATTATGATAATTTTCAATTGATAATATCCAAGAAAAGGATAATCATCATCCAAATGCAATGGTTAATACGACATCCTTAATACCAACTGACATAAATGTTGATTAATAAATATTCACTATGTAATGTCTATAAACACCATCAATCTTAGACTCATATCTAGTGGTTTTATCAACCTTTGAAACTACACACAATGTAAAATCCTTAGAATAGTTTACCCATATTTATAATTTTTTTAATAAATAAATTACACTAGATACTTTTACCAATAATTATATGTGAAAATTAAAAGGAGATTCACTATGATAGGTTATCATTAGATAAGATTTATTTTAATGATTGTTTAGGGGATAGTTAGTGTATACACATATTATTTTCAAAATTTATCAATTGATGATGTTTTCTCTCATACAAGAACCCATAGAGTCTTAATCTCTCTAAATGCACACCTTAAAGGGTGCACCAAGAAAGGGGTGGGTAGACCATTAGTGATTTGTAGGATTTTTCTCCCTTATACTACCACTTGTTATCTATGCAACCATCTCCTATACACTTACATAATGTTACACTCCTCCCTTACACACTCTTCCAAGTAATTCACCACCTTATTTAGCCCCTACCTAAGCCACCAAAAAATCTTTTTGACATTTACCAAGAAATGTTGGCCTAAGATGACCTTATATTCAAATTAATATTTTCATGTTATGGATCTAGGTCGACCTTAGCTGACCTAGACCAAGACCTAACTTGATTTTACCAATTAAGGATACGAGTTCAAATTAGAATGAACCTATCAACTAAACTTTTAGAAAGGTTTAGGGTTATATTTAGCTATATATACACATCCATTTCCACCATTTATTAGGAAGAGAAGAATAAAAATATTATATTATGCATCTGCTTATCTACCATTATACTTGAGTATCATTGCTTAAGGTTCCAATACTTATTTTGGAGATAAATATCTTGTCTTATGGAGAAGTCTTTTAGATACATAGATAAATTTTGTAGCTCATGACTAACTTATATTTTTTATCCTTACATACTATAACAACCTCTTGTGAATCACCTTGTCTAAGGGAGAGATTGAGGCTTAGCAAGTTCATCTTCAAAGGTAAGTATTCCTAACTCTTTTCCCCCTTTGATAAAGTATATATATGTGCATTTTTACCTCTCTCACATGAATTATCATTTATTATACATTGGATTTAGTATAGATCTTCTATGCATGTTTAATTTTTTATGCTTATTACCCTCACTTTGCACCACAAGCTTTGATGAGAACTATATTAGATTTTACTTTACTTTTCATATACTTAGTTAATATGAAAATATAGGACCTATCTAGGGTTATTTCATGGTGTTGTTTGAATAGAGGCTTTGAAACCCTCTCTAGTGATGTTATTATGATAAGGGACTCCTTGGTTAGGTCTAGTTGATCCATCTTGGTCATGACCCTAAATATCTAAATGTATCAACAAATAGAAGTGTAAGTAGGATTTATCTTCTCTAAGATAGGATTGATTAATAGGTCAGCTAATTTTTTCTTTGTATACATTTTGGTGAACCCAATGTGAATAAAAATATTTTAGATTTTCTTTCATGCATTCATTTTATTATCATATTACATTTTTTTATTTTTAATGTTATATCAAAACTTTCTATATAGCCTAACATTTTGTATATAGGTTTTAACACATAATCACTCTAAAATGAATATATTCTATTTTTACAAGTCTTCTTCAAATATAATTTATTGGATCAATTAGCTCAACATAGTCTTATTATTCAATTATAAATTGATTACTTTGTTAACCCAGTTTTCATTGTTCTCTTTTTCAGCATATAGGTTTACAAACATAGTCGAGTTATTTGACTCTATTCATAGAATATTAAAATAAACATTTGAGCAACACAACAAAAAAATTAGAAATTCAGCATATTCAAAACTACCAAGGTTCATTCTTACCTTCTCTATCATTTCTATTTTTCATTTACATTATTATTTTTCACAAGTTTATAGTCTATAAAACTAGAACCCTACCTCAAACTGGGTCAACTAGCTCAACATAGTTCTATAGCATGTCTTCTCTCTAGAAGACATAGTTGACCTGTTTGATTATGTTCTTTTGAATTTTGCTATTGTTTTCATATAGTGTCACCTAAAATGAATTTGTACTCTTCATATTCAAATGAATTTACTTATTTTTCTATTAACTAGTTCACTTTTCATTTTAGTTGTTTGCATGCTTAGAGTAACAAACATAGACTAATTAGGTGGTTTTTTATGTACTAATTTAATCATACTATTTTTCTCTTTTGCACACACTTTTAAATAAATTTACACTAAAATGCATTAAATAATTCTTCCCAAGGTCGACTTATTTGTATTTCATCACCAAGGGGAAAGATGACTTGGTTTTGTGGCCAAGTATAAACATATGGTTGATGGTATATATTGAAAAAGCACCCAACACCCTTATTATAGTGGGATTGTGAAGTGATGGGGTAAATCCTAATACCAAGCTAGTATCATCACCAATACAGATCCCTTTTAGCTTAAAATACTTGAAACTCTCCATAGATTACTTTGTATTTCTTTCTTATAGCCAATTCCCCATCACATTAATTTCAAAAATTATTATAACATAACAATATTTAAGAATGACCAATTAGTTAGAATTTATATTCAAGTTTTGTTTTTGGTGTTAGAATGTGTATTTATAATTTTTTTAGTGTCTTAGCTAGCTATTTTGTCTTGTAGTTGATTTGCCATATATGAAAATTTATCCCACATTTGTTAGTTTAGCTAGTTTAGTATTTTATTTTGCCTATATAAGCAAGTGCTTACCTTTGTACTAGCAACTCATTATTCTCATAGTCTAAATAATTATTTAGTTTACTTTATGTTACATTCTATTTTTCTGTAGATACTTATGATGCCCTTGAAAGAGTTATCAAAACTTTTCAGCCAAGATCTCTCCAATGGCACATTACCACAACCATTGATACTTTAGCATAAATAAGAGAAAACTAATTGACAAAATAAAGAAATTTTTATACTTAAATGGTATGAATATAAAATCATAAATATTACAATGAGAGCACTTGCTTATATAGGCAAGGCAAAATAAAATGCAAGCTAAACTATCCAATGTGGGACTAAAGTGTACATAAGACAAACCTAGCAAGCATGAGTAAAAGATTATCTAACACCTACCTCAAGTGAAACTAGAGGCTAATAATAGATGATGTATTGTGAATTAATGTGTCCCTATAGATGCCAATCCATCATGTTGGAGTATGTGGATGTTGAGTCACTGTAACTGCCAAGTCAAAGTAGGAATGGTGTTGAATATAAGGATCATTGAATAAAAATATTGCACTCTAAAGGACTAAGTAGATTGATAAACCTGAGGAAGCATCACTTGAACACCCTCCAACATGATGGTGAACTAAGAATAAAGACTGGTGGGGCTAACACATTGGTGTCACTAATGAGGTAACACATTGGTGTCACTATAAGAATCAAGAATAAGGCCATGAACTCAAGTAAAAATTCTCATATAGATTCTGCCATACAAAGTGTCTAAATAAGATACCCATGTACAATGGAATAATCTAGAAAACACTTAAAAGTGCAATATATACATATAACTCTCATAAAGTTGGGGAAAAAAGAGAAAACCCATATGAAAAACTCCCCACCAAAAGAGAAAAAATAAAAGAGAGATAGAAATCCCCCCAAATATGATTCTAAATTAATCCCCACTCTAAATAATCATAATTCATGAAGGAACTCGATATGCATGAGTGGTTTGAATCCACTACTCGATCAAAAAATAACTTGACACTGGGTTTCACTAGAATAGCTTCAATCAAAAAGACTATCAATGGTGATAAAAGTACAAAAAAGTATAGAATGTATAAGGAATGCTCAACACCAATAAGAATAATGTACACACCCCCCCATATTGTTGAATGGATGAAGTGCATAAAATGTTTAAATGAGTGGTCTGAATCCACTACTCAAATACCAAACAGGTTGACATTATATACACCAAAAAAACTCCAAATAAGGAGATTGACAACTTTAAAAAAAAAAGGTGTCAAAAATACAAATAAGTCTCTCAAAGATGATGGCCCATGGTGGTGATGGAAAATACAAGCAACTGACAAAGTGAAAAGGTTTTCAAAATATATCACACAAATGCATGAAGGTAGATAATAAATTAGCAAACCACCCATAGTAATTTATAAATTAGTGTAAGTATAATATAACCCATACACAAAAAAACACTAGATGGAGACAAGGAAGACATTAGGATCCACCAGAATAACTCCAAATAAGGAGACTATCAACCTATCAATCAAGTCATCAAGAAAGGTGCTCCAAAAATAAAATAACAAAGAGGTGTCTCCATAGAAAAAGGTAAGGTGCTAAGAAATGGGCCTCGAGGAGACATGACACAAAAACCACTATGTCAAAGTAATAATACATGTCGTGGGCTAATGGAAGAGTGTGTAAAATGGTGGAAAGATCCATAATGTATACAAACACACTATAAAATAATCAGCAACCAAAAACAATAATGTGAAAAGCATAAGCAAAAGGACATTGGGCTTAGCCAAAAATGCATCTGAAATAGTTTGTATGTGAATTACAATGCAAGACACATAATACATGAAAACCTTGTAGTAGTGAAAATGTACACTAAATAATAGGTCATCAGACTCAACCAAAAATACATCCATGAGGGAAACAAATGATGACAATGCAATCGAAAAGAAGTAAGAAGGAAGTTTGTGTTACCTATGAGGGGGTCTAACCTCCTACTAGACCAGACCTCACCCTTTAATATCTGATAAATAAAAGAGATAAAGTATGTGAAAAATAATAATAATCCCTCACCAAATGTTCAAAATATGTCACCACTAAAAATGTCAACACAAACCATAAGCATATTATAGTAGAACCAATGCGAAGAGACCCCCTAGAATGAGGCACTTTATAAAATAGTGATTTTTTATAAATTAATGACACCAATAGATAGGTAATTTTAAAAATGCACTTTTGAAAAAAAAGGGAACTCAAATCTGAATTACGGTTCAAAAGTTATAAGCTTTTTGATTTTCCATTAAAAAAAATGGTCAAAATAATTTAAAAATATAGCAAACTAGAATTTGAGATCAAATAAGTAAAAAACATAGGCATGAAACCAATTTTTAGAGACATAATTTCTCCATGGAATTAAAAAATTCAATGTAAGTGAAAAAATTCTTCCTAATTACGTCGGTATGCATGTAAGTAAATTTGACTTCCTCTTTAAGAAAAAACTATAGCTAGTAAGGAAAAAAAAAATAACTATGTAAAGAGGAATAAGAGTTATATTTTTATTTATTTTCACCTTGCTAAGTGGATAAGCAAGTAAATTGGGAGGCTACCAAGAGGATATTTCTAACAAGGGTTGATTTCAAATGTGTAAAGTCAACTCCATGTACCTCTAAATCTACACAGTCCTTTAACAGATCCTCCAATACAAGTATGTTGCAAAATAATGGTGTAGGACTTAAAATCTTAAATAAAGGCTTACACCAAGATCAATATAACCCTTATACAATACCTCAATGCATACATAGTGTATAGCCTAGATCTTGCTCCAATGCTTCCCTATAAAAACAATGCTCCACACTACATATCCAATACCAAATGAAAGTGCAGATCTAAGATATCCAACCCAATAGAATATCCTTAATGCCTTAGCATGAGATCACATCTTCTCCTCCTTTAATGTTTAGAACAAGAGATGACACCACACTACAAGTTCTTTATTTGAATCTAATGCCCCACTCCCCATGTAGCACTTCACCTCTAGCACATGCAATGCCTCTTCCTTAAATCCAACACCTTATTATATAGATATAATGCTTGGATAATGATGCCAAACCTTAGAGAGTGACACCAAAGACAATATATAAATAAAGATGCTAAGCAGATTACCTTTGGTCCTTTCTCTACCAAGCTTAAATATATCTTTAATGCAGCAGTAAAGATCTAAGTTTTTAAGACCAAAATGTAGGTCCAATGTAGAAACTCTCTCCTCCAACCCAATTTTCCACAATAAAAATGGTGCCATTCAGTATTCAAAAGCACAAAATGTTCTTCCAAAGCATGCAGATCTGGAAAAGAATAAAAAAATCTAGCACACTTATCAAAGGAAAGATTTCTAAAAAGGAAAATGTAGATCTAAAAAATGCAATGCCTCATTTACAAAGGATATGTTTTCAAGTTCCTCTCTCCATTCTCCAATTAAATTCCAATGCATATCTAAGTTTCTGATCTAAGTGTGTGATAGAGGATATTCCACCCCATGTAGAGTAACTATAAACTAGTGAAGTGGACAACATACATGGAGTGGCATAGTCCAAACTGGTAATGGTGATCCCACTATGTAAATTGAGGTCTACATGGATGAAGGCTTGATACCAATTCAAAATATCACTATGATGGCCAATATCTCATAAATTTGCATGCCAATAGATAATACTACCATACAGAAATAGATTTGGCTCCTTTAAACTCACTTGAAAAGAGATGGATTCCTTTTGAATGTCACTTCAAACAAATAGGATAAATACTAGCTATTGGAGAGTGGCTCTAGTGTCAGTAAATTATAAGTGTCATTAAATTATAAGTTTAAAAATTTTATGGGTCCTATAATATAATATTCTAAGGGGATTATCTTGGTGCCAATTTTTGGTGCACCCTTTGCATTCTTTCTACTCTTGGTGATTAGTTATCATGAAATTTATATATGGTATTAATCATTGTGATCCTTTGACTATATACAATTACCACATATGAAGACTTAGAATAGAAACAATCATTAAACATAAAGGAGTATGGTCCCTAAATAACAAAACACAACCATAGTTTACAAAAATTTGAAAAAATTCAGCATCAGTGTAAGTTTGAAAAATGTTTGGGCTTGATTGGGAGTTATGTGAGTGATAGTCTCTTATTTCATTTTGATGGGTTTGATACTCCATTTACAATGTGGACTAAGTTGAAAGGGTTCTTTTGGGAAGGTAGATAATTTGAGAGTGATGCAGCTTGAAGTGGAGATTACTTCACTAAATCTAGAGGACTTTACTTCCATTTTAGATTACCTCACAAAGTATAAGAATTTATTAACATAGTTGAAGGGGAGTGGTCGAGATAAAAAGGATGAAGAGTGTGTATATTTACTTTTTTATAAGTTGAGTGGCCCATTACAAATCTTTGAATCTTCTTTTTTCTCTAGTATGGATGCCTTAGGTACCACTTTCAAAATTCCAAATCTTGAGTTGTTTTGTGAGAGACTCACTAGGGAGGAATCCAAATTATCTCACCTTGAGTCTTATACCTCTAAAAAATCATTAGTTTCCTCACATCCTAAGACTAAGGGAAAATCTAAGGGTAATAAAAAAAATACTCCTCCACCTCAAAATGCACCTAAGCCCACCAACACTTCTACATCTAAAACCCAAACCATCTTCCAAATCCAAGAATAAGTCTAACCTATCTTACTCCTATTGTGGGGTGACAGGCATGAAGAGTCTAGATGTTTCAAGAGAATGCAACCTTAGAGGATGCCATTAATAAACACAATATCTCTATCTCCACTCCTTCACCATATCATGAGTATGAAAATTCACTTAATATTGTTAGGAGATCATAGCTACCTATTTCAGATAGTTGGGTTCTAGATTCTAGTGCTTCACACTATATGACTTCTACCAAGGAGTAATTTATATCTCTTGGTTAGAGTTCGACTTCCAACATTGAGGTTGGATATTATTATTTTATTTATATTAAGTAGAAAGGTGACATACAAATATAAGGTTGTTGAATCAATGATGCATTATATGATCTAGACATCACCACCAATCTACTTTCAATTTATCAAATTTTCCATTCTAATCAAGGAAAGATAGTGATTTTCACACCATAGGGTGTTAAACTTCAAGTTTTTTTAGAGCCACACACACTCATTACATAGGTTTTTGTTGATCATAGTTATTTAATTTACTATTTTTAAGGTTTTGATGACACTCCTCCTTTATGTACATGTTTAGTTTATCATGCAAATTAGGAGAGTTGTATTTGGCATGAGATATTTGAACACCTCAACTATAGATATTTGAAGGAGTTGAGCACTTAAAAGATTGTAGAGGGTCTTCCAAAATTTTCATCTCTTGATGGAGTCTACCCTAGTTTTTCATTGGGGGAATACATAAATATCCATTTCCTAGGGTCATGTCATGAGAGATTCACCACTTGAGCTTGTGCACAGTGTGGTCTTTCCTACTCTTCCTTTCAATGGAGCTAAGTATGCACTTACCTTCATTGGAAATTTATTGAGGTGTAATTGGGTTTATTTCCTCAAGTACAAGAGTGATTTATTTATGTTAGAGATAAAATAATTGAGAGGGTGGGTAAATCATTGATGCAATAAATTCAAATCTAATTATAAAACTTCAAACTCTCAAGCACTCAATCATAAACATTCATGAAGCATATAAACCATTGATAAAGAAAGCTATGTAAGATAAATGGAACATAACTCATGAATTATGTGGGAAAAACTTATGAGGAATAAAATCCACTCTCAATCCTAAAAACACATGGAATATATTCCTATAAGATATCACAAACAAGACACCTTTAGTGAAGCACTCACTTCACAAGGAGCACCCACCCCTAAGCATGAACAAGCACTAACTTGTCCTATATGTTGAGAACTAACACAACACCTCTAATATAAATATCTCAAAAACTCTTATCTCCTTTAAATATTATGGATAAATAATGTGCTCTTTTCAATCCTTCACACTCGCTCAAGCCTTCACACACAAGTTATGCATCCAAAACACCCTTTTGGATCACTCTATACTTCTTCACTCATTTTCAATATTTAACCCTATAATTACATTATTATAAAATTATAAATATGACCTATAGGTAATTAATACATTCCTCAACCTGACATTCTCTTCAATCCATCCACCAAGCACACTCACACTTCACTATACTTCGCATCTTAACTCTAGAAACCTTCACCTTTAATCTTGTTCTTTATAGAATCTACATGATCATCACCTTCTTGGTCAGGCACAAAGCTTTAATTAACCTTTAATTATTCTATAAAACTTGGAATAATATAAACACAACCTTCATTAGTCATCCATATCTTTTATATACCACCCTTAAGCATCAACACCTTTCAATTAGGCTTAAGAAGCTCTTTTAGGTCCATGAAGGACTATTCACCCTTTTAACATCTCACCAAGAAAAATTAAGAACACAATAAAAATTCAAAGCACATAGGACCACACCAGATGACCTATAATCCATCCTCAAATTATTAAATTAATCCTTACACACTTATGCATGTGTAAAACCTATCAAACATTTTCTTTGTACATGAAATCACCATGAATGAACCAAAAATCAATTTGTAAGCAATTGTTCATATTGAACATGGATTAGTCAAACCACAAAAATACATAAAAAATTATATTCAGAGAGTAAAAAACACTTTATAATATATAATTCACCTTGAAAAATCCAAACACCATCAATAAACACTCAAACATCCTTCTCAAGTCACTTGCAGAAGGTCAAACCCTTAGTCAACTTTGAATCATAATAAATATAGGTGTACGACTAGTCAAACCTCAAAATTATTTTTATTGGATTTTAAATGAAATTATCTACCATTTTTATTTTTATACCACCATAAAATTATCTCAACATCAAAAATTATAGCTAAAATAATGAGGATTGCTTTTCTTTTGTAAATTCAAATAAGTATGGAAAATAGAGAAATATGCCTATGAGACCAACTTTACACTACCATAAATTTTTATAGACACCATTTCAAGTAATTAAATTTTAAAAACATGATCCAATAATAAACCTTAACAATCCCATGTGATCATTTTATTATGACACTTTCACACATGTAAATTTTGATGTCATCAATCTACTCACTCACCCTGATTTGCCAAAAGACCAATTAGGTCTAGATGACCAAAAGGATGAACCAAATGGAAAAATTAAACTTACACAAGAACTAAAATAAATATGTACACACCATATCACTTATGAAAAATTATCACATAATTAATAGCATCTATCAACCTACCTATCCAACCAAACATTGAAGATCTCTGCATGACTACTGAAGCATACTTATTCATTGACTAGCTAGTAACCTTGACACCTAATAAACACTCTTTGACACCTCATGTAAAATATTTTGAAAATTATATAAATAATTTACAACACCTCAATAATATCCCCCTTCATCATTTATGTCAACGTCAACATAAAGTTATGCACATACTCTTTCTCTTTCTGCAAACACTTTCTCCCCCTTTGACACAATGACAAAGTGGGCTCACCTATTGATCCTAAGGACCTGTAAATTTCATAAATATTTTAAAATAAAAAATAAATAAAGTATATCTTATGAGATATTATATAAACTCCCCCTATCACTATGCATACCGTTTCTTACCAGATCTTCATAGTCTTGCTTATTGACAACACACCATCTTGACCAAACCTTGTTATATGAAAAAAAAACACAATATCAAGAAAATGGAAGTGATAAAACTTTAAGAATACTAATATGAACTACCCCTAAGTTTTTTTACCTTAGGACCTTAGTAACTTCCCTTTGAGTAACTTCAAATTTTCTCTCACATCTCCAACCATGATGATACCTCATATAAGAACAGTTACCTTCAAATTTTCTCTCACAAGTCAACTCCATGATCATTTCATATATAGAGTAAAATAATATTCCCCCTCATGCATTAAAATAATTATCATCCAACTCTTCCTCTGTATTATAGCTCCTTTATAAACTGACTTGTCAATTAGTCCTCCATTTATATAAAATCTCATCCATAGGATAAAATACATACTTTCAGATGACTTTAAAATAATTTTTTATCACCCTTTTATCCATTTAAATTTATTAAGTACCCTTAGGTCTTAACTCCATTGGGAAGGTCACCAACTCACATGGTGTAAAAGTTAGGGCATCAAAAATAAATCCAGTAAACTTACCACCTTATGATCAACACCAGTTCTTAAAAATTCTTACACACCTTGAGGTCACCAGTACACACGTTTGGATCAAATATTGAGGTTATAATAATTTGGGAACCTATAGAACCATGAAATGGTTTTTGACCTTCTAGCTCTTATGTACAGACTGTCATACCAAAGAGCATTCAAAAATATTTATCTTGCCTTCAAAATATCTTAAAACCCTAAAACCACCTAGATCACACCTAAATGAGTATAAAATACCTTTATATGCCATAAATTTACCTTGAACACTCACCAATCCTTATTTGACACCTAAAACTGGTCATTCTATGTCTACAGACCCTGTGTATACCCTTGTCACTATGCCAAAACACCTAAGAATGATCATGGAAGCCTTTTGAAAACTCCTTACCACATTTTTCACATAGACACATAAAATACAACTTGCCTCCACCCTTGGATATCTTCATAGTTCCCAAAATCACCAATTTTTCAAGATGAGATCTCATTAGGTAGTGATCACTGAGTAAAATGGACCAACTAAATAAATGATCATTAGAGATACTTGTGACCAATCCAATGCATGAAACCTCATGTAATAAACTTGAAAATTTCCTCTCTACACTCCATACCAACCTCACCATCATAATTCATGATTTGACTCAAAACAAGCATCAAAATTTGACTAAAACATGCCTTTAGGACAAATGTCCCTGAACAGAACTTCTAAAGATTTTCATCACTCACCTATGGAACAAGCTCATGAATTTATTACTTCCCCTTAATTAATGACCTTATATGATCAACACAATTCTTGGTAACATAATATCAACTATCTTATACCAAAATTTCATTGGCCTCAAAGACCAATCATCACCTTTGTGTACCTTTGTACTTTTTTCAACACACATACTTGCTTCTACACAAGAAAGATGTCTCCCAAAAATCATATTTAGAGACATCATTATGTCACAGAGAGAATAAAGGTCCCAAAACATAGGATATTCCCACATCTCCATGGTCTCACTTCATTTTTAGTCCTACATTATCATTAATTTGAGTTTGACTAAGTTCTTAGCTTCATTATTTCCTTTTGACTTAGAATCCTACTTGATATTCTTAGCCCCTTGAGTAGATAACGCTTGATATTTAACACTTCAATTTTGTCTTTGTTTTTTCATGAAAAATAGTCCATTTTAAACCTGTCTCATTCACCTCCTTAGGTATCCATTCATTATGGCTCCTTTTCTTCAGGTTATGATAAACATTCTTTGAAGTAGAATACTAACCATTCCTATAGAACATTGCTATGTAACTATTATCACTTGGATTTTCACCCTTTGAGGAGATGTAAAATATCTCATCATCCAAGTGGCACAATTTAATAACCTCTAGTCTTGTGGGTAGCCTAAGGAATGAGATGAATCTCTAGATAGGGCTAGCTCCCTTGATGTACCACTATGGATTGTAACTACTACTAAATTTGGGGGGTAAAAATGGAAAGAGATAACTAAAAAAAAACTATTATAAGGGAGGTGATACACCAAATATATTTATTACTTCTAACCACATGCATGTTACACTTGCAATCAAAGGATAAATTGAACATACACTTCTCCAATCTTCATCTTCTCGCATCAATGTTACATTATGAGGTTATGGATGAATGTACAAAGCTAAGAGGACTAGACAAGAGGTATATGAGGTAAATAACGAATATGATAACTCATTAAATATTATAAATTTCTTAAAATACTTCACATTCCCTACAAGAAGAAATTTTCTAACTACAAATAGGTGATAGAATGAAATAACATGCTAAGGAATCCATAGTCTTCACTTACGCAAAATCAAATATTAAAAATAAACACACTAACAAAAATAATAGAGGAGGTAAAAATTAGTATTATTACTTATAAAAATTTATACCTCTTATAAAGGCTTCACCATACTTAGTTGGAGTATCCAATACAATGCCAAAATGGCTAGTTCTTATAGAACTTGAGAGAGGGAGGAGAAGAGAGAAGTCCAAGGGTCACAAGGACACTTTTCAAGATAATAAAGTTATTTATTTTTACATGGGAAGATTATTTTGGATGAACCATGAAATTTTAGGAGCTATAAGTTCAATTCAAGGCATAAAATTCTTGCAAGGTGGCATAAAACTCCTCTTGACTTAGAAAAATTGCCTTCATGATTAGCCCCATTTGAACACCTCATTATATATTAAGATAAGGTCCAATGATTTTAATATAGGTTTAATACATCAATAATTCCTATCCATTAATTTTTTGTGGGCTTTGTCATCTAAAATCACCTAAAAAAGAGACATCATCACCTATAGTCCAAAAAACCTCTCTTTCATGCACCCTACACATTTGGCCTCAAAATTGGCATCAATTTCTCATTAAAATCCATTTAATGGAATTTATGGCATATTTAAATACCCTCCATGTATCTATAATCATTAGGGACACCTTAAAATGAATTCACTTGAAGTTTTCCACCCTTCTCACTAGCTTGTCTAATAAGCTAGTTTTGACTAACTGAGATGAAGGTTATTATTTGAACCCTTATAAGTTGTTATAAATAATTAAATTAAATTATTATTTAAAAAAGTCTATATATTTCTCTCAAAGTTTTTTTCATCTTCAAACTCCTCCTAAAACTTGCACAACATAAAAAATAATCAAAAATAGCCTCTTTCTCTGCCCATCCATAAAATTTCATATAAGTAATTTACATTTGAGTGAGATTGAGTGAGTCATCCATAATTTAAAATAATTTTCATGGCAAAAATATTCCACTAGAATGCATCTTTAGCATCATTTCACCAATCGGGTCACTAGGAAGGGTTTTATAGCGTTTTAGGCCTATTTGACCTCTTAATGTTTGTTCATAAAACTTTGGAATCAAAATTGTAGAAAAATTACACAAAAATGGCCTTAAAAACCCCTGATAACATCCATAAACTTCTCTATCTCCCATTCAAAGCCTCCAAAAAGATGTGAGCATCTGAACTTGGCCTATCGATCTTGTTTTCTTCCATTCCTGCATGTTTAAATTGGTTTAAGGTTCAATAATGGTGTCATTTTGTTTCCTTACACTCTAAAATATTTATAAACTTTTTATTGACCCCAATACCATGTTTCAATATGTTATATCTCATATCTAGTTCGATAAGTATGACTGACTCCTCATTTGGATTTATGCTTAAACCCTACCTAACGAGTTTGAGTTGGAATTTAGCTCCGAATATGACTTTTGATGTTTTCCCTACATATAAATGGTTTATACACTTCTAATTTCATCATAAATACATGATCCAACCATTTAAAATTCCCAACCAAAGCTATAGGTGAAGATATATTCTCATTTGGACTTTAAGCCTCACCATGCACAACAAACTTGTTTACAAATTTGTAGCTTTAGATCTCTCTATTATAAATATCCTTTCCTTACTTGGTTTATTATTTTTTAATATGTTTCAATCAAATTTAAAAATATTAAATCAAGTTCAAACTCACCTCTAGTTCAACCTTCACACTCAACTTCACAAGACTTTAGGTTTAATCATGGAAAAAGTATTCCCTATTTGAGATAAAACAAGGGGTACTTCCCTTATTTTTATAGGCCAAAAAATAATTATATGATTTTATATATATTTAAATGACCCTATGGAAAAAAAATTATCTCCTAGTCATCTCATATAACCATCCAAACTAGCCAAAAACTAAGATAGACTCTTAGGGAAAAGACTATGCAGGGTTTTGTCCATGTGGAGTGTGTTTTTCACTTGGAAGTTCCTTATTTTTTATTTTGATCCATTATGAGAGTGTTTTTAGGTTGATAATATCATTATGGAATTTTTATTATCTCTTATTTTCTCTCCAACCTCTCACACACTCTTCCACCTTGACTGGGACAAGATTGAGTCTCCCTTTCTTGACTATATTTCTCCTTTAAAACCCTACCTATATGTGATTTTGCAATATTTAGACCTTGAAAACATGATAAAAAATTATTTTTAGGTTTCCTATGGTGATATATAAATGGTATTTTCACTTTTTTCATGCTCAAATAGTGCCAACACAAAAAAACACCATTCTTCATGCTCACTACCAATACAGTCAACTGTATTGGGCAGAATAGAACCCTGTGGATGAATTATACTTTCTTTCAAGGTGACACCTAATTACTCAACCCCATGTAATATTTTAAAACCATTAACATTTTCTAACTTTGGTGATTCTAACTCAAACCTACGTTTTGGATTGTGTGCTCCTCTATTTGGCTATAGGTGGATATTTTAGGGTCTATGTATAAACTGAGAGTGAGTTTGAGGAATATGCCACCACCTAAAATCATATCTAGATGGTCCTTCATCTTATTGGGATATCTTACACACCATAAGTTCTCCTAAACATGAAATTATACCTTTTTTTCTTCTTGAAGTACAAAAGGGCACCTAGCAGTCCAAATTGGTAGAATTCACTATTTGGTTTTAGTCGTTTCAGGGGCATATTTAGACCTTAAAAAATTTGATCCCCAATAATTATCATATCCCCAAACTTTGGAAATATATTAACTTTTCTATAGACTAAAAAATTATCACAAAATTTTCTTATTGCCTTTTTTTGTTTGTCCTTGCCAAAAAGTGTTAGGACCTTTGTTTTGTATTTTTGAGGAAAATGGGCCTGAATAGTCGTCTTTTGATTTGGAGGTAGTTTTCACTATCATATTTTCCCAATAAATGATTATATCAAGCCTTATTTAATATTTCACACATACTATGGCTTGAAATATGGTTTTATAATGCTTTAATACTCTATACAAGGATCTTCAAGGTTCTACCAATGCCACTTGTTGGTGAAGTTTCCACAGTGCAAGTAGTAGATGAAGATTACAAGTAGTGTACAAGGATTACATGATCATGATTATATTTATGTATCCTTATAAATTTTAAATGCATCTCTCACATCCTAAAACACCTAAGATAAGTGTTAACACTTTCCTTTCAACATGAACTCCCCTTTCATGGCACTTGTAGGTGTAATTCCATGGAAGGCTAAGTAGAAGTATGGGTAATTTGCATGTATTGTGAGTTCAATGATGTTTGGGTTATATTAAATGATGAAAAAATGAAACAAAAAAAATTTAAGGCCTAATACAAGTACTCAAACCTCATTTTAAATATTGAACATTTTACAAACATCTAGTTGACTAGTATGATAGTTAAATAACAAGTTAATTAAATGGTGTTCTATGACTACATTCATGAGGATTTTTTTTTATAATGAGATCAAGGAGGTAAAGATAAATAGATAAAATTTAAACATGAAATAAATGACATATTATAACCCCTTGGAACTACTGACTAAACATGAAACTCTGAAAATGGTGTAAAATGCTTGTCACTCTCAAAGGAAGCCAATCTAAAAAACTAAGGTTATTAGCTCATGAACCCAACTTTAAACATGAAACCAAGAATATTAATCATTATGATACATATTCAACATCATTTTGAACCAATATTATAAAGTGTATTATATGGACCTACTCAAACCAAGGTGAAACCTATGGGGTGCATAGATTAGCAAGCAAATTTGAAAGGTCAACTTCTTAGAGATGGTTTATAAAGCTCAAGACACCATTAATCTATAAAAAAAATATCAAATATAAGATAACTAAGTTTATAATATACCCATAAGATCATTTTTCTTTAAACCCCTTATGTTGATTGTACCAAGCAAAAACCTGAAAGTCACTTCTACTTGTCAAGAAGGGTGAAAAGGGAGTAGGATAGTTTTTAGAAATAAATGGAACTTATAAATTAAAAAAATGTTTAACTAATATTTGGGAAGTTGAAGAGGCATTTTTTGATCATTTATCATGTGGCACACTTCCCAAAGAAGTTGTACAAGTGCTAAAATCACCTTTTCCTTCAAGAAACCTTCCATTTTTTAGTTGGCTTCAATTACTTAAGACTTACTAAGATGCATGATATTAGGATATTGATGGTAGGTGTTTTCATTTATTTCTATAATTTATTTCCAATGACAAAGTGGTTTATTAGGTATAGTGAAATGGAGTATGGTGGTCTAATGTGCTTGGTTCAGTAAGATGATTGCATGAAGGTTCTTTGGATGATCGTATGGCGGCATGAATCATGGCATGGTATTTAAAGACATGATTTTGGAATTTTCTATGTAGGTTAGAGTGATTTGTGAGGTTCTCATGAAGTATGTAGGTCTGGTAGGTTTGACCATGCATGGTTTCCTATAGGGTTTTGAGTTTGATGGCTTGTATGCCATAGTATGGAGCTCAATGTTCAATGAATATTCATTTTTGACATGTATAGGATGCTAAGACATCAGATATATGACTTCTAAGTGGTTTTTAGTGGTCTACAAGGTAGTTTGACCATTGGCCTAGTTGGCCTAAATAGACTTGTGAGGCCTTATAAAGGGTCAACGAGGGATTTCAAAATGATTTATCCTATATTTTCATGAAATATGACTAGAGAGGTGTGGTCAAGCATATTTACCAAGTTATAGGTTAGTATATGAAAGAGAAAGTTAGAAATGACTTCATGTGTTTCATAGGGTACTCAAATTATGCATTTTGAGCTCGAGAAGAAAGTTTTCACGTTCTTAAACTTGTGTAGAATTTGCATGGGGAGCTAAGCCTTTTGGAGAAGGTTTATAGTATTTCTGAGAAGTGTTTCCAAGTATTTTTTAGTGGATTGAGGAATGGATCTTTATGAACATTCTTTAAGAATGTAAACTAGTCAAAACCCTCTATAAACCCTCATAATGGAGTGATTGGAAGTAACTTGATAGAAAGGACCTAGAATGGATTGGTTGACCAATTTTTAATATTTGAAGGTATAGAGGAATCCTCTAGGCATCTCCAGTTGGTAGTGATGTGTCAAGGTATTGAGCAAAAGGTACATAAATATGCTTATTTATAGATATTTTAGTGTTATAGGTAGGGTTGACTGAATCAATGCATGAGAGTCATTAGATATTGAACTTAAAGAATTTTTATTGAGGTATATGGAATCATTTTTGAAATTTATGTGCTCTATGTCAATTATCTAAGTCAATAAAGTTTCCCTATCGCTAATCTAGAAAATAGTGGAAATAGTGACAAAAAGCCAATCAGAGTGAGAACCTATTCAGGGATTAATTTTATGTGTTTAAGGATGGAACAAATGGTTTTTTGTCTTATTTAAAGACCTATCCCTCCTATTTAAATTATGTTTAAGTTTTTATGGTGCTCATAAACTAGCTATAAGGAGCTCACAAAATGACTAGTCTTTGTAAGACATGACAGTGGAACCCATGATAGTGAGAATGGTTAGCAGTATCAAAGTAGAAATTAAATGATATGAATTTTGTGTTGTAATATGTTATAATAATTTATTATTACCTTTTACATTCATTATAAAATATTATAAGTGATCTTATATGTGTTAGGATTCATGCTCAACATGAATATGTTTTGGGTCAAGATGACTGCTACAGGCATACAAAGTAAAGTGAAGTATTTAAGGTATTATGACAAATGGTGATGAATAAAATGAACATATTGATGTTTTTATATGTCTAATTGATCTACTCAATATTTTTGGAAGCTAGTGAGTTAGAGTGAGGTGTTGAAATGTGAAAGCCAAATTGGCTTGTCAGACTATGTTAAGAAACTGAAATAGAGACCTAAGTGATTGGTTTATAAGACCAATGAATTATGTTAGAAAATGAAAACCAACCCTTATATTTTGATCTATAAGACTCTTATAATCAACTAATGTGATTTATAAGTGTTTAAATCATCTTTTCATGTAAAATAGATAATCTTCTATATGACTATACTTTGACTGAGTATGACCGGTTTGAGTGGTCATCTTAAGAAAGTTGGTTTGAAGTTATTTGGAATATGTAATGGTGAATAATGGATTTATTTATGTTTTTTAGGTCATTAAGGAACTATCCATGATTTTTTTAAGGAATTTGTTTTATAAAATCATAAATGTTCTACAGTTCTAGAAGATAGTGTTTTATGTGTTCCTAGGCCTATTGGCAAGTATGCTAGAATGGTTTGGTTCAAGGTATGAATTTGAGTCCCAAGTTTTGTGGACCCATGCAGGAATGAGAAATAATATATTGGATGTAGTTTTGATAAGTTTAATTTTTTTTTATAGAGGCTAAATATGGTTCAAGGTGTAACATGTACTAATGAAGGTCTAATGCATTAGGCCTAATTGAGATCTAAAGGAGGATTGAGCTTGTTTTGGGTTATGACCAACCTATGGAGAGATTATGCCATTAATTTAATTTCAATAAGGATATATTTTAAGGATGATAAAATTATGGTAAACATCTTGTCCAACCAAGATGGGTTAGATGAGAGTATGATATATATGCTAGGCTTAATTGGCCTATTTGAAGTGTAGAAGGAGTAGTAGATAAAAGTGAAGGAAGAATCTCAATAAAGGAGTAGAGATAGGTCATTGAGGACCATCAAAGGGTGAAGAGGATCAGTCATTTTTATCTAATCAATTTCATGATCTAACAAGTCATTAGACCTAATAATCTAAAGGGTGACTTGGTTGAGTAAATGAGCTAGGAGTGCCTACCTAAAGAAGAGAAGTAGGTTTGAAGGTGTTAGAGCAAGAGAAGGTCATCATCAAATGTAGAAGAAATTAGAGAAGTGGTGTAAATTAGAGATGAGGTGGCTGAGTGGGTGCTTAATCACTTAGGGTGTTATGGCCTCCTTGATAGTTGGAGCTAGTTAAAGGTCTAGTAGGTACTTGACCAAATTGAGGGGTGGGTGGTCCTTCATCAATTGATGCTAGTCTAAAAGTCTCATGTTTGTGATATCTTTATCAAATAGTTATTTCATTGGTTTTAGGCTTGAGAGTGGGTTTTATTCCCCATGAGGGTTTCCCACATATATGAAGTGTACTTTTGTTGATTGCTCTTGATCTTGCTTATGTGTTGATTTTTTTATGTTATGCTTAAGTGTTTGTTTCATTAGAATAAAATGGAATTGATTTTGAGATGTTGAGAAACTAATTCACCCCCCTCTTAGTAGCTACTTCCAACAATTGGTATTAGAGTAGGACCTTTGAGGGAGGCTTGATAGCCTATAGGTGATCCTAGGTAGCTTAAGGTATGATGAAGACAATGTTCATCTTATTTGTAGTGATGGATAAGTCTATGAAGATTAGAGTTGAAGTCTACATAGAGGTCTGCAAGTTGGCACTAGCAAGTTCAAATAAAAAACATCGTACTAAAGCCAAATCTAAGATCAAACCTGAGTTATATAGTAGGTCTTATTAATTATGGTCTCTTGGTCAGTAAGTATGATAGGTACAAATATGTGTAAGTGTCTTGAAATGCAAAGGTCTGCAATTGAAGGAGAAATTGATTATCAAGAAAGACAAGCTATGCATTGTGAAGAGGACTATTGGTGAGTTGATTTATTATTTTTAATTTGGTTTGTTCAATATGTTTAAGAAAGGTTTTTTTAAGTAAAAGAAACATTATACTATGTGTATTAGGTCTCCATGAGATCTAATGGAGAAATATAGCCTAATCGTGCCTTGATAGTATATGCAAGTGATTTGAGGTCTTTTAAGCATGGTGAGATCTATTATAAGTTGTCATCAATGTATTTTGATAGGAGTAAGTAATTGTTAATGAATTTATGGACCATCTTGGTTCATTATTTGTTCATTGAAGCAAATAGGGGTGATTGTAATTAGGCCTCCTTGAGACCTAAAGAAGATATGACAGTCAATGAATCTTTCTAAGTGAAATAAAATGTCTTATGGATATATATACATGAAGAAGGCTCATATAAAATAGAAAAAAATTATATGACAAGGTTTGGTTCATTGAAAAAATCTGAAAATGTGCATTTATGCAAGAAAATCACCATAAAAATTGGTTTTGATTGACAGACTAGTGTAACTTACTAAGTTGAATGGTGGCCTTAAACTCCCAAGGTGATAGATCAGATTATGTGACACTATTCTCAAGGTAATATGGCAATTGTAGATGCTCTAAGAATAATTAGATTGATCTTAGATTTGAAGAACTAGCTCAAGATGATGTGCAAGAAGAAATATTCAGAATACTAGAATGGACGCTATGATGAATTCATAAGGTCTTAAAGGAACATGTTGCTATGTTGTGTTTGATTTGAAGTGGTTTAGTAGTTTGAGGATGAAAGGCTCTAAGTCATCATAAATAGGGTTCTGAGTTTTCTATCAAGTTTAGATAGTGCTTATTGAAGATTGATTATTTGAGTATATATGAAGGGTCTTTAAGAAGAGTTATATGGTCTAAGAGGTTGAATATGATCTTAGGATCATGTAGCTTGAGTTCACTCATGTAGTATCCTATGTTGAGTTTTTAAAATGAAATATTTCTTATGAGATTTCTGACAAATAGTAGGTGTATACACATAATTATATGACTATGTGTTTCCATGAAGTACTTTGAATATTTATTAGCCATAATGGCTTGTGGTGTCTAAAGGATAAATGGTTTAGGGATTGGAGGTCTCTTTTTATGCTTCATGAGACATTTTTTTAGGTGGTGAAGAATGTGAGTTCTTCAGGAGGTATGTTCAAGTCTCTCAATCTTAAAGTGACTTTTTGATCAATTTTTGATGATGTATTTGAGTGGTGATCTGAAGGATATGGATGAATCTATTTATATGAGGTCATGAGGAAGATATCCATGAGTCATTCTTGGGTGGTCTGAGTCCTTAATGTGGTCAAACATGAGTTTTGTGGTCAAAAGTTAGAGTTGACCAATTTTGGTAGTGATGACTACCTAAAAGGTGCCCAAAGTGCTTTTTTGATGATTTATGATGGCTATAAGATTTGAAATAGATAATTAAAGTTGTGTTTGGTATGTCAAAGTAGAATAGGAGGTTTTTAGATGCTATTGAGGTGCTTAGATGTGTTTTTGACCATTTGGTCAAGGTGTCTGTTGTAGATAATGAGCTTGTATGCACAAAGTACTTAGTTTCAAGCGTAACTTAAAGATTGGAGATGTGTCATGAAGTTTTTTATACTCAGGAAGGTTTTCACATGTGTTTAATACATGTTTCAATTAGTTTCACATGTTTATGAATGTTTTTTATGTCAGGTGGAGCATTTTGAGTGGTCTTTGGCTCTTCTTCTCAAGAGCATGTGTTTGGAGGCTTAGAGGAATTCAATGTTCCCAAAGGTGTAGATGATTTAAATTTTTCATGGAGTTAATTTTTGATGGTCTCCAATTGTGGTATCCATCTCAGGTATCTATGTTGACTAGAGGTTAACTTTTGACCAATTATTGCTTTAAAGGGCTAGTAATTTGGGCATGTTTGGAAAAGTGATCAAGATTTGGAGGTTGAGTTTAGAAGCCTCAAAATTAGTTGAATGGGATAAATTGGTATATGAATACACTTTTATAGTGGTCTAGAAGTGAGTATATTTCTTTTTATTCAAGTTTTAGCTCAATAAGAGGCTTAATTGGCTAGTATGCTAATGAAGGATAAGTATGCTAAGGAGGATGAGTTGGAGGCTCAATTTTAGCATGCCTAAGGGGGAATGGTAGTGGTATTCAAATATGAAGTTTCATAGCTTTAATTGATTAGAGTAGAGATTTATGAGGGCCTTAGTGGCTAAATAAGGCTACAAGGGGTATAAATAGGCCTAGTGAAGAAAATGAAGATTATTGAAGAAATTTTCCATAGAAGGATAGAATTTTTTGTTCCAAATAAGTATTTTGGTCCACTCTAAGTTTGTTTCAAGTATGGTGGTGTGTTTTAAGTACCTTCAATGGTCTACAGGGTACCTTGAGTGCAATGATAAGTGAGTTTTCATGATACTATGATGATCATCTTGTTTTTTGAGTTGATGGTATCTATTCTTGAAGGTCCTATAGGTATGCATGGGTTGTGTAGACTGAGGGGGAGCCTTCAAAGTGGATAAGGGTCCTAGGGAGATCTATGTTACCATGTAATTAGTGATAGGTCTAAGGATTTTAATGGTTCAAGAGCAATCTCTAAGTGATGGCATCTTCCAAAGGGGAGTTTTGCTTGTTTGATGTTATAAAGGTACTCTTTTAGATATATTCATATAGATGACCTTGATTCCATGTGTTTCTTGTAGCTTACTTGATTGATTTTTGAGTTGTTAAGTGATGAAAGGTGTCCAATTTATCATTTTAGCAAAGGAGGAGAGAGAAAAGGAGTGTTTCCATCAATTACAAAGGGGTAGATTATTGAGATATTAATGGTAGGTGTTATCATTGATGTCTATAAGGCATGTGTAATGTTAAAGAGGTATAGAAGGTATAATTAAATGGAGCATGGTGGTCTAATGTGCTTGGTGTAGTAAGATGATTACATGAAGCTTATTTGGATGAATGTATGGTGGCATGGAGCATAGTGTTATATTAAAAGACATGATCTTGGAATATTCTATGTAGGTTAGAGTGATTTAATGAGCTTCTAATGAAGTATGTAGTTATGGTAGGTTTGACCATGCATGGTTGCTTATAGGGTTTTGAGTCTTATAGCTTGTATGCCATGGTATGGAGATCAGTGTGCTTTGAATATTCATGTTGGACATGTATAGGATGTTGAGAGGTTAGATAAATGACTTCCAAGTGGTTGATAGTGGTTTGTAAGGTAGTTTATTCATTGGCTTAGTTTGCCTAGATGGACTTATGAGGCCTTATAAACGGTCAAAGAGGGATTTCAAAATGATTATCCTATATTTGCATGAGATATGATCAAAGAGGTGTGGTCAAGCATATTGACCAACTCAGAGGTCAATAGATGAGAGAAAAAGTCAGAAATGACTTCATGTGCTTTAGAGGGTGCTTGAATGATGCATTTTGAGCTCAAGAAGAAAGTTTTCATGTTCTTCAGCTCATGTAGAATTTAAATCAAGATATAAGCCTTTTGGATAAGGTTGAGAGTGTTTATAATAATGGTTTCTAAGTATTTTGTATTGGATTGAGGGATAGAGCTTTATGAACATTCATTAAGAATGTAAACTAGTCAAAACCCTCTATAAACCCTCATAATGGAGAGATTGGAAAGAAACTACTAAAAAGGACCTAGAATGGATTGGTTGAACAATTTTTCATATTTTAAGTTATAAAGGACTCCTCTAGTAATCTCTATTTGGTGGTGGTATGTCAGGGCAGTGAGCACAAGGTACATAAGTATGCCTATTTATAGATATTTTGGTGCTACGGGTAAGGTTGACTAAATCAACACATGAAAGTCATTAGAGATTAAAGTAAAATAATTTTTATTCATTTATATGGATTCATTATAGAAATTTATTTCCTCTATGTCAATTATATAAGTCAATAAAGTTTCCCTATCGCTAATCTACCAGATAGTGAAAATAGTGACAAAAAGCCAATCGGAGTGAGAACCTATTTAGGGATTGGTTTCAAGTGTTTATGGATGGAAAAAATGATTTGGGTTATTATTTAAATACATATCCCTCCTATTTCATGTATGTTTAAGTTTTTATGGTTCTCATAAACTAGCTATAAGGAGCTCACAAAAAGACTAGTCTATGTAAGACAAGACAGCGGAACCCATGATAGTGAGAATGGTTTATAGTAGCAAAGTGGACATTGAATAATATTAATTTTGTGTTTTAATATGTTATAAAAATGTATTATGACCTTTTAAATTCATTATAAAAACTTGGAAGTGATCTTACAAGAGTTATGAATCATGCTCAACATGACTATGTTTTGGGTTAAGATGACTGCTACAGGCATGCTAAGGAAAGTGAAGTGTTTAAGGTCTTATGAAAAATGGTGATGAATAAAATGAACATATTGGTGTTTTTAAATATATAATTTATCTACTCAATATTTTTTAAATCTTTTGAGCTAGTTTGAGGTGTTGAAATGTGAAATCCAAATTGGATTGTCAGACTGTGTTAAGATAATGAAATAGAGACCTAAGTGACTGGTATTTAAGACCAATGAATGATGTTAAAACATGATAATAAACATTTATAATTTGATATATAAGACTCATATAATCCATTAATTTTATTTATAAGTTTTTAAATCATCATTTCGTGTATAATAGATAAGCTTCTATATGATTGTACTTTGACTGAGTGTGACCAGTCTAAGTGGTCATCTTGAGAAAGTTAGTTTGAAGCTGTTTGGCATATGTAATGGTGAATAATTGATTTATTGATGTTTTTTGGGTCATTTATGACCTATCCATGTTATTTTTTTACTATTTTTTTAATAAAATCATTTGTGTACTTCAGTTCTAGAAGACAGTGTTTTTTGTGTTTCTAGGCCTATTGGTGAGTAGGCTGGAATGGTTTGGTTCAAGGTATAAATTGGAGTTCAAAGTGTTGTGAACCCATGTAGGAGTGATAAATGATATATTTTAGGAATTTTTTATATGTTTCATTTGTTTATATAGGCTAAATATGGTTCAATAAGTTCAAGGTGTAATGTGTAGTAATGAAGGGCTAATGCATTAGGCCTAATTGAGATCTAAAGGAGGATTGAGCTTGTTTTTGGTTATGACTGACATATGGGGATATTTTCCCATTAATTTAAGGTGTATGAAAATATATTTTAAGTATAATACAAGTATTTTAAACATCTTATCCAACCAATATGGGTTAGATTAAAGTATGGTATATATACTAGGCTTAATTAGCCTATTCAAAGTGTAGAAGGGGTAGTGGACAAAAGTGAAGAAATAATCTCAACCAAAGAGTAGAGATAGGTCATTGAGTACCATAAAAGGGTGAATATTATTATTCATTTTTATTTTATTAGGTTCATGATCTAACAATTCATTAGATCTAACAGTTTAAAGGGTGACTTGGTTGAGCGAATGAGCTAGGAGTGCCTGCCTGGAGAAGAGAAGTAAGTTTGAAGGTGTTATAGAAAGAGAATGGCACCATAATATTTATAAGACATTATATCAGTGGTTTAAATTATATCTAAGGTGGTTGAGTTGGTTTTTAATCACCTATGGGCTTTTAGTCTCTTTGTTATTTGGAGTTAGCTAAAGGTCTAGTAGGTTCTAGACTAAATTGAGGGGTGGCCATTCCTTGATCAATTGATGCTAGTATAAAAGTCTTATATTTATGATATATTTATAGGAAAGGTAGTCCATTTTTTTTAGTATTCAGAGTGTGTTTTATCCCCATGAATGTTTCCCACATAAATGAAGTGTAATTGTGTTGATTACTCTTGATCTTACTTATGTGTTGATTTGTTTATGTTATGTTTAAGTGTTTGTTTCATTGGAATAATATTTAATTGATTATGATATGTTAACCAACTGATTCACCCCCCCCCTTCTCAGTAGCTATGTCTAACACATATCACATGATATCACCCTTTGACACCTTCACATTTCCTAATAAACTTGTACAAAGCATTAAATGCACCCTTTTGACCCCTAAAATGACTAAAGGGACTAAGAAAACTAATGACCAAGGATATTATGTTATGTTTAAGTGTTTGTTTCATTAGAATAATATTGAATTTATTATGATATGTTGACCAACTAATTCACCCTTCCCCCTCTCAATAGCTACTTCTAACACATATCACATGAAATCACCCTTTGACACCTTCACATTTCCCAATAAACTTGTAAAAAGCATTAAATGCACCCTTTTGACCCATAAAATGACTCAAAATGACTAAAGGGACTAAGAAAACTAATGACCAAGGATATTATAACATCAATTTAAATTAATTAACATATAATGCATCCCATGACACTCATATTATACCCCTTATAGACCTATAAAGTCATATTTTTACCTATAGGTGCCCCCATTTGACTAAAAATTCAAATTTGGTTAATAGTAGCCTCTCTCTTAACACTTGAAACAAATGAAGTTTCTCTAATGTTCATACCTTGTGCATGAGCCATATGATGATTCTTTGAAGTTTCATTATTCCATTCATACATTTTATCATTTGGTCTTCTCATGAGGTCATTACAAAACCTTGCAATATGACTAATCCCTTGACACCTATGATGTCATGCTTTATTTGTAGACTTGTTGACTATATTGAGTGATAATGTTCTTCATGCTTGTCATTGTCTTGCTCATAATTTCATGAAAATCTCTTACTAGGAGATTTTATTTTACAATAAATGATCATATGACCAAACTAATGATAAGAGTAATAGTAGCCATCAAAGGAGTTATTATACCTTATTGGATTAGGTTGCCTTATTTGATTTTAACTTTTTTAGCATTTTAAGTTGTCCTTATTCAATTTTTCATCATTCTTGTCTTTATTATCATTATCTTTATCATGATTAGTCTCTTGATCTATCATCACTATTTTCTCAATATTCTTATCCTTTTGAACATATTCATAGAACCCTAGGCCTTATTTGTCATTTGAGGCCTTTTGACTACTGAATAGATTGTTAAAATCAACTGTACTTTTCTCAAATTTCTGATATGATCCAAACTTACTCATAGCTTGATCTAGTTTCCCTTGTAAATACTCCATCTCTAATTTGTATGTGACACATTCTTCATCCTTACTCTTTATCTTTTTAGCAAGGGTAAAAACCAAAGATTCAAGATGTTGACTGATATGATCATGCTCTTTGACTTCATTACTCAAACTTTCTTCAAACAAGCTAATTTTCTCCTCATATCACTTGGTCAAGGATGCTTGTTTTCTATTCTTGCCTTGTATTAGCTTCATCTCTTCTAAATTATTTAGATGTTAGTCTTAAAGAGTAACTTTCTCATCTTCTTCCTATAAGATATCTCTGGTAAAGAGATCTCTACCTAAAGAGCATTCACCTTCATCATCCCCAAGATCCACGAATAGTGTCTCCTTGTCTTCATCATGAGATGAATCATCACTATTTGATGTGTTTCCTTCTTATTTAGAAAATGAGTTATTTTCTTCTTCATGGTAGATTCTCTTACTACCTTTTTATGACTCCTTGTCATTTCTCCTATTGAATAACTTTTTATACTTGCTAGGATACTTAGATTTCTTGTGATCATTCTCATGATAATCCTTATGAACTTCCTTGTATTTATATTTGCCTCTATTTGGGCATTTAGCTAAAAAATGACCAAATTTACCACATGTAAAGCATTTAAAATTAATTTTCCCTTCATACTTACCTCATCTTACATTTAGTTTTCTTACAATCATGGCTTCAAGTTGATCTTCATTGAGATCAAAATCTTCAAGTCTTAACTTGATCTTCTTGGATTTTGTCTTATTGATCACTTTGAAGGTTGCTTCCTTCTTAGGAGGTATGTTCTTATTGACTCTCATCTCATAGTCAATAAGGGTGCCATGCAATTCATCCATCTTCATCAAGGTAATATCATGACTTTCTTATATAGTAGATATTGAATCAAATTTAAGGGTGAGAGACCTTAATACTTTTTATACCACAATAGTTTCTTCAATCTCTTCTCCAAGACCTCCGATCATATTCACTACCTCATCAACCCTTAGAAGATAATATTCCATAATATCTTCTTCCTTAATTTTGAGGCCCTCAAATTGCCTTTGGTGAGTCTATAATTTAGCCAACTTAAAATTTAAATCCCCTTTAAAGATAGTTTGTAATTTGACCCAAATTTCTTTGGTAAACTTGCAATGTATCACCTTGGTAAACTTAGCCTCTTATAAGCCATAAATGATAGCATTCATTTCTTTTTAATTGTTCTCACTTAACTTCTTATCAGTTACACTATTTGAAGGAGTAAGAAGTGTAGAATAGTCATCCACAATAGATTACCAAATATCAGAACCTAGAGACATGATGTATGTCCTCATCCTTGCACTCCAAAAAGCATAATTATACCCATTGAATAGTGGTGATTTCTTTGAATAAAAACCTTGCACATGTTGACTAGCTATATTGTACCTTATATCACCTTCAAGTGGTTAAACTTTGGAAAAGAAGGTATGGATTTGATACCAATTATTAGAGGTTAATCACTGATAGGGGGTTGAATCATTAATGCAATAAATTCAAATCCATTTTCAAAAATTCAAACTCTCAAGCATTCAACCATAAACATTCATGAATTGTATAAACCATTCATAAAGAAAGTTATGCAATATCAATGGCACATAACACATGAATTATGTGGGAAACCCTCATGAGTAATAAAACCCACTCTTGATCCTATAAATACATAGACTATATTCCTATAAGAAATCATAAACAAGATACCTTTAGTGAATCACCCACTTCACAAGGAGTACCCACCCCTAAGCATGAACAAGCACTAACTTGTCCTATATGTTGATCACTAACATAACACCTATGATATGAATAGATCTATAACTCTAATTTCCTTTCAATATGATGGATACATAATTTAGAACACTCTCATATTTAATATTCAATGCTAAAATTACACTATTATAGCATTATAAATATGACCTATATGTCATTCATACATTTCTCAATCTTTTATTCTATTAAATTTATCCACCAAGCATACTCACACTTCACTATACTTCATCTCTCAACTCTAGAAACCTTTACCTTTAATCTTGCTCTTTATAGAGTGTACATGATCATCACCTTCTTGGTTGGCCACAAAAATTTCCTTAACCCTTAAGTATTATATCACACATGGAATAATATCAACACAACCTTTATAGATTGTCCATAGATTTTTGTAGACAACCCTTAAGCATCAACACTTTTCAATTAGGCCTAAGAAGCTCTTTTAGGTCCATGAAGGCCTATTCACCCTTTTACCATCTCACCAAGAAAAACTAGGAACATAAGACCACTTAAAAGCATATATATCCATGGAAAATGACCCCTAATCCATCCTAAAATTATTACATTCATCCATACACACCTCTGCATATGCAAAACCTATCAAACATTTTCCTTGTGCATGAAATCACCATGAATGAACCAAAAATCAATTTGTAAGCAATTATTCATATTGAATATGGATTGGTCAAGCCATAAAAATCCATAAAAATTATCCTCATGGAGTATAAAACACTTTATAATATATAATTCACCTTGAAACATCCAAACACCATCAATAAAAACTCAAACATCCTTCTCAAGTCACTTGCAAAAGAAGATCAAACCCTCAATAAAATTTGGACCATAATAAATGTAGGTGTACGACTATTCAAACCTCCAAATTATTTTTTTTGGGTTAACCTTGAAATTATCTACCATTTTTATTTTTATACCACCAAAAAAAAATTCAACATCAAAAGTTATAGCCAAAATAATGAGGATTGATTTTCATTTATAAATTCAAATATTTGAATTCCAATGGTCACTTTTTAATACAAATTTGGCTAAGTATATAAAATAGAGAAATATGCTTAGGAGACTAAATTTTCACTACCATAAATTTTTATAGACACCATGTTAATTCTTAACATTTTAAACACATTCTAGGCACAAACCTCAACAAACCCATGTGACCTTTTTCTTCTGACACCTTCACAGGTGTAAATGCTGACATCATCAATCTGCTCACTGACCTTAATTTTCCAAAAGACCAACTAGGTCTAAATGACCACAAAGATGAAAAAAATGAAAACCTTTCACTTACACAGTCACTCTAAGCACTCTTAACACCCCATAGGGCCTATGTAACATGATCACATCATAAACAACATCCGTCAACCTGCCTATCTAACTAAACATTGAAGATCCATGCATGACTACTGAAGTACACTTTGTCATTGACTAGATATTAACCTTGACACCTCATAAACACTATTTTAAACCTCATAAACACTCTTTAACACCTCATTTAAAATATGATACACCTTGGAGACATCATTGACAACACCTCAACACTTTTCTCACTTCAAAGTCTTTAAGGCTTTGGTCGATAAATAGTCTTTGAGTTGCATCAAGAAGCTTCATATAGCTAATGGGGGGGAGTACTTCAGTTGAGAGTTAACTAATTTTTTATCATCCCTTGGTATTGTTCACTATCATTATATTACATTTAATCCACAACATAATTTCTTAGTAGAGAGTAAGAACCAAACTTTGAAGGAGATGGCTAACTGCATGATGCATTCATGGAATTTACCTCTTATCTATTGGGCAAAGGTAGTTAATTATGTGAAATACATTTAGAACCATACACCACATCGAGCACTTGAGCATATGATTCTATAGGAGGATTGGTTTAGATTCAATCTTGATGTCTCATTTTTATGAGTCTTTGGCAGCCTTACTTGGGCATTTATACTAAAGAATAAAAAGAAAGCATTGGACAAAAAGAGCAAACCTTTAGTATTTTTATGGTATTGTGAGGACATGAGAGCTCATCATATTTTAGACACTGATACTCATGATGTTCATTTTAAAGCACATGTAGAGTTTTATGAGGGTTTTACATCTCATGACTCTTCATCTTCTTCCTTGCCTACTTCTTTTCATGATTTACTTCCTCTCAATGATTTATTCTTTGAGGAGCCAATTTAGGAGATTCCTAAGGAGGTTATAAAGGATGAGGATCTTGTTAATTCTATTGTTGTTACTATTCCTAGGTGGGATCATACTATAGTTGATGAGGCAAAATCATTCATATAAGATTTTCCACCTACTCTATATTGTCGTGCACATTCTATGGTTACTAGACTTTTATGTTGGGCATTCTTTAGGGATCCAAATCTTTTTCATAGGCTCATGGAATACAAGAATGGGATGATGAGATGATAGATGAGAATTATTCATTCATGAAGAATCACACTTATAATTTGGTTAGGTGTAAATGGATTTACCACACTAAATATGTAATTAATAGATCCATTGACAAGTATAAGGCACGTCTTATTTCAAAGGGATTATCACAAGTCCAATGTATTGACTATTCTAAGACTTTTTCACCCATTTCCAATATGGATTTTATTTTCCTTATAATTATTTATTGCTACATCATAGGGTTTGATAGTATATCAGATGGATGTGAAGAGTGTTTCCTTACATGGAGACTTATATGAGGAAATATATATGGAGTAGCCATCTAGGTTTGTTCATGATTCTTGTCTTTTTAATTGACTTAGGAAGTCTCTTTATGATCTTAAATAAGCCCCTTGGGCTTGGTATGAGAATATGGATCATTTTCTTCTCTCTACTAGCTTTATTCACTACCACTTTGATCCCATAGTGTATATTCAATGTGTTGGGGAGGACATTGTTATTCAAGTCTTGTTTTTGATGATCTACTTCTCATAGTTATCTCCTCATCTCAGAATCAAAATATTCATCAAGCAATTTTAGCATAGTTCTACATGACAAAAATCTTGGTATTTTACACTTCATCCTTGATCTATAGATTTCATATTTAGATCTAGGGATCTATTTGAGTTAGTAAAAGTACACCCTTGATCTTATTTATCATTTTGGAATGGCTAATTACAAGCCAACTCTTACTCCCTTTTAGTCTGGAGTGACTCTCACTACCTCTTGTACTACTCCACTTTGTGATTCTACATTATATAGGTAGTTGGTAATGAATCTTATGTATTTAAATCATACTTGACCTGATATTTCATTTGTATTTGGGATTGTATCTAAGTTTTCACATGACCCTCATGATAGTGATTGATAGGATACCAAGAGGATTTTGAGATATCTACGAAGCACTACTCATTTTGGATTACATTACACTAGGGGTTCTACTTAGTTGGTTGGATACAATGATTTAGATTAGGTAGGTTATCTCAATGATAGATGTTTCACTTCTGATTACATATTTTGTCTTGGTTCTTCACCTATTGTTTGGTTATGCAATAAATAGTAAGCTGTTGTATTTTCATCTATAGAGGTTGAGTACAAAGTAGAAGTTACATCCAGTTACTAAGTTCTTTGTCTTCCTCAGTTATTGATAGAGTTTGGCTTCATATAGGATTTACCCATTATACCTTGGTGTGACAACCATAGTGTAATTCAAATATCTCTTAACCTAGTTGAGCATCAATGTACCAAGCACATTGAGATACATATGTACTTCATTCATCAGTACATTTAGGATAGCATTCTTATCTTGGAGTACACTTCAACTCAATATCAAGTCATAGACATCTTGATGAATTAATTTGCATCACTTCATTTACTTGAGTTGCATGGCATGTTTGTGGTTTCTAAAGTTTTCCTTTGGGGGTGTTCATGAGGACATCTTCCATCTTCATTTCATGGATAAATAGTGTACATGTTTATATTATTAGGCCTAGCTTTTGGTACTCATTATGTGGATATGCCACTATTTATTTTTCATCTTTTGTTATCCCCTAGCTTCACTTGAGAGGGGGTGTTAGAGTACGTATTTCATGTCTCTTTCTCATGTTTTATAATAACTTAATTATCTATTTTATCTTGTAGTGGGTTTGTCCTATATGAGGATTTATTCCACATTTATTAGTTTATCTAGTTTATTATTTTGCCTTACCTATATAAGAAAGTTATTACCTTTGTGTTAGCATCTCATTATTCTCATAGTCTGAATAATCAATTGGTTTTCTTTGTGTTACATTCCATTTGTCTACATTTAATTATGATGTCATTTTTGTGAACTATTTATATCTTGGTCTCATGGAATGTTTTTTACCATTCTTAATAGTTTTTTCTTTTATCATTATATTTTTATATTATAAAAATTGCACTATCCAGCATTAGTGCAAGGTTTTATGTTATGTGTTCCAATTAGAGCAACAAAATTGATCTAATTTCTTGAGTTCTTGAATTTATTTACTTAGATATTATATTTTTTAAAAATTCCCTATTTTTAGAATGTTTTCATCCATGTCAACACTATCTCTTACAAATTATTAGTCTTAATCACCTTCAAGTACATAGTCTCCCTAAATCATTGTGTATCTTTTTCATCCTATTCAGTTTCTCCCTCTAGATTACACATTTGAACTATATAAATGTGTATCTTTTAATCATATTTTTTTTCCTATCTTTCATTACACATTCGACCTATTCAACTTTGTCCTTTATTCCCTATTTTATTTCTCATTTTTATAGAACACTATCAATTAGTTTGATTCTATATCTTATTCAATTGATCCTTATTTTTGTCAGATTTTTAGCCTTTTTCCTTCATCATGAATTTCCTATTTAAGGATAACACAAAGTTAAATCAAACAAACATGATGATTTTTACCAATCTTAATAGGTTTCCTAAGACATAGCTTGTGGTACCCACTTTAGATGAAATCATTGTCCATGTTTCAACTCACACTACCAACTATGGTACTCCTCCCCATTCATCCTTAGTTCATGATATTTTTTCTCTCTATAAAACGGACACGATTTATATTACATAATTTAAATGTTATTTTTCATCAATGAATTTCCTCAACATAGAGGAAAAGACCCTTCAGCCATTTATAGTCTTATGATATGTCCTCAAGTAAGAGAACCTCCTTCACCCTCCCCTACCTTCTCTCACAGATTTAGGGGAACCACTTTCTTTTCACCTCAACATTTTCCTTATATTATGTCTCCTTCACATACCATGACATTTTCTTTTATGACTTCTTAAACCTCCATGCCAAGTATCTCTACTAACATGGTAGGTTCAACTTCTAGTGGGCCTCTTCAAAATACCTTTTCCCTTAACCATGATACTAGTGCATATTTTGTTACAAATGCTAACCATACTACTAGTGCATCTTTTTATACTAATTCTAACCATAATATTAGTGTCTATTTTTATACCAATGCTTTGTATGCCACTAGTACAGTGCATGTTACTACTCATAGTGCAACTCAAACTATTAATGCTAGTAATAATGCATCACATGCTATGCACACTAGTCAAAATACTACCCAAACTAACCAAATATTATTTAAAAATATTAATCAAATGTATACCTTTCAAACTAATAAGACAAATCAAATTATGTAGATGTAAAACCATCTCATTAATCTTCAAAACCAACTTCAATGTGTTTCATGGGGAGCATAAAATATGAATGTACCCACACCCCTAGGGATTCTCATGGTAACCTAATCCCAAAACCACCCCTCATCAATAAAATAATAAAACATTTACAAAATGAACCTCTAGTACCTCAAATTTCTAATATTGACATAGGAGGTATCACACCCACCATCACCTATAATGGATCCACCAATCCCACATTACATTTAAAGACATTTGGTAACCTTTATAAATATTGGATCAAACTTAACACCTTTATCACTACTAAACTATTAGATAAAACACTTTCATAATATTCTTTAGATCGGTACAATCAATAAAAAACCCATTCTATCACTAGCCTTGAAGACTTGGTTAACTCACTAGTCTAAGAATTTCAATCTAGTGATCTTCACAAGAATAACTTCACCCACTTTATGAATTATAAGCAACTTAAAACTAAAATGGCACAAGCCTTAATCAAATGATGGATTAAATTTTCTAACAAATGTGAGCATAATATGGTAGATGATAACCTCTTCTACCTATTCACTAATGATCTCTAACCCAAATTATAATATCAGGTTAGGACTCTCTCTTTCTCCAAGAACTTTGGAAGAAGCCCTTGACCAAGCTAAGTGACAAGAATTTATAATGAATCAATTCAAACCATCTCAACCTACAATGGGAACTCATATACTCATTAAAAACAAAAATGGTTATGCAACCAATGAAGGCATTACCAATCCCTATGACTAATCACAACATTCAAGTAATCAATCCAAATAATGCTATGGAGCATGTTCCCCTTCCAAATAATACTCTTATATTTTATCAAACCAACCACACTAATGTCAACAAACCATTATCCTTATCCAAGCTTCAAAAGTGTCTTCTAAGACCTTTACCATGAGACTTGACCCCACTCATCCAATGAAATCATGGTATGATCCACACAAATTTTATTGGTTTCATGCAAGTTGGGGACATTCTCATGAGACTTATAACAATTATGCAATATAAATATGGATTTTATTCTAGGTCCAAACATTGATCATGAAACACTTATTCTAAATCATCAACAAGCATATGACATAACTTTTAAAGCCCATGAAACATAGTAAAAATAAATCTTTAAATCAAGCTAATGTTCATTTTGCTATATATAAATATACTCTTTCCAACCACTAAGATAACATCGACAAGCCTAATCTTACAAATAATTTTGAAAGTCTTATCAACATCACTACTAATGAAGAAAATATGGTTAATATGACTAATATGTGAAGATTATTTTCCTTTATTGACTCAAATCCAATACCTACGCATCACACCTCTCAACTATTTTACATTATTTAGGACACTTCACCATCCCATTTAATGGAATTAGGGAAAGAGGACATTATAACATTCTAAACACCACTCCTAGTAACTCAACTTGACTATACCTCTCAAACTATCTTTGCTCTTCCCAAAACATTCACACAAAAAGATAATGTTCTCCAAACTTCCAATAGTATTTCTTCAACCCAGCCACAAGAAATACCTCAATCGACCATCACACCACCTAATGTAAATCAACCCATTTATAATTAATCTAAACCAACTCCACCCTATCAAAACATATTCAACTGCACTTCCAACACTCCTTCCCAAGAGCTCTTGCAACATTATATGCCTATATCTGTAAATCTTCCCATGGGTTATGATGAACGGGATCCTATTGCAGAAATTTATCATCTCCCATCTCAAATACCTTTTCCCAAATTAATTTGGAACATTACATAGAGCTTCCTATATTTTTATGATGATGAGATGAATGAAATTAGCCTCAAAATCAAAACCTCTAATTTATCCCCTCATATTACCGCCCAACTTCCTCCCAATTTTCAACCTCAATCCTGTCAATCACCTATCAATGATATACCCATTATCTTAACCAAGACTAGACACTCCATCCATAATGCCTCTTTTGATAATAAATTTATACATATATGTACCATAAACTTGCATACAACTGACTATGATGATGGCTATATTTTATATGATCCATTTTTAGCCAAACTCATCTAAGCTAGACATGTCAAAATTATTTGATATCACACTTCTTTATTTTATTATTTTTATTCATATTTTATCATCCCTTCCTTTATATTACCTAATACTAATATTCTTCCTATTTATCATAGTGTACATATTGAGTGCTCACATGATACATCTCTAGTTACAACAAATCCCCTCAAGAGTATGGTTTTGGATCATGCCATGATAGGTCCTTACCACTTTGCTAGATATTAGAATCTTTATAGTTTATTTCCCCAAGAGATTCTAAATACTATTCTTAATCCTTCCACATGATTAGCATCACCATTAGATGATCCTATTTCAGTTCCTTCTCCCACTTTACCTTTAGATAAGCCTCGTTCAATTTTTATTCTAACCCTACATTCCCTTAGTGATGACCTTCTTCCTTTGCTGCCACTTGATCTCATGCCAACCTAATGAGATGATCAGCCTTATTATGATTTATGAGAACCATAATTGGCATGCTTTTTATACCCCTTTATCTACATATAACCTTCTATATTTCCATGCTTTTGAATTATCCCTTGTATATATTTGTCATAAATAGCCATAATATATGAATAGCATTATATTACTATATATATATATATTTGTGTAATCATATTCTTTCCTTGTAAAATAGAGTATAAATAGTTATATTTTATTTTATGGTTTCTTTCTCTTTAAATGTGTTAAATATTTTTTAAGCAACAAGTATATTCCTAGAAATAGTTGACAGTGCATCTTATAGCAAAAGGAATATGCGACATAGTGTCCTAAAACCATTGAATGTCTTAGCCACAAACATCATAAATATATTCTAAGGGATAATTTTTTATGTAATATATATGGAAGAAGTTATAATGACCATTTATGTACAAATTTGGTAGAACCAAAGCAAGGAGATTTGACTAGACTCAAACTAAATGAAAAAACTAGACTTGTCATGTAGGTGAGTAGTCTATATAGGGAATGTAATTTGTTAGATAAATGTAACCACATATATTATATATTTAATAAAAAAAATTCTAAAAGTAGTTAGTTATTAGAAAGAGATTAAGTAAGAATAAGCATTTTTAAGAGAATGGCAATATTATAATTATTGTAGCAATCTTTAATTACTACATGACATATTTATAAAAGTAGAATTTTGTGTTAAAAGAAATTTTGTGTTAAGATAAGGATCAGAGTTCAATCCTAAATTAGGAAGGGATCCCTTTGTATGTCTTGGTACAAATATCTACCTCATTAGTTAGATAAGTATTTTTTTTACTATTGTATTAGCAATTTGATTCCTATATGATTATTGATTTTTATTTTAAATTGTGTGATTAAATTAAATAAGCTTCTAAAATAGAAATTATTCATTTTTTATTTCATTCCCTAAAATTTTGTTTCCTTTTATGAAAATTATTCCTTTACTACAATTCTTACACCATGATTAGCATAAGCATCAAATTATGAAACCTAGTGTGTACATGCTATGGAGTCATCCTATCAAGTCTAAACACTCTCAAGTTTGATAATTAATGAAGTAAAAGGTCCAAGTTTTCAATATATACCCTTTCTCTTAAGATTTCAATTTAAATATGTTGAAAATTGAATTTGTTGCTCATCATTTTGGAACCATTGTCATGGAAGATGACACACACTTACATTTTTAATCTTGATGATGTCTTTCATTGTTTTACATACTTTATAGTTCACTCAGTTTATAAGTTTAGAAAAAAAAATCTTTATAGATTAAAATTTTATTCTTGTAAAGTAGAACATTAGAAAAATCCAAAAAATAACCCCTACCACACTAACCTTGTGCAGGTCAAGGCAAGCAAAAAATCAAAATAAAAAGGTAGTAATTTATATGCAATAAGGATGAGATCAACAAGGAAAGTTTATAAAAAATACAATGGTTGTAGGAATAGTAACACATTATACATCCAATGGAGGGAATAAATAAAACACTTAGGATAAGATTGGGTACACACCAAAATAAATAATATTCTTGGATGAGTTGCTAGTAAAAGTTAGAAGAAGATAGGGTACCTCTGAAGGAAATTATCTAGAAGAGACAATCTCACCACCCCACACTCAAGAATCCATTTTTCAATCCCCTCCTCTATATCCAAAATTTCTTGCCAAGATAACATTTAAAACCCTCTTAACTCCTAATATACCTACCACACCTCTCCACTCAACCAATAGAGACTTACAACATTAGTTGACAATGGCTAACATCGAGGATCAATAAGTTGGCAAGGTTGATAATATATTAGAAACATTTGAGTTTCTTAAACATACCCCTGAAGGTAGTGCACCTATGAAAAACATCCCTCACTCAGCCTTCCCTAACTTTAAGGGGAAGCCAAATGAGGATCCAAACACATTTTTTTTTTAATTTGAAGTTGTATGCAAAAGCTATGACTAAAACTATGAAAAACATCCCTCACTCAGCCCTCCCTAACTTTAGGGAGAAGCCAAATGAGGATCCATAGATTTTTTTTTTTTGAATTTGATGTTTTATGCAAGAGCTTATGACTATAACAGAGATGCTTAGAATCTAAATTTTTTTATTTCAACATTAAAGGATGTAGTTATAAGATGGCTTATGGGGCTCACAAGAGATGTAATCTCCACATGGGCCTAAATGAATGACAAATTTCTAGGAAAATACCAAGATTATTGCACTAGAAGGAATTTTATAATATTTGATATCTTCATATTACAATAAGAGGAGAATGAATCTTTGAAGGATTATTTGAAATGATTCATGTTTAGTATTCAAAACTCCAAGCAGACTAAAATGGATAAATAATCCATTAAACTCAGATTCCTTAAAAGAGTGAGATAAGATTGCTTATAATCATTTGACCTCATGTGTGGAGGAGATGCATTAGCTTTGTCATTTGATGATCTCCACCCATTATGTAAAAACCACTCATGGTTTATGTTTCACAAAACCCATAGTAGTAGGGTACTTCTTATAGCCACTAATGAGGTCACTAAAAATGAGGTAAACAATCTATTGTAGGATATGAAGTAGTAAATTATAATCCACATGGCCACCTAGCTAGATACATTACATATGAGGTAGAAACAAGAACAAATGGATCAAACCATGATAGTCTACTACCTAGAATGCAAGAAGAATAAAGATGATTGCAAATGTCATTCCATTAAAGCCAAAGTAGATAGTATAACTAAGGAAAGTCCTAAGACTGTATAGCTACATACAATATGAGGTGATATAGATCATATATTCTACATATCCCAACATAGATAATGGCCACATAGACCATAATTTCTAGGTATGCCATCAAATTTTACTTTTTTGGAGCTCAATTTTCCAATAATTCTAATTTTATATTAGGTTCATGGCCAAATATACCTTGGTCACAAAACTATTAGAGGTGCAATCACTGAGAGGGGAGGTTATTCAATGAACCAAAATAATCCAACTTTAATTTTTATCTTTAAAAATACCTAAATATCTACCACAATCATTCATGAAGCATACATATCATTCATAGCAATAAGTAAAACAAACAATGTAAGATCAATCACATAACACATGACATATGTGGAAAACCTTCTTAGGGAATAAAACCCACTAGAACTTATAACTGGAATATTATCTTATAATAACAAGATCCAATTTAGACCATCTATAAATGATCAAGGAACTATAATCCCTATTTAGTGAGACTAAAATCCCATAAGGTGTTGCCACACCTGTCTAGCTAAGCTATAACAATAATCAGACCTTTTAACAAGTTTAAACTTACAAAGAGGCTATAACTACCTTAGATTCTAAGCTACCATAATAACACCTATAAACACATGAACCTATGAATTGATGTCTTCAATACCTAATGATAGACCACTGATTATCACTCTTCACCTTCACTCACATTCAATCTATAAGATCACTATTCTACCAAAAAAATTATGACCTACATGTCATACAATTATTTCTCAATTTGTTCTACTCGTCAACTCATCCTCAAGATACTCTACCCCTCCTTCACTCTAAAAAACACACACAAGCCTCTCTCAAAAAAACTCTCCTAAGTTTCACACCTCAAAGACTAGAAATCACCATCTTTTATTTCACTATTTATAGAGTAATCTTGATAATCACTACCTTGGTTGAATATTAGGCATGCCTTATCCATTAAGGCATCTCTCACATAAAAGCATGGCTTAATACAATCATCATAGGTCATATATATCATCTATGGGTCACCCTTAAGTAGTTATCCTTTTTAATAAGCCCCTTGTAGCTCTTATAGGTCTCATGGAGACATATTCACCCATTTAGCTCACCCTCGAGAAAAAAAATAACATAAGACCACTTTCAAATACATGGATCCACTCCTTATGTCCCCTTTGACATCCTCAAATGATAAAAGTCATCTTAACTCACTTTTGCATATGCTCAAACAAATCAAATAGTGACCTTATACATAAGAACATCATTACAAAACATATATTCAAATTCTTAAGCATTGTTCATACTCAATATAGATTGATCACACCTCCAAAATATACACATATCATCCTAATGAAGTCTAAAACACTCCTCAATATCCAATTCATCATGAAACATCAAAATAGCATCAATACAATCTCAAATATCCTTTTTGGGTCACTTGCATAACAAGCATGAACATATAGTCAACTTATAAGCTTAATATATTTGACTATGCTCACTTCTAAATCTTCAAACTAGTTTCACTATATGCACCATGCAGTCCTCTTTATCTTTTATTTTTATAATATGATCAAATTAATCTTCTATTGAAAGATATGGACAAAATACAAAGCTCTAGTTTTTTCCTTATGTTAAATTCAAATATGTGAATTTAAATGGTCACAGTTAACCTTCAAACACAATGCTCAAACCTCATGTCCTCTCAGCTTAGATTGAATAAACACCATCGATCTTGTTTGATTTTTAACACACAGTCCACTTATTTTAGAAATTAAACCTCAGTCACTTTGACCTCATCTCATGCAATCTTGAAATTTTGACTCAATGTTCTCCATCAATCTCTATGGATCAACTAGGTCATTAATGATCAATGCTCACTTTTTTATCAATCTATACAAACATCCACTTACTGTTAGATCCTTATCCTCTACCTTTTCATATTTTTTAAACATTATGCACCTATCCTCATCTCCCTACTTCCTGACTCCTTGGATCAATGTGCACCATCAATCTTGCTTGAGCTTTAACTCTTTCAAAAATGACTAAGTATGGGGACCCTTTTAATATCCCTTAGAAGCCATTTTTGAACCTTAATAACTTCATATGTGCTTTGACATATGATCTAAAATTTGGACCAGGTGATCTCCTAACATAGGAGAATCTAACTATATGACACACTACTCCTAAAGCCTTTGCATGTGTGAGATATATCTCCATTAAAATTCCTTCTTAGAATATTTTGTCAAAAGCCAACTATGTTAAAAACTTCTTGGAAGGCCAACTTTGCTCTGGCATAAATTTTATTGTGCTTTAATGCATGATGTCAAATTTATTTTAAATCATTTATGCTCAAAACTGAACAAACCCATATGATTAGTTTCTCTTGACACCTTCACGCATGCAAAATATAACATCATCAAAATGCTCACTTGGCTCTTTTTTACCTTAAGAAAATTTGGCTATGGAAAAACATAGACAAATTACCTATGATCCAAACTTTGCATATGCATATCTTTTGTGCACTTCATCACATGATCTAAATTTTAGTGCAAATAAACTAGGCACAAAATTTAACAAACCCATATGATCACCTTCTCTTGAAATATCTACACATGTGATATATTCCATCATCAAATTACTTACTTAACTATTTCTAGACATATTTCAAATTTGGTAAAGTATGGGAAAATAATGAATTTTGACTGAGAAGCCAATTTTGAACCCTCATATCTTTGACCACACTTTGATGCATGACTTGAGATTTGTCACATAAAAAATAAGGAATACTATGATCACAACCATATGACCAAATCCCCTTGACTCATTCTCATGTGGTAATGATGACATCATCAAATGACCTACTCAATTTTTTTGCCACTGGACCAAAATGTCTAGATGAACACAATGAAGAATTGTATGAATACCACTCATGCACATAAGATCTCAAAACATGTAACACTTATTATGGGACCTATTTCACATGATTAATACTTCAAACTCATCCCTAAATATCTATAACCATGTCAACACTGTAGGTCAACCAAGCTTACTTAAAACACACTAGGACAAGAACATTACACACTTTTTCATTATTACTTAGGCTATCATATCACTTCATCCACTCACCAAGATATCTCCATGACCTCACTATGACATCACTAACAACTCTCCAATAATATACTTGATACAAGATCATCACTACCTCTATATATACTAGTCCATTTTTGAGTCATTATAGCTTGTAGAAGTCCTTTTGGGTGTGTTTGTAGAAGTTAGAATCCTTAGGGAGTCATAAATTTATAATTTGAGTCTAGAATAATAACATACATGTGTAATATTCTAACATGTGTTGAGGCATCTTGTTAGTTATTACCCTCAATGTACATGAGAATAAGTAGTTACAAAAAGCTAGTTATATTTTTGAAGTCTTAAAATAGATGGTCTTTTCTTTTTGTATTTAGTGGTGAATCATCTCCAAGTAGGAGAGAATTGAAGGGGATGAATTCAAAGAAAATATAAAATATGTAAAAACCCTAGAAAAATATATAGTTTTGTGTTTAAAGGAAGGCCATTATGTAGACCATGTATTATGTGAATATGTATAAGTTGATGGTCTAAATTTAATACGGGATAACTACATTAATAAAGAGGTTGGTTCAATCTTTTGGTAGTATTGGTAAGTGATCTATTGTCTATGTTCAAAACATTCTTATATTATACTCCTTTCATAAGGATAAATGATTCATTGGTTTTAGACCCATAACCATGTTTTGTAAATGAGCCATAGTGGGATTCTAAGTGTGCATGTGAAGAAAGAATCATGAGGGAAGATTGTATGTGTATTGATTAATAAGTTTCAAGCCTGATCATGTGATTGAAAGAAAACTAGTATATTGGTATAAGGTAATTCATTGTGGTTAATTCAAAATTTTACAAAGTAATAATTTGACTCTATTTCTTTGTTTTAAAGGATTGGTAAAATGTCTATTCATCATTCTTAAAGGAAATTGACAAAGGTTCAAGGTATTTAAAATATTGTCAAGTTCTTTTCCAGTTAAAGGGTTGTAGAATAATATATTTCTAGACAAAGCTAACTGAGTGGGTATAATGCATCGAGGTATGATTTATGAAGGTTTCAGGAGTGAATATATGCTTTTGATGATACTCTTAGGAAGAATTATAAAGCTTTTTTCATGGATTTATGGTGTTTGAAATATTTGTTATATTACATTATTACTCTCAACCTCAAATGTAAATTATAACTTCCAAAGAGAACTATAGTCAAGTTTAGGAAATCTTGAAAATTTGAAAAGAGATTCTTGGGGTAAGTTATGGGTTTCAAGAGGTGAAAAAAAAATCTTTAAACCTTTTCATTAAACTAAGTTGTCTAATAGTGTGAAAATGTTTCAAATCTCTCCTTAAACTTACGATAGTTAGTCGATACCCTATTTTAGTCATGATGATAACCAGAAGTTTGTTGGTAGTAATGAAATGAGGCACCAAGATTAGATAGAACTTATAAATCATACACCTTAACTTGAAAATATGTGTAATAGTTGTAAGAGAAACTTACACTTCTCATGTGTAGATAATTTTGTTTTCAACTCACATAGTCATGTGAGATTAAAAATGTGAACAACAGTTTCGATGGGATATAGATAGTGATTGAGTAACAAGTAAAAATACCACACATGTCAATATATATTAATGCATGTCATAATAAATTGATTGATAAAGGACAAACAATATGTTAAAGAGTAGTTGATAGGAGAAAAGGTAATCTTTATTAAAAGAGAGAATATAGATGTTAATATATTGGTCAAGGAGTTCATAAAATCTAAGAAGAAAATGTTAAGAATCTATTTAATATTGTATATATGTTGGTAGGGAAGATTAAAAAAAAAGGAAGGGATTGTATTCAAAAGTGAGATTAGTATAGAAGAAACAAGAATATATATTATAGGATAGAGTTTTAAAGGAAAGGTCATGAAGCCATTTAATAAAGTTGACAGAGAAGTTCTATGGGCAAAGAGAAATCTATGTAAGAAGGTAAACAAGAAAAACTACATGAGATTAAGGAAAGAAAGTGTGGTTTATGTAGAGTTACATTAATGCTCTACATAATTTTTGGTATCATAGTAGGAGTATCTTTGGGAAGTAGTGGAGAAGAGGTTTTCATAATAAGTATTTGTTGTGATTTTTAGTTTGATTTTTTTATCAAGTTTATTGAAATAATGTCTATAGGTTGCTAAAGAAGAGTGTATTTGAATTTAAATAAGAGTCCAAGTGAATGAAAAAATTAGTCAAGGCAGGTTAAGAATCTAAAAGAGGTTCAAAAAAGGATAAGGAGCTAAAGAAGCTCAAGAGGAAAGAGAGCCCAGTGAATGCTCAAATATTGAATCCAAGGAGAAAGCTTGGATAAAGTATGGAGAAAGATGAAAAATACTTGATTAAAAGGATACAAATGGTAAGGAGGATGATGAGGGATCTGATTAATACAAAATACCAATTCAGGAAAAAAAGGAAAGAGAATTGAAAAGGAAGTAATAGGAAGAAGACTTCCAAAAAGAGATGCAAGAGATGAAGCAATAGATAATTTTGATGAATGTCATGATAGAATAGATGAGAGAGATTAAAATCCCACACTTTATATAGGTAATTAAAATAAATCTAATCAAATGGCCAATAATATAACTGATGAGAAGGAGAATGCAAACCATGAGAGGAGAGAGAAAAAAATAGGATGATGTACAAGCAATTGAAGATAGAATACATAAGTTTTGGTGGAGTGAGCAGCCAGTTGAACCAGTTGAAGGTTACATCCACATAAGTGAAGAACATGACCAAGAAAAATAAGTAGATCAGCTTGATAGCCTCATTGAAGGCATGAAATAAAAAGTGGAATTTGATTTTTAGTTTACATATGAAAGTGATGAGCAGCTAGAGAAGGAGAGTGTGTATTTGGAGAATGCATTTAATGGTGACAAGATGGAGAATGAAAAAGAGGCCTTAGTTATATAAATACTTCCAAAAGCATCACAAAGTATGTAGATAATAATCAATCATGAGAAAGGATGTGATATCCAAGAGGATAAGTAGCAGGTTGTTTTATTTGATTTGTGTGTTCCATGTGTAAGTTGGTTGAAGGAGAACATGAAGAAGATGAAGGTGGAGAGGTGGAACATGCAAATCAAGAGAGATGTGAAGCAAAGAGGAATAAGTAAGAGTGTAGTAAATCAAATAGCATCCTACATAAGCAAGCATCACAAAGGCTTAGGAATCTCAATTAGACCTTGGGATCTGGGTGGAAGAAGGATGTTGCAAAGAGTTTCACAGACATATCATTTATAACTTTCATGAGAAAGTTTCATTTTTTCTCCTCTATATTATGATTTAGGATCATCACTACCTCTATATATACTAGTCCATTTTTGAGTCATTATAGCTTGTAGAATTCATTTTGGGTGTTTTTGTAGAAGTTAGAATCCTTAGGGAGTCATCAATTTATAATTTGAGTCTAGAATAATAATGTACATGTGTAAGATTCTAACATGTGTTGAGGCATCTTGTTAGTTATTACCCTTAACTTACATGAGAAGTAGTTACAAAAATTTAGTTATAGTTTTGAAGTCTTAAAATAGATTGTCTTTTCTTTATGTATTTAGTGGTGAATCATCTCCAGGTAGGAGAGAATAAGAGAGAATAGAAGGGGATAAATTCAAAGAAAAAAGACAATATGTAAAAACTCCAAAAAATATAAAGTTTTATGTTTAAAGGAAGGCCATTATGTAGACCGTGCATTATGTGAATATGTAAAAGTTGATGGTTTGAATCAAATATGGGACAACTACATTAATAAAGAGGTTGGTTTAATCTTTTGACAATATTGGTAAGTGATATATTTTCTATGTTCAAAACATTCTTGTATTATATTCCTTTCATAAGAATGAATGATTCATTGGTTGTAGACCCATAATCATGTTTTTTGAATGACCCATAGTGAGATTCCAAGTGTGCATTGTGAATAAATAATCATGAGGGAATATTGTCTGCATATTTATTAATAATTTTTAAGCCTAACTGTGTGATTGAAAGAAAACTAGTGGATTGGTATAAGGTAATTCATTGTGGTTAATTCAAAAGATTATAAAGTAATAATCCAACTCTATTTCTTTGATTTGAAGGATTGGTAAAATGTCTATTCATCATTCTTAAAGGATATTGACAAAGGTTCAAGGTATTTGAAATAGTGTTGAGTTATTTGATAGTTAGAGGGTTGTAGAATACTATATTTCTAAATGAAGCTAATCGAGTAGGTATAATGCATCAAGGTATGATTTGTGAAGGTTTCAGGAGTAAATCTTAGAAAGAATTGTAAATCTTTAGTTGTGGCTTTATGGTGTTTGAAATATATGTTATATGACATTATTACTCTTAGCCTCAAATGTAAATTGTAACTTCCAAATAGACCTACAGTCAAGTTTAGGATGAATAGCAAAGTTTAAATGAGATGCTTGGGGTGATTTATGGGTTTCAAGAGGTGAAAAATGTCTATTTAAACCTTTTCATTGAAATTTTTTTTCTAATAGTGTGAAAATGTTTCAAATCTCTCTTTGAAACTATGACAATTAGTCGATACCCTATTTTAGTCATGATGATAACTAGAATTCTTTTGGTACTAATGAAATGAGGATCCAAGCTAAGATAGATCTTAGAAATCATACACCATAATTTTAAAATACATGCAATAGTTATAAGATAATCTTACACTTATCATGTGTAGATAGTTTTGTTTGCAAATCACATAGTCATGCAAGATTAAAAATGTGAACAATGGTTTGGATGGGATATAGATAGAGATTGAATAATAATTAGAAATACCACATAGGTCAATATATGTTAATGAATGTCACAAGAAAGTGATTGATAAAGGATAAATAGTGAGTTAAAAAGTAGTTGATAAGAGCAGTAGTAATTATTATTAAAATAGAGAATATAGATGTTAATATATGGGTCAAGGAGTTTGTAGATTCTGAGAGGATAATGTTAATAATTTATTTAATATTGTATATATGTTGATAGGTAAGATAACAAAAAATGAAGGGATTGTATTCAAAAGTGAGATTAGTACATAATAAACAAGAACATAGATTACAAGACAAAGTTTTAAAAGAAAGGTCACCAAGCCATTTAATAAAGTTGATAGAGAAGTGATACGAGCAAAGAGAAACCTATATAAGAAGATAAATAAGAAAAACTACATGATATTTAGGAAAGAAATTGTGGCTTATGTAGAGTTACGTTGATGCTCTACATCACTACCCCTTTGTCATTGATGTCAATAACCATCAAATATAGCAATATATAGCTCTCCTCTCTCTTCAAGCACTCTCATAATAGGAACTTTCTCCCCCTTTGACACAATGACAAAGTGGGAACCAACTCATCTTGAAGACCTAAAAATACTATAAAATAGGAAAGGACCATCTTAGAAAGATGATACAAACTCTCCCTTACCTTGAGCCTACTTTAACTTGCCTTGACAACATCTTCTTACTCCATGCCAACACTCTCCTCAATCAGGCACTGTAACCAATGAAGAAAGAACACACAAAACCTCATAAATATCATGGAACACATCAATAAACATCTAAGAGGAACTTACCCTAATATTTTTGAGCCATTTCACATCTTAATAATATTCAGATCTCCACACACCATGAAGAACCATCACACATGATAACTAACCTCCTCACTAAAGCTACTATAAGGACCACCAATCATAACTTCATGCCACTCACCAAACAAGAAACATGATCTCAACCAACCTGAGAACTCTTCTTGAAACAAACATACTTTGCTTTGTTAGAGAAAATGAACAAAAAACACTCTTCGTCAAACTAGGCCTATCTAGCCTTCTTGTAGCCCTCCCTAAAACTTTAAAAGCACATAATTTTTAGTAGACACATCTTCAATACCTAAAACTTCATATATGTATCATTTTCATATGCTCCCTCAATCACACTAATAACATTATTTGCAACATACTTCCTTCACAGACTTACTAGCCAATTATCCCTCTATATTAATAAAAACTTGAATAACTAGAGAACCACAAACCTTAAAATCTTTGTGAAGTTTGAGTTTGATTTGACTACCTATTTAGCCCATTCAACATATTATGAAGCCTCAACCTCAATTCACAAGGCAAACCACTTTTCTAGCATAGCTCAAAATCCTAAAATATTAAAAACAAATAGGGTCAATAAACCTCCTTCTGGTCAATTCATACCCCTAAAACTACTTACACACTTGGAGACACCCATCACACACTTTTGGACCAAGATTTGATCTTCCACACCATTGGGAACCCATACATCCTATAACCCATTTTAGACCTACTTGCCCTTAAGCCAAAAAATTAAGAAAATTGAGAGCATTCAAAAATCTTCAATTGACACATACATACCTAAAAACCTCAAAAACACATGGATATCATCACAAATAAGTGTATATACCTTTCTCAGCATCAATCTATTCTTGACATTTGCTTCAATCTTATTAATCCACCTAGAACCACCCATTCTGATTCTATACTATAGCTCCTTTACAAACCTCTAATATAAACTCATGAACTTGTTATTCCCCCTTAACCAAAGACCTTCTCTGATTGGAATTATAATATTGAGCACACAAACATTCTTCTCCATTGAAAGGAGTCTTTTATGAAGCATAGATAGAGACCTCCTCTACACCATAATGCTCTACCATGGTGTGTAACTAAGATTTGTGCACAACTCCTCATAATCCTTCTCCTCCCTGGTCATCTGATACTTATAGTTCTTCTTATTCTTCTTATTTGGATTAAGAGAAACAAATTCTTAAACGACTAAAACATTTTCCTTTTCTTCTATGATTGGATTGACAATAGATGGAGAAAACATAGATTCATGACATACCTTTTCATTTATAAAATCTTCCTTACATCTAGGAACATCATCATTAGGTTTAGATAATTTATGTTCTTTAAATTTAGATTTCTCAATAATAACAAGATGTTCACTTGGATCCATACTTACCTCAGGACTAGCCTCAACTAATATTGTGGTCTTCTCCTTCAGCTTGAACTCTTCATTCTCAACATGAGTAGAAAATGATACCTCTTGATACTCTTTAACTTCTTAAGCATTCTCTACCATATAAATAGATTACTTGGACCTATAGTCTCATCATGAATCACAATTTTCACCTTTCACTTCCATGTGTTAACATGTTTTCTTTCTTTCACTCTAGGATCTTGATTAAATCTATTCAATCTTATAGGCCTTTGCTTGCAAAACCTAGTAATGTGACCTCTTTGTTCACAATTATATCACACCATACCTTTTGCAAGAAATTTATCTTGCCTTACCTTATTTGGATATAAATTTGCAATGTGTCCTATGTCATGACAAATAAAATAACCTCCCCTTTTTGAAGACAACTCACCTTGTCTAATATTATATGGATAATGGTTTATAAAGTGTCCCAGATCAAGAAATTTAAATTACTTGATTCTGTTCACACCCTTTGACTGATGACCCGCATCATAGTCCCATGTAAATTCATTTATAACAAGTCTCTTGCACTCTCTATCCCTATGACCAAATTGATTACATGTATAATAATAACCATTGAATATTTCATACCTCATGGCATTTGGCTATCTGATCTGATTTATTTTCATTCTGCAAGCACCTTCAATCCTTGTTTGATGATTTGACTTCAAAGTAAGATTGTCTTGGTTCACATTAGTATTCATCTTGTCTTGAGTAAAATTCTTTTGTTCTTCTTCATATCCAAGGCTAGTTTTATCACTAGTATGCTTTTAACCACTCATAATGTTTTATAGATTACAAGATCTCTTTTAAAATCTCAAAAATGACTTCACCTTACTAGATGTCTTCTCTAACTTAGATTTCAAAGACTTGTTTTTAGAAACATAGCTTGAAAATTCATCTTCTTTAGTTTTTAGGCTTGTAGATAGAATTTCTAATTGACAATTGAGATTCTTGATCATATCTTCATGCTCCTTGGTGTCTTCATTCAATCTTACTTCATCAACACTACATTTTTTCTCATATTCCTTGAGTTTAAATCTCATCTTCTTATTGATATTCTTCTCAATCTTTAGTTATTTATGAGCATTCTTCAATATAACCTCATAATCTACCTCATCTTAATCATTATCTAAATCACTCCAAGTAGATACCTTCTAATGTGAGCAACTTTCTTCCTCAACCATGAACAGATATTCATCTTTAGTAGTACCATAATATTCATGATCATATTTTGACTCATTGTCTTCAATATCATATGATGATCTACAATCTTCTTTGGTGTAAAGACTCTTCTTGTTCTTGAAGGACTTATTATTGTTGTTGTAATTTCTAAATAGTTTCTTCCTATATGACTTCTTGTCTTGATCTTGGCCTTCACCATGCTCTTCATCAACATTATTCTCATGCTTATGAGGTAACTTATGAGTAAATCATCCTATATCTACATATTTAAAACATTTTAAGGGTAGTTTACCCTTATACTTCCCTAAGCCTGTGTTTAATTTCCTAGTAATCAAAACAATTAGTTTATCCTCATAAATGTCAGATATGTCATCCTCTTTGGATTTTTTACCTTGGTAATTCTTCTTTAGCTTCATCTCTATCTTGAATGCAGCTTCCTTATTTGGTGTTATATCATCATTTATTCTCATCTCATATGTAGTAAGGGTGCCATGCAATTAATCCATCTTCAACTGAGTAAGATCATGACTCTCTTTTATAGCAAGTAATTTTAGATCAAACTTGAGAGAAATAGACCTTAATACCTTCTATACTATAGTAGCCTCTTTAATATTCTCCAAGACCTCTGATTATGTTCATAGTCTCATCAACTCTCTATAAAAAGGATGCCATAGAATCTTCTTCCTTCATCTTGAAACTTTCAAATTTCCTTCTCTAAGTCTTCAACTTAGCAAGCTTAACCTTTGAATATCCTTCAAAAATGATCTTAATTTTTCCCCATATCTCCTTAGCATATGTAAAATGGATTACCTTAGTGTATTTAGTATATAAAATATCATAGTGATAACATTCATCACCTTGCAATTATTCTTAAACAACTTCTTATTTGTAACACTAGATGTTGGAGTAATAGGAGAAGTGTAAACATCTAGAATATATTGTCATATATAAAACCCTAGGGACAATATATGTCCTCATCCTTGCACTCCAAAAAGAATAATTATATTTATTAAACATTGGTGCTTTCCTAGTAGAGAAACCTACTTGATGACTACCCATATTGTATCTTGGATCACCTTTAAGTTGTTAAGAATTTACCAAAGGATTAGATCTGATACCAATTATTTTAGGTATAATCACTAAGGTGGGGTGAATTAGTGAGCCTAAATAATCCAACTTCAATTCTAATCTTTACAAAAACTCCACCAGCTACTATAAGCATTCATGAAGCATACATATCATATCATTCATAACAATAAGCAAGAGAGACAATACAAGATCACTCACATAACACATGACATACATGGAAAAACCTCTTGGATAATAAAACTCATTGTAATCTACAATTGTACTACTATATTATAATAACAAGATCTAATTTAAACCATAAATAAATGATCAAGGAACTAGAATCCCCATTTAGTGAGACTACAATCCCACAAGGTGTTGCCACCCCTATCTAGTTGAGCTACAACAATAACCAGACCTTTAGTAATTTTCACCTTAAAATGAGGCTAAAACCACCTTAAATGTTGATCTTCCACAACAAAACCTATGAACACCTCCACTTATGAATTTATGTCTTCAACACCTGATGATGGACCATTGATTATCACTCTTCACCTTCATTTACACTCAATCTACAAGAGCACTATTCTACCAATAAAATTATGACCTACATGTCATAAAAATAGTCCTCAATCTATTTTAAATTTCAAATCATCCTCAGAGTAATCTACCCCTCATTTTCTTCACAAAACACACACAAGCCTCTCTAAAAAAACTCTCCCAAGTTTCACACCCCAAAGTCTAGAAATCACCATCTTTTATTTCATTATTTATAGGGAAATCTTGAAAATCACTACCTTGGTCAGCCATTAGTCATGACTTCACCCTTAAATAATTTCTCACAAGAATACATGGCTCAATAAAATATTCATAGGTTGGCCATATCATCTATAGGTCACCTTTAAGTAGTTACACCTTTTAATAAGCCCCGTGTATCTCATATAGGTCTCATGGAAACTTATTTGTCCATTTAGCTCACCCTTAAGAAAAATAATAACATAATACCACTTTCAAATACATGGGTCTACTCCTAATGTCCCCTTTAACATCCTTAAATGAAAATACTCATCTTATCTCACTTTTGTGTATGCTCAAACAATTCAAATAGAGACCTTATACATAGGAACACCATTACCAAACATATAGTCAACTTCTTAAGCATTATTCACACTCAATATAGATTAATCACATCTCCAAAATCCACATAGAGCATCCTCATGGAGTCTAAAACACTCCCCAATATCAAAGTCATCATGAGACATTGAAATAGAATCAATACAAGATCAAATATCCTTCTTGGGTCACTTGCATAACAAGCACAAACACATAATCAACTTATAGGTTCAATATATTTGACTATACTCACTTCCAGATCTTCAAATTATGTTTATTAGATGTACCATGGAGTTCTCTTCATCTTTTCTTTTTATAGCATGAGCATCTTTTATTGAAAGATATGGACAAAATACAAAGCTTTAGTTTTTTCCCCTATGTTAAATTCAAATATTTAAATTCAAATGAACATAGTTAACCTTCAAACACAATGCTCAAATCTCATTTCCTCTTAGCTCAAATTGAATACTCACCATTGATATTGTTCAATATTTAACACATATTCTACCAATGTTAAACATTAAACCTTAACCACTTTAACCTCATCTCATGTAATCTTGAAATGTTGACTCAATGCACTCCATCAATCTCTATAAATGAACCAGGGCATTAATGATTAATGCTCACCATTTGATCAATATATATGAATTTCTACTCATCATTAGATTCTTATCCTATAACTTTTCTCAATCATTAGACATCAATCACCTATCTTCATATTTTTGCTTCCTAACTCCTTGGATAAATATGCACCGTTGATCTTTATCAAGCTTTAACTCTTTCAAATATGCCTATGGGGACCCTTTTAATATGCCTAAGAAGCCATCTTTGAACCTTAATAACTTCTTTTATGCTGCAATGCATAATCTCAAATTTTGACCAGATGATCTCCTCACATAGGATGATCTAGCCATGTGACACACTACTCTTAAATTATTTACATGTGTAAGATATATCACAATTAAAATTCCTTCTTAGAATCTTCTATCACAGATTCAACTATGCTAAAAACTACCTGAAAGGCCAACTTTGCTCCTGTATAACTTTTGTCATGCTTCGACATATGATCTCAAATTAAGCACAAATAATTTATACTCAAAATTAAACAAACCCATATGATTATTTTATCTTGACACCTTCACATGTGTAAGATATAACATCATCAAAATTTTCAATTGGCTCTTTCTTGCCTTATGAAAATTTGGCTAAGTATGGAAAAACATAGTCAAACTACCTAGGAGCCCAACTTTGCATATTCATATATTTTTATGTACTTCACTGTATGATTTTAATTTTAGTGAAAATAAACTATGTCAAAAACTAAATAAACCCATATGATCACCTTCTCTTGAAACATCCACATGTGTGAGATATTCCATCATCAAATTTCTTACTCAGCTTTTTTCGGCCATATTTCATATTTGGCTAAGTATGGGAAAATAATGAATTTTGACTTAGAAGCCAACTTTTCACTCTCATATCTTTTATCACACTTTGATGTATGATTTGAGATTTATTGTATAAAAAATAGGGACTACTGTGATTATAATCATATGACCAACTCCCCTTGACTCATTCCCACATGACAATGGTGATGTCATCAAACTGCCTACTCAAATTTTCTACCACTGGACCAAAATGTCTAGATGAACACAATGAAGAATTAAATTAATATCAATTATTAACACAATCTCTCAAATCATATACCACTTCTTATGGGACCTCTTTCACATGATTAATACTTCACACTCATCCCTAAACATCTCAAACCATGTCAACATTGAAGATTAACCATACATACTTCAAACACACTAGGACAAGCACATTGCACTCTTTGTCATTGTTACTTAGGCTATCACAACACTTCATCTACTTACTAGGATAAATATATTATCTCACCATGACATCACTAACAACTCTCCAACAAAAATCAATCATGGCAATCTCCTTAGAGCTAGTCTTGGATGTCTCCCAATTGGGTACAATCTTAAATTCAATCATGGTAGTCTCAAATGACCACCTATCCTTATCTATATACCTCCAATCCTTTGTAGTAGCCATAGAGAAATAACTAAAACCCTAGATCTTATTAATAATAATTAAAACTACCATAACAATAAGCGTTGATGTTGAATACTAAAGCACCTATTAGACCAAAGTAATTGCCTACCCAACTAGTACCCAATCCCACCAATTAGTTGGTTCAACCAACACAATCCACATAAATAATACAATATACAACATATCATTTAGATATTAATGATCTATACCTTCATTCAGGATGAATTCTTCTGCAACCCACCTCACTCAGGGTCATAGAACATATTAGACAACCTATGGATACTCATACTAATCCACTTCCATCCACCACCACTCTTGAGTCAAAATAAATTAAAAATTTGGACCTGGTCATCCTCCATTTCCTAAAAGGTTGAGTATCCAATGACCTAAGCCTAAGTTATAATTTGACCTTTTAGACCAATTAAAAAATATATGTGTAAATATTTCACTCTTTCAATCTGTAAAATATGTCCCAATATATACTAGATTTATTAGAGAACTATTCTTAAATAAATCAAAAGGAAGAAAGAAGGATCCCAAGATAAAACATATCTTTAGTTAGCTTATAGATATTATGTTAGGCAATATTATAGCACCCAAATACTCATATCGTGGTAGTCTAGTAGTCAACATTAATATTCATGGCCAACCCATCCCTAATATATTGATATATTTGGGAGCAACCATTAACATTATGACCATAGAAATCATGCACAAATTAGGGATTACAAAAATATGTCCAATGCCTACTATCTTGTAAATGGTTGATATGTCAACCATTAAACTAGATAAAATCATAGAAGACCTTGTCATTACCATCGATTCATGGGAATATCTAGTAGACATTATCATTATGTAGCTAAGGATCAATTTAGGAGTTTATCCTTTGATATTAATCAGACCTTGGTTGTCTATTATTGATGTTTAAATTGGCTATAGGTCTAGTAAAATGTTCATTTATAATGGCAATGACACTAAAAATTGGTTTTGTACCCTTTGGCCTAACCTTCCTATGATAATAAATCACCTTAGGTAGATGAGCTTGATGAGGTAGTCTCTTTGAAAACATTATGCATGCTTACCCATATTCTACCTTTATACGAGCAAGAGGAAGATAATGTCCTTTCCAATATCCTACAGAACACCTATCAAAGAGATCTTTTAGATATATATAATTTAGATTGTATATTATGCCCTCTTAAAAACAACTTTCATGAGACTATCCCAGGTGACACTACAAAAGACATCAGAACATTCCAGAAATTACTCCCTTATCACTGAATATATGCTCTATTACTTGCAAACATTAAGATAATTAATTATTTATCTAATCAAGTGGACATTATACCCAAAAAAAACTTAATATCAATAAATCCCTGACACCTCAACAAGAAAACCAATTGCTTGCAGTACTTCAATAGCATAAAATAGCATTTGTATTGGATTATCATGATATGAGAGGGATTCCTCCATAATTATGCATGTACCATATCTAAATCAAGTAAGAATGTATGCCTATTCACCAACCTTAGAGATGAATGAATCTTGCAATTAAAGACATTATTAAAATTGAGTTGCAAAAACTCTTAGATGCAGGATTTGTCTACCCCATTTTTTATAGTCAGTGGGTATCCCCTTAGTCTTTGTGGCTAATGAAGGAGGGAAATGGCATATTTGCATAGACTAGAAAATTAAATGCAGCTACTCAAAAGGATCATTTTCTCTTACCATTTATTAACCAAGTGCTTGATACATTAGCAGGGAAGAAGTAATTCTCCTTCCTTGATGGATTTATGGTTATAACCAAATAAATATAGCACTTGGGGATAAATAGAAAACCACATTCACTTGTCCTTATGGAACATATGCAGTACTACCATTTGGCCTTTGCAATTCCCTAGCCACCTTTTAAATGGTTTTCTTGAGTATATTCTCTAATCTTTCTCATGAATATGTGGAAATATACATGGAGTCTATGGGAAGACATTTGAATAAGATTTTTCCAACCTTGAGAAAGTCCGAAAACACTACCAAGATCACCAACTATCCTTAAGCCATGTGAAGTGTTACATGCTAATGACTAGGGGAATTATTCTAGGACATCACATTTCACCTATAGGTATCAAATGGCCAAGTTAAAGTCATAAATAGAGACCTAGAGAATACCCTTAATAAAAAAAGTTGAGTGCATATGAAATATTGGTTCACTCATATTCAAGAAGTAGTATGGGCTTATAGTATCACATAGAAAACCATAACTAGGTTCACTCCTTATGAACTAGTTTATGGTAAGAACACTATTTTACCCATTGAATTTGAACACAAAAAATTAAGGATAGCACTTGACTTGGGCTGAGATCTATCCCAAGCTCAGTAAGACCAAATCATGTAGTTGAATGTATTAGATGAACTCAAGAAAGAAAAACTTCATCACATTGAAATTATATAGAGATAAAGAATTAGTTGGCATGATAGAAATATCAAGACTAAAATTTTCCAACCCAATGATTGAGAAATAATATTTGATTCTAAATATAAATATCATAAGGGTAAGCTTCAATCTAGATGGCTTGGGCCTTATGATATTGAGGAAGTATTTGATAATGGAGTTGTGAAGCTCATGAACATTGACCTTGTTCAATTCTAGCCACTTGTTGATGGACACATGCTCAAGATATACATAAATCCCTTTTCCAAGGAGACACTTACTCTCCAACTTCTTGAGGATCAACATCCATCTCTCTCATGAAAAATATCAGCATGTTCTTATAGAATAAGGGTGTTTATTTGAACCCTTTTCTAATATTTTTCATGAATAGTAAGTTCCTACAGCTAAGTAAAATTCATGTACAATGGCTTGGTACAAGATGAATAAAATTTTGACTCTTGGTTTACTTTAATCCCAATTGAGTCAAGACCAAAAATTTAAAAAAAATAGAAAAATTTAGAAATGAAAACCTTTGGGCATTGCTAATGACTATTGGTCTGAAAACTAGTTTACTAGCTGACCAGCATCCACAAAAAAAATTATAAAACATAAAAAATCTATAGCAAAAATATTTTAAATTTTCATATTTTACTTATAGATTCATTATTCAAGATTAAAAATCATTTTTCTTATTACTATAGGATCAAATCTTGTTGTTACAGGATGAATTTTTGTCCTTACAAGATGAACTCATGTTACTATAATATGTATTTTGTTACTATAGGGTCATTTTAGTTATTGCATGATGCATTTTTTTATTCCTAACATCATTTGATGGATGTTTCAAATTTACTTCACATCTACCAATGACCTCCATTGAAGATGTCAATGATAATGGATGCACCATTGTTTACTTCCTTCATATAAAATTTTTATTCATCATTGCACGGATCCTTATAGGAACTCATATGATTATCCTAGGTCACTTCAAAGCATCAACACCTTTACATGTCTATTTTACACCTTTTTGGTGATTATTCCACCAATTTGGCATGACCCAAAAATTCTTGCCACTCATGCATTAATAAAAGAGGTAATCATAAGCTAATAGGTAATTATTTTTACTCATTACATCACATGGTTTAATTATTCTTTGGCTATAGTTATTTAATGCTATCATCATCCCATTAATTTACTTTAACCTACATATTGATACGACCACTATCTTCTTCCATCACTGAATCTATCTCCTATTTATATGAATGGTCCTTTAAAATGTACCACCTTTATGTCCTTTGTGGATAAGTTACCATATTAAGTTGTGGGGGGGGGGGGAGGAGATATTTTCCATATCTATCCAAACATTTCATTTCCAAAAACAAGGGAGTAATTCCAGCATTCTTTTTAAATCTAAATCCATCATCACCATTTTAGCTCTCTACTACAAAACACCAATTGTATAGCAAAACCTCATCTTGTATCTATGGGAGGATATTTGATCAAGCACGAACCAACCAACATTTCTCCTATGATAGAATAACCAAACATCATGGCTTTGTTTTAAAATGTGGAATGCTTCACATATTTTAAAAAGATAAATGCTTTCAACTAATAAATTATAAAGGAATTTATTCGATCATTACATAATAATTTGGGAACAATCAAAGATATGGAGATCAAATTTAATGAGATAGTAATTAGTAAGGTAACTAGATTACCTAAATAGGAAAATTGTGGCAAGAAAAATTCAATATAGATACAGAAAGGCATAAATTCTATAGAGTAAATGAGTGATTGGAAACCCCCCATCAAATAAATTCACATTTATCTTTTCCAATCATATGGGCAAGAGTAGTTGTATTCATTTTTTAGTATTTTACCTATGAAGGATGATATTTTATGCTGCATGGAGTGCATTTTAAGTTCATGAACCATCTATGACATGGAATTTTAATAAACATCCCCATTTTTAATTGAATTTTTTCACAAAGATGGCTACTACATTTCAAAAAGGTAACCCTAAAACTCTCTCCCATCATTATCTAATTCACCTAATTATATAAGATCATTTGCATATAAATCAGTGTAATTTGAGTTGGGGAGATTTTCTATAGTTTCTTGCAATTGTATAAAGTGGTAATTTGGAATAAGGTAGTAGAGAGGTAGGAGTTGAGGGGTTGAAAGTAGCAGTAGAAGTAGAAGAAGAATTGGGAAAGGAAGAAACTCTTCTTATAGACACATAAAAACCTATAGAAGAGGACCTTATTGTAACTACAAAAAAACCTCTAGAAGAGGACCTTCCTATAGCTACACAAGAAATTATAAGGGAAAAGAGTCCTATAGTATAATATTTAGCTACAAAGGAGACCATAAAGAGGATAAGGAAACTAATCCTCCAATTTAATTCTGAGACATCTAAAGAAGGAATTTTTCTTACATTCAAGGCCCCTAAAAAGGTCAAGGTTACAATATCTCTATGAAGATCCCAACAATTAAGAGGTAAGATGAGAAGAAAGTTGGTAACTAAGGCCCCTATAGTTATAGAAGTGAGTGAGTCAAAGGATGAACAAACTAATGTTTTGTTAACTAGCAGTGAGGAAGCATATATTACTTCTAGTTTTGAATAAATAGAGTCAAATATTCGAGAAGAATGTTCCCAAGAAGAAGATGTACAAGGCCACATGGAAATAGAGTAAGAAGAAAAAGTCTTTGTACCTTTACAAGATGAATTTCATTCCTTGGAGAAAGCTCTTCACTAAATTGAGTAGTTGAGAAGGAAGCTATAGGTCCAACCTAGAAATGGTTTGTATACATTAGCAATAGAAGTTTCATAATTTTATCCACCTCATCTTATATCTAATACTTCCCAATATCTTATAGATAAAATACCACAAGCAATCTCCAGAGCTACTCAAATAAAAAGGTGTAGTCCCTCATTTTCCATTCCTCCAACATGATGGAAAATATAGACAAATGGTTTGAGAAATTTATGGAGTTGAAAGAAGAGAATGTGAAATTGAAGAAAGAATCCAAAGTCAAAGAAAATGACATGACCAAACTATAGAGTAAGATTGAGGACATGGCCAATATTACCCAGTCAGTTAGTCAGGCATATTTAGTTTATTTAGAAGAATAGTGGCATAAATTCAGACTTAAGATAATTTATTGTGATTTATCTTATGAATTATTGGACCCATTGTCTTTATTTCAAATATATAGTGAAAGTTTAGCTGAATTTCAAGCTTAATTATGTGAATTTTATATTCATGACTATGTTGTGCCCCACAATAGAGAATGGAAACCCAATTTTTATGTAGAGAATTTCCTTTTAAAAGCATTTTTAGTATATTTTTTTAATGAGCACAAAAGAGGCCAAGAATTGGCCGATTATAGAGAAAAAGATAATTAAAGTAAACTAATCATAAGAAGTGGATCAAGAGAACCTAAAGTTTTGATGAAAGATTGGGATAATATCATGAAAAGGAAAAATGTTCAATCTTGGTTTATGAGGAACAGTGAATTAGTCCAAAAATTTTACTTAGGATGAGAACCTCCATTGGCCCAGAAACACAACAATCATGTTTGGAATGGTGAGAATAACTCACTCCTGAGTTGAATAAAAAGGAACCATATTCCCCTTATAATTTGAAGGTAGTTTTTGATAGAATACAAAGATATATCATGATTGTAGGTGAATTAAAAACAAAACTCTTGGCCATAATGTTTCAGCCTCCCCTATTCCGGTATCCTATACCAGGCTGGCAAGGAAATATTCTATTGGATAAAGAAAGAGAATTCAAAATATGGCATAAATATGAACAAAGGTGAGGTTTTTATAGACATCTTCCCAGTGGTGTTGTCCACCCTATGGATTTAGAGCTATATGTGAATTTGAAATGAACATATTAGTTGCTCAGGGATAAGAAACATTATAAGTTTGGCGGGGTGATGATCCCCATAATTGGAATGCTTTATGTACCCATTTGCCTAAATTTAACCTTCCATCTTGCCATGCTTTTGAATTATCCCCTATATATCTTTGTCATAAATAGCCATAATAGATTAATAGCATTATATTACTATATATATTTGGGTAACTGAATTCTTATCTTATAAAATAGAGTATAAATAGTTATATTTTATTTTATGGTTTCTTTCTCTCTAAATGTGTTCAAGAGGTTTTGAGAAATAGGTATATTCCTAGAAATGGTTGATAGTTCATCCTACAGCAAAAGGAATCTTTGGCATAATGTCCTATAACCATTGAATATCTTAGTCATAGACATCAAAAATAGATTCTAAGGGATAAATATTCTGTAACATATTTGGAAGAATTTGTAACAACAATATATGGACAAATTTGGTGGAACCAAAGTAAGGAGATTCAGCTAGACTCAAACTAACTGAATAAACTAGACTTATCATGTAGCTGAGCAATCTATCTAGGGAATGTAATTTTTTAGATAAATGTAACCACCTTTGTTATATATTCAATAACAGAGTTGTTTTAAGGAGTCTATCAGTATTAAGAGATTAATTAAGAGCAATCATTTTCAAGAGAACAACGATATTGTAATTACTATAGCAATCTTTAATTTCTACATGACATATTTGTAAAAGCAACATTTTGTGTTAAAAGAAATTTTGTGCTAATAGAAGGATCAAAGTTCAAGCCTGAATTATGAAGGGCCTATTTCGGATGTCTTGATATAAATATCTACCTCATTAGTTAGATAATTATTTTATTTACTATTGTATTAGCAAGTTTATTTTTATATGATTACTAGTTTTTTATTTTAAATTTTGAGATTAAATTAAGGGATCTTCCAAAATATCAATTCATTTTTTGTTATTTCATTCCCTACAAATTTGTTTCCTTTTCTACAATTTATTCCTTCATTTTTAATTCTTAGACCACAATTGCCATAAGCATCAAATTAAGAAACTAAGTGTGCACATATTGTAGAGTCATCATATCAAGCCTAAATACCCTTGGGTTTGATAATTAATAAAGTAAAAGGTACAAGTTTTCAATAGCTACCCTTGATCATAAGAGTTTAAGTGAAGTTTATTAAAAGGTGAATCTATTTCTCATCAGTGATATCCATAAAGTTGTTAGTGAATGGACCAAAGATTTATAGTTATATTATCCACCCCTAACTTCTACGTATACTTCTTCCTTTAGTATGACCCCAAATCCTAATAACAAATATATTTATTATTTACATGGGGCAAATAACCACTCTTCCACTCATTGCTAGAAACTTAGGTAATATATTAACACATTAAGTTCAGCCATTGCTTAGTCTAAAGATAAGACTATACCTCCTCCTAAGCATATGGGGAGGTATACTATATTTGGCATCAGTGTGTTTCCCATCATATTGATCACTACTATAGTCTCCAGTAGCACCTTTGTGATCACCCATAGTTGACACCTGCATCATCCATTCCTCCTTCCATAGGTCACCCACACAAGAAGGCTCCTCCTTCTTCACTAGTGACACCTTCTTCTTTCCCTACAAATTCTATTCACATTCATAATTTTATTCTTCTCCTTGATTATCCTATGCATAATATCCCTCATGAGCATGATCCTTCATCAAATACACCTACATTTTTATTTGAAGAGATTAGGAAGTATTTACATAAATTTTCATAAAGATTGATGAGACTCTAGCTTCCATAAATATCTAGCTTCATTAAGATGTTGTATATGTCATGGATAATATTTGTGGTCAAATTTATCAATATTTATGAACATGACATGGTGTTCTTTCACATTAGTATAAATTATGATTTTTATATTGTATTTGTGATCCATTTTTGATATATATTATACACTTAACTATGTGTCAACTTTGGTTTCACTTATCTTTTTTATATGGATCATTATATTATGCTTTATGTATTTTATATGTTTTCATTTTCCTCTTTATTATGGCTTCCTATCATTTTTTTTATTATTTCACACTTATGTTTATGAGTTCTCTTGTTTTATGGATTATTTTTATTTTTTAATGATTGTTTGTTATCTTATCTCACTCAAAAATCAAATAATTATTATTGTGACTTGGTTATAGAAACCTTGATTCCCTTAGTAATCTTTATCTACCATATGATAAGTTAGAAAACAAGACTTATCATTTTAATTCTATTTGTATACATCCAATTCCTATCACTATTCTACTAAAATTATCAATTTAAACAAAATTCTATGAAAATTCATAATCTGGGCCAAAATCACTAAAATGTGCTAAATGTTTCAAACTTGTCATGTACAAAAACTGATTTAAGATAGTGTATCCCTAAATGGGGCAATGCATTTTATGTTATTATTATATTTTCTCAAATCACTTTGATTCAAATTATGACCATGCAAAATGACACTCTAAACCACTAAATTCTTCTAATTTGACAGCACACATCATGTGCTTGTGTTATTTCAAGTCCATAATGCCCTAACTAGGTCATTGTTCTATACGCAATTGACACCTTTTTATTATAGTCCAATCAAATTATGACTTCATAAAATGAAATTTTATACTAGGTTCATTAAGCATGCAACATATTTCCAAATAATTGCAAAATTTTAATTAAAGTCACTTAAGAAAATTAAATCAAATCAAGAGCTTAAGTGAAAAATCCATGAAAGTTATTAAAAATATATTAATTGGAAATTCATTCCTCAAATCTACATTATCCCATGACATTACAAATGGGGTGGCATCCATAAGCCATTAATGAAACAAATATCAATATTAAGCCTTCCCATGTCTAATTAATGCCCCATCCTTCCAAATATTTATGGCTTATCCCTCTAAAATTGAATCAGTTTATGGCCACACATCTTGATTTTAAGATGGATGGTCATGGTTTATCCTCAACATTTTTAATAAGGTATAAGTAAAAGGCCTCACCATTGATTAAGAGATATTGAATTATGTAATGTTATAATGCAAAACTGTCTTCACAAAGCTTGACCTATTTGCACAAATTGATAAAACTCATGAGCCTAAGCCATTGGTGCACTAGGAAATGATGGAGGGTATTTATACTCATCATTGATGTGGACTTAGAACACCAAATCTATGTAAAAACATGCTTCTTGGTCTCTCATGGAAGGAGGGATGTTATTTGGAAGGCTTGATGGTATTATTTCTTTAAATAACTCTTAGAATTCATTAGAAAAACCCCATGAGGGAGTGGGCTTGATGTTTTAGTGTCTATATGCTTTCTTATAAATATTTTCTTGACTAACACATGGACTAACGCATCTTGTAACCCTACTCTACACTATTTACTAATCCACTTTGATCTCCTTTAATTTCCTTTATCTTCCTTTCACATAATAAGCATACATATGGTTGAAAATTAAGATTACATATTGTTTCATAGTTAATATTAAGTGTTTACTTAGTCATATCTTTTGATATTTAGCTTCCTTTAAACTAAAGTATAAATATCATTTTTTTTCACTTCTATCACTCATGTTGGTTATTCCAAATCTATATGGAGGAGGAATCATAAAATCCATAAAAAAGTTAAAGGCCAAATCATTTTTAAAAAATGCAATGATTCAAAAAGGTAACATAAAAATTCAAAAGTCTAATCACACCAAAAGACATGATTCATAATATATCTCCTATTTCTAATCTAATCTCAAACTCCATAGTTGGCCTCATGATAGAGTCAAGTTCTATGGGGTGTGGTGGACTAGTAGATTAGGATAGGAATATTAAAAAAAATCTATAAGTGTTACCTATTTTATCACAAAAGTGCCCAATATTTGTAGTATAATGATGACTCTATAAGAGGTCCTGATGAATGGTGAACATGTTGTGGGAAGGTAGGTACATTTTACTTTTCTTGTTCATATAACCAGCATGAGTTGGTCTTAATATCTAACATATTTGCCTATATAGATTTATGCTTATTGTGAGCAAGTATCCTTTGTATTTTGATGGTCAATATACTTTTAGTGTCTCGCTTTTATACCTAGTATGTCTCATGTTTCCTAAGGTCTTATCATAGAAATTTATGTCATGATTTTTACATTCCCTCATTCATTATAACATTCCTAATATTTACCCTTAATAAATATTATTTTTCAAAATGATCATTCCCCCTAGGTTCTCCCTTTGTGAGTTATAGTTTAAGACCATGGATAAGACTAGGCTATTCTCACAAATTACCATAATAAAACATTTCCTTATTACCATTCACCTCATTAGTGTTCCCCTTGTGATTTGAAGAGTAAGACAATAGATAAGACTAGGCCCTCACAAATTATCACATTATAAATATATTTTTAATTTCCATATTTATTTCCACCTCATTGGTATTCCCTTTGTGATTTGTAGTGTAAGACCATGGATAGGACCAGGCCCTCCTCACAAAATATTCCAATACTATTTCATAGTCTCACTAAGACACAATAAAAATACATGCCTAAAATTTGAGATAACCTATGTTCAATTATGAGTTACATGTCATTGACATACTTCTCATCTTGATTTATTATGTTTTATGCTTAACTAATAATTCATTCACCTTTATCTTCTTATTTTCTAATTGTTTGTATGTTTACAACCATTTTATTAAATTTTTCATACTTCCCAACTTTAAATTAGTGTGATTAATTTGATTTCCACTTATATTTTGTTTTTTATTTTCATTATTTCTATCTTGATTTAGTATGATTGATTGACTTTATTGTTTATTTGTTTTTATACCATTATTTTTCTTATGTTTTCCATTTTATTACAAATTTGCATATTTCTCAATTTGATACAGTATGATTTAATTTTTATTTGTTATAATTTGGTACAAATCTTTACATGGTTTGAAAATATTTGTTACCCTTTTTACCACTTTGGTTTATTATATTTAATCATCTTTTGTTTTTACACATTTCCCATCATGATATAGTGTGTATTACATTTGTTTTGATTAATTATACTTTTCCAAATTCTTTTTACCCTTTTATTTTTAACCATGAATGTGTATCACATAATGTCATAAAATAAAACATACAACATATATTTCACATAAAATATACAACAAAAGCTAAATGCATGTGCTTAAAAGGAAATATATCCATGAATCCACATCCAAATCCAATAACAACTCATAAGATCAATGAATTATCAACATCAATACATACATACACATACACACACACACACACACACACACACACACACACACACACACACACACACACACACACACACACACACACACACACACACATATATAATGTGTTTTATACAATAAAAGTAAAAAATATAATAACTACAACTCTAAGTCTATGATCATCTTATCTATCATGTGACCTATCCATGCTACCCATAGACTCATGTGATTGACCCCTCTAAATGGTGTGCTATAAAGAGGCAGTCTAGGATCTCAATCCAACAAACTATCCCTATAGGTTGGACACATGGGTCTATACCTATCTAAGCAAGATTATAGTTACCATATGTATAGATCACTCCTATGCTAACACCTACTAGGCCTGAGCCTTTCTAGTTCATACTCTTGTTGGTGGTTGTAACCCATCACCTCACACCTATAACTATCATGTAGCCTCTCCCACTAGTCTAAACTAGCTCGTATGATCTAGGGTAGATGGAACCATAGGATCATCCAAAGTGGTAGGGTCATATGATAATATATGATGTAGAGGTACATGGGAAAATCCTCAAAATCACCATCCTAGATTTTATCTACACTGATCTTGATCTTGATTTCAAATTCAAATACTTTGCTTTGTTCACAAACTTCAAGCTTCTCTAATAGTCGTTCAATTTCTCATTAGGATTATTAGATTTCTTTTCTTAAACCTACCACTAAACACCTTATGAAAACATTTCTCAATTTTATTATAACCTACATAAGTCATTCCTTCATCCCCTTCTACTCTATTCATTTATTCTTTTATCTTCACTCACTCATTATCTTCTCACTAGTTCATTCCTTAAGGTTTAAAACACTAAATTTTGACTTAGGTCTCATGAAGACAATCAGTTATCATGGATTATATTTCATGATAATTTTACACTTGCCTTAACCTCTTTCAAACCACTCCAAAACTCACCTTCACACTTCAAGCTCATAGTGGCACTACATGGCTTTTAGACTTTTTTCATAATTTTTCTTTATTTAAAGAAAATATTAGGCTTCATGAAGATATAAATCCATATTTAGATACCCTATATCTTTTTATAACCTCCCTTAAATTTTTAAGGTTTTAGTATCTATGTAGATACCCTTTTCTTCATAAGCACCTTACCAATTAGGTTTATTAACCTTCTATGCTCTTGGTCATACCTCAAAACCATACCATTTCATATTTTACCTAACCAAAACCACTTTAATACTTATTCATACATAAAATCATGTAATATTACAAGGTTTCACAAAATTCCTATAGTTAGAACTCGAGATATTGGGTTTTAGGTTTATAAACCCTAGTTGGTTGTCTACAGAGGCTAAGAGGCTTTAAAATTCCATATATTTAGTTATGGGTCATTTAAAACCAAACCAAGACCTTATCTAGGTCTTTTTGACAACATAAACCTATTCCAATATTTTATAGACTTTAATCAATCTTATTAATGCTTATAAATAACAAATCACATATTTAACCTTATCTAAAAACTCTTCTCAATGGATACCACACTCTATACTTCAATAAACATCCTCAACTCACCTTCAATCTTGACTATCACAATTGTCTGCAGGGGTTTAGGCAAAGTCCAATCTTTATTGAGTTCATTTACTTCAAAAACACTATATTTCATCACTATGATATTTAAATGAATAAAACACCTTCAATTTCTATATAGCATGAAGTTATTTCCTTTTAAAATTTAAGAAACATCATCCCAATCATCTTCTACTTGACTATAACCCTGTACTTTCTTAATTGTCACCTACAATCTATTCTCCAACCTGCAACTATACACAAACTTTGACATGATCATGACCTCAAGGGCCTTTCAAATAAAATATATAACTAATATAAATCTAATATACCTTTTAATTTAAAATAAACACAATAAAAAAATTTCCTTATTCATTTGAATCATTATATGTTACATCAACAGTCCATTCATAGACACTATCAACTTTCTTTGAGGAGTTTTTACATTCTTCTTTGCTCTAGTTTCTCTCTTATTTCCTAGAGTTCTCTCATCTCTCCCTCACATTATACCACTCACACACAATATTTTTCTCAACTAACTTCAATGTTGGTTATTGTAGTTACCAAAACAAAAGCTCTCTTACATCACAACTCAACATGAGAATAGTGATTATATTACTAAACATGACTCTTAATGTTCGCCACCTTAATGACTTAGATATGAAATGTCTTAAAAACACTATTTACATGATTCCTTTGACCTTTAACTATAATTATCTCACCTAACCACCTCATACCATGTTTATGGTCATCCTAGACTTAGTCTTAATATTTGAATTTTCAAATCTACACATTTGGAGGGAAAACTCTCATACACTCCAAATTCACTCTTTATGACTCAAAATGACTTATAAAGACACAAATGTACCCTAAAGGATCCTTCACACTCATATACACCCCAAAATAGACCAAATTTTACCCCTAACTAGGACATTTCATTTCAATAACATAAAACTATTTTTATATGTTTGATGCTCTTGCATTAATAGCACCCTATCCAAAATGTCATGATGTGTAACCATAACTAGGGTTCCCCATCTAACCTCCTTTGTTGAAAGATATACAAAACCAAAAACCAAATATACATCAAATCATGTATATTTATCTAAAATCATCTATATATCATAATTAAGGATGAAACTAATATTCTATATCAAAAACTTAAGTCAAATTAAAACATTTCTCACCAATGTCAGTATCACCAACCACTATCTCATCATCTACTCACCCACTAAGCACCTCCTCCATTAGCTTCCTTTACACCAATGTAAAATCAAGAATTGCCACCTGATCCCACAATAGTCCCCTCTTTATTGGCCTCTCTATGGATTTATTATGTCCTAGAACCAATTAAGGATCCCCTTGTGTAATAGCTAGCACCTATGTCTCCTTAAATCGATAGTGTATCCATCTCTAGTGACCTCATAATAGTAGTTTCCAAATCTATTATGTTCCTTACTACATTCCCTCATCCCTTGCATCCACATCCATCATATTTTCTCCTCCAATCCTTGATCCCTCCTATTATCATGTTAAACCAACTCATGATACAGCTCATTAAGGTCTAATAATTGGTATTTTAATAGTTACTCCTCCATATCCTCTCCCTCTTACCTCTCTATCATGTCATGCCTAATAAGTAGGCACTAATAGAGGGACCATGAACTAGTAATTCTCATCTATCTAGGTACATAATCCATTTGATTAGGTTCTACCCATGAATTGTAGTGACGCATGATATACACATGTACCAAACATGTAGTAATGGTAGCCTAACTTGGCCATATAGTAGTTATGTGAGTGTACAAATACCATACCATCTACCCTCATGTGACAGTCTATAAATATGGAACATGGGGCACTACCTGCACTACATGGTCCTACCTCCATCGAATAGCTTGAGGTATCCTATCATTGACTACGTGGAGTAACCTAGCTAGTTGATACATAATAAATCTCTCATATATGCATGCACTCGATAGAATAATAGGTCATATCATCATTTTTTCTTGAGACAACATCCCATACATGTTATGCATCAATTGGACCCAAATGATAGAGCCATGATCATATAACCCTTCTTGATCCAAAATTTACTAGCATAAATCTATCGTATATAATGGTACCTTACCATTTGACTAGTGACACAACACTTATGTTATCATAAGCCCTATCATAGCCATTCAAATATCCAAAATTACCATGAGATAAACATAAAAAAAACTCATGTATAACCTAGGATATATCTTATTTGAGCCTATAACCCAATGGGCTAAGGCTCATCTCTCATCTTATGACTCTTATCTATCACAAATCATTGATATCCTATCTATAAGAAGTCTAATAAATGCATGAACATCCTCCAAGGTGATCACCACCTCTATGGTATTTGTTCCACCACCCATCAAAAAGTATTGTCAATCATTCTCATGCTCTCAGAAACATGACAATGAGATCAACACTCAGAGGGATCCATCTCATCTCCATTATACCTCTGAAGCTCAAGGTGATTATTTAAGCTCTATCCACATCTAACAACCATTATAATAGATATTGTAATCAAGATGCATCCATTAGGTGCTAAAATTTTTGGCATCTCTACAAAATATCAAACAATAGAAGATGTATTAGATCTCATTGTCATAATAATAAAATATAATCTTAAATATTCTCAAAAAATATATAAATTAACTACTTTTCATCTTGTTTGATCTAGTTTTATTATTTTTCTACACAATTTGCCTATTTAATACTAAATCAACCCTATCATATTCTTTCCATATTACATAAGCCCACTAGTACATAATCAGCATTTTTCTTTCAGACCTTATCATCCCATTTGATACTAAATCAGCACTTTTCCAAATTTAGCATACTATATCGGCCCTTTGGTATGCAACCAGCCTTATTTAGCAAACTATATTAGCCACATAGTATAAAATAAATGAGACAGAGGGTACTATGTCAACTATATTTCTATTTTCAAACTATATCATCTTACTTCTATGCAGTTAGCCATCTTTAGTGATACTATATTGGCCTACTATTATGCATTTAGCCCCTATTTTTCTCTTACCTTATGAACTGAGTTGACATCATTGATTTTTTTGAGAGTTTGTGGTGACATTTTGACCATTTATGATAAATTCCTTGGGCATTTATTGGTCTGGCCTTTTCCTACCCAGTATCCCATCCTAACCCTAGTTTATTTAAGAAAATCCTAAGGTCAATTTTAGTGTCTAAATTTTACCTACCATCAAATTTAAAATATTTATCTTAATTTCAATTAAAATTTCTCAAAAATTTTAAATTCATGCTTATTTACTTATATTGCACCCACTACAGATGCTATGTGTCCTCCACATCGTAGTTGTCATCTCCTCACCATGGTCATTTTCTAGGCTCGAACTAGGTCTTTTAGAGCAATATTTTCTCAAAATAGTAAAATAAAAAATTAATTGGTTTTCACCTTATTTATACTTACTATTAAAAATTATTTACCATTAGATTCCATTTTTCAAACATCTTTTTTTCTACTAGCTCTTTTTCTGAACCACAAGATGTTCGATAATCTTGACATTATAGAGAATTTTTTCAAATAGTACATGTATATTTTGAAAAAATATCAATTTTTTTCTAATTTTTATAGGTTCACTAATGTTATCGACATTGGACACCTTCACATTTCTTTCACTTCATTCCTTATCTACAACACTAAGGTAAGTAAAGTTATGTATTTTTCAATTTTATCGTTTCTTTTATCTTTTCCACTTATTACTACAATTTATTTAGCTTTAGCATTGTGTGTTGCTATGTGGTGGCCCTTTTAGCTAAAAATCAATGTCACACAAATTAATTTGAAAAAGGTACTATTGGCCTACCATGGAGTATGAATGTCATGAATATGCCAATTTATGTAACAAATGTCAATGACATAGTAATATCAACCATGTTCCTTTATATGAATTACAACCTATTATTTCACCTTGGCCATTCAAACTTTGGGGGTTCAATTTTATTAGTAAAATAAGTCCAAAATTAGTAGGTGGGCATAAATTAATTATTACAACTAGTAAATATTTCACTAAATGGATGGAATTTATCCCCCTATAGTCAACTACAAGAGAGGGCATATCCCATTTTTATGACATATATCATCTCCCATTTTGGTCTCCCTTCAACTATCAACATAGATAATGGCTCATCTTTAAAAAATAAAGCCATTAAAAAATTATGTGCTAAGTATAAGTTTTGACACATATTTTATATTCCTTATTATCCCTAGGGTAATGGACATGTAGAAGCTAAAAATAAAAGTATCTATATTCTCTTGAGCAAAGTTACTAAATTCAATGATGATTGGCATAATCAACAATTTTATCTACTACAGGTCTACCACATGAACATCAGCTCACCCATTGGAGCTACTTCATATTCATTAGTTTGTGAAACATTAGTAATTATCCCATTTGAATTATAAATTCCATATTTACATGTATCTCTCAAATGGCTCATTATAGATGAACAATATAAAAAATAATGCCTACATGTGTTCAATAAATTGGATTGTACCCACATACAAGTATCCAAACATGTCAGAGTATATTAGAAATATTAAAACAAATGAATTCATAATAGATAATTTCAGGTTGGTGACCTGGTTCTAAAGGAGAATCTAAGGAATTTCAATGTAAAATAGGAAACAAATGCAAGTTCAAACCCAATTGGTTAGATCCATATGTGATTATAGAGAAGCTAACCAGAAAATTTATCATTTAGATTCACTTAAAGGTAAAGCATTCAAGAAACCAATAAAAATTATGCATCTATGGTGATTCTATACTTAAACATTTTAGAATCTAACATACATGTCTTTTTCAACATATATATACAATAATACAAAAAAATAGATATTTCATAAAAAATCAAAATTAGGACCTATGTATAGTTATTTTAATTCATTTACATCAGTTAATTTGTACATAATTATTAATTACTTATTTATATCTAGTTTTCATATCATATATGCTTCATAAAGTGTACATTAGTGAGTATAAAGCATACAAGTTACCATCCCAAGACCCATTTTTAGGTTATTTCATTATATCAAACTCAAACACTACATTAATAAAGTAGTTCCCTATTTATAAAGTATCACATCTCACTATTTTTAAATCACCCAACTATTATCCCAATGAGCACAATTGTCATTTCTCATATCCAGACCACACACGGGCCTTAGCTTATATATACGTCAACAAGCTCACTTATGGCATATTATACATATGTTTGAACCTTTTTTGGATATCCCTTACTATTTAAAATTTAGTTATTTACATGGAATAAAATCTATCAATTTTTCTCACTTATTAACACATTGATATCTTACTAGTTACCTAAGTTACTAATTTTACTTTTGTTACAAATAGCTTATGTTGATCAATTACATATATTCATACATGATTTTTATGTTTGATTTCATGCTTCATGTCTTATATGTATTATATATTTGGCTTGTGGACATTTTAATGTGTGTGAGTTAAATTTCAACATGTCCCTTGTATGTGGCCCTTTGTCGTACTATTTTTTGTGTGTGTGTGTGTGTTTTATGTGTTTTATGAGTACTCTTTGTTTGTGTGTGTCACAACCATGACACTTATTTACTTGTATTTTTAATTTTTAATGCCATGGTGGACATCATGCATCATATAAAAACTTTTAATTCCATGATGTATATCATGCATCCCTCACAAAAATAGTTTATTTTAACTTTACATAATCAATTTAAACCACGTATTTATGTTATTCACTGCTAATATTTATCTTAATAATGTCATTATGTATGTTTTTTTCTACATGCATCTCACATTTCTATTTTTCTTAGTTTATATATTTGATGATGTCATTCTCCTTCATGTTATCATTATTACTCATATTTACATATTTTACTTAACATATATCACATATATATTTATTTTGAGTTAATTTATTGTGTGGGTTCAACAATTCACCTCAAAAGAGGGGGAATACACAATAGTATGTCTTAGAGACTAATCCCTTATTGTATAATGCACAAATATAATTATGTGGACCTTGCATAGTGGATCACATAACATATTCAAAAACCACAAAGAGATTATTTTCAAATAGTAGTGCCTTATTTGGATAGTAGTGCACCTTGTTATTATCCTATTCCCCCTCTATTGTCCAAATACCCAAAAAATAGTTGATTTCATAATTTATCATATCCTCAAATAGTTCAGGACAACATGCAATAGATACACACTTTTAGTTTCCATAAAATGCTCATATTTTTATGTCATTTTTTTCAATTTGGATGCATTATGTGTGGCATGTGTTTCGGGTTAGCACATAGGTTTTTACTTAATATTTTAATTGTTATTACTCAATCTCAAAACCCATATATTCTAGATAATATATTTTTGGGCATATGTATAACATATGACTTCCTCATTACTTAATTTCACATTAGTTTAATAGATGAAATGAAAATTATTGTCATTCTCCATGTTATATACACCAATACTAGATTATACTAACTTTTTACACTAGTTTTGTGTCAATTTTGCATCAAAATTTAACCTTATTACATCTATAGTGATGTATTCCCCATATTTCACTAATTTTTACACTATAATAATCTATTGTAATCCATACAAGGATTTAAAACTACTTCACTACATGGGGTATGATAAATGGAGTCAAGCACACCTTGAGTTCTTCATAACACTCTCCTATCAATGAGTATTAAGACATGCATAGTCCAATCCAAGCTCTTCAATGCAAACAAAATCTCCAAGGGTCCTATCTTCTATAGTCTCTAATTTTTTGCACCAATTTTACACTAAGAAAACATAATGTTTCACATACCTAATCAGGTGTTTTTTTAATTTGTTTTTAGATATAAGTTTTCTTGGATTTTTAATTCTTTATTTTCATCTTAATGATTTATTTTATACATGTTTCATTACAAGTTTGTGTGAAGCATAGTTCAATGATGTGGCCTACATTTGAGACTATACTTCATACGTAAGTTCAAGCACACATTTTTCCTTTTATTTTATTACTTTTACATTGATTCATTACTAGATTAAAAGGGGGGAAATTTAGACATATAAATTAAAATTTAAGATAAAACAATGTATTTATGACCATTCTTTTGACACACTTATCTCATGACCTATTATAGGGCCTTTGACCACTTTACTTCACCATTTATGTAAATGAACCATTATTCTAAGAAAACCTATAGCCTAAAAACATTTATATATAATATCTTAAACAACTTAAGCTCATTCTCAAACTAACTCACACCTTTAGTTTAGAAATTTTGCCTACTAGGATAATAACACCCTAATTGGACAATATCATTCCCCATTATTGTCCTCCTACTAACTAACAACTATTTTAAAAATTTAAAAATCATGACAAGCATTACCCATAAGTTTAGTAAGCCCCATCTAAAGGAATTTTAAAAATTCTACTATAAAACCCTTATTTTAAATTATTTTTCACACAAGGGACCTCCACATTGAAAATCACCATAATTCCATTTGCACATTGAGAGAAAATTCCCTATTTATCCCAATTTTTTATTAAATATAGCCCTATTATCCCTAAGTTAAAGTTTTAATACATTTACAAGGTCACAATTCATAATTGAAGTACTTAATCACACTAAGATTGCACTAACATTTAGCATTTTACACCAATTTTTCACACACACCACCATAGAATGCAATAACTACATGGATATTGGTCCCTCATTGGATCATTTTGATTTAGGTAGTGATCAATACATGGGGTGTTGAGTTCAAGAACAAATTCAACTAAAACCCCAATTTTATTATGTTATTACATTCATATTCCTATGTCATTGAGCTAGGGTTTGAAGAAAATAAAAAATTAGATAACAGTCTCCACATCAGATCAAAAGCTATCACATAGCCCAAAAATTAAATATTAAAATTCAAATCTAACCTAAAAATATAAGGTCTCTATTATCTATTAGATAAGGCCACCATATTCAAATAATATCACCCACCAATAGTGTCTAGTTCCCCTAATATTGTCTAATAACCCTACCAGCTCATGTTTTAAGTCCATGTTCAGTCAATATAGTCTTCCTATCAGTATCATATCTATAAATAGGTTGCATCTAATTTTTATATATAAATTAATATTTTTATCTTTTAATTTTCACATTTAATATATTTTTATATTTAACAAGTTCCAAATCAGTTTGTTACAGTTATTGCATATATGTAACATTCTAATTTCACACAATAGTTTGTCATATTTAGGTAATCTCTTTCCTAGTTTGCCAAAATTTTATTAAAACATATTGGTAAACGTGATAATCTTTTAAAATTTCCCAAAAATATTATTTTTCTAATAGTGTTTTACTTCCATATTTAGCATTCCTATTAGGATTTTTGATTTTTGATTTTCTAATTTCCATATCCATCATGATTCTAATGATTGAAATTATTTACCATTTTTAATGAAAAGTTTTATGGTTTCATTTACATTTGATTTCCCTATAATATGTCTCATCATTAATTTACATATAAATCCATTGATGCATCATCTCATATCACTAATCAAATTCATCATAAATAAATAACCTAACAATAAACCTCCCTATGATGCTTATTTTTACATGGTTCAATTTGAATTGCCTCATATTACTAATAAATTCTAATTAATATAGTTTGATCCTTTAATTCTTCCCACTCCTAAACCTCTAAATTACCTCAGCTACCATCCCACCCATACTATTTTCTATAGGCTTATAGTAGACCCTATGGTTCACGTTGTTATCATTGAAATATGTTGGGATGTGTGATAGGATGATCAAACCCAAGGATATAATATTTTTGATCAACTTATTAGTACCACATCCAAGGTTTCCATTTTAGAATTAATTTAATAGTAAAATATTATAAGGATGTTTTATATGTAGCATTTCATGACACTAATGTACCCAAAAATGTTGAACCCAATTATGTTGCATCTACCATTACATAACAGTGGATGGAAGAGTCTATATCTTTTGAAAATGAATATTTACCATCATATCACATTATCAATTAGTATTTACCATTATACATTCAATTTATAATCGATGATATGGGTGTTTAGTGGGTCTTAATAGATAATGGGTCAAGATTGAATATTTTTAATATTTATTTTCTCTAACTTCTCAACATACATATAAACAATAGATTATTCTAATATGAACATCAAAGGTTTTGATAATATTCTTAGCAAGGTGTTGGGTCAAATAACATTGAATCTCACATTAAGACCTATAACTATTTCTACAACATGTCAATTCGTGCCTAATGATTTTAATTATAATATTTTTCTTAGAAGGTCATGGATTCATGATATGCAAGTTGTCCCTTCCACTTTACATGCATGTTTGAAGTCCAGTTACTAGGGATACATATAAAAATTCAATATGGATAATGAACCATTTAAGTATTATCAAGCAACTAAATCTATGCTAAATTATGTCCCTTATATTGATTTCTCTACTTAGTATTGCAACCTATTATTCATAGTTAAAGCATGATTCATATAGTTACACCAAGAGCACCTTTATATACTAATACAAGTGACAAATAATATGATTTTTAACTAAAATATTTAAAAAAAATTTAGAGTGGGCCATAATAGAGGATCGACCTAGATAGGAATAAATGCACAAATAAGTTGCTTATGTGTAGTATTAAAATAAAACATGAACTAGAAGATTGAATCGCATCACAATAGTGAAATACTCGTTAGTTCATTCATTGTCCATAAAAGCTTTAGGAAGGTACATTATATAGGTGAAATATAAACATGTGCTCACATTCTCATGAATGTGGGATTATCTTTTTAATGACCTAAAAGACACCTAAGTAAACTAAACTATATGTGTAGGGGAAAACCATTAAATGGAATAAAAACATACACTAACACCCCCCTTAAACATAGCTTAGGTGGGTAGTGGAATTAGGTCCTAGAACAACGGCCTAATAAGGTACCCAAGAACATATAAATACCCCTAGAGGAGGATGTTAGATATGCCAAAATCCCAAAAATAACCTACAAATGACGATACTTGCCCTTAGTGAAGGGTTTAGTGAATATATTAGCAATTTGCTCTATTTTTTGGATGTAATGGAGATAAATGAATTAATCATAGATGAACCCCCAAATTAAATTAATGTGAATATTGATATGTTTAGTCCATTGATGGAGGACTAGATTATTATAGATCTAGATTATGTTTTGGTTGTCATAGAGGATTATTTTTGGTCATTAAAACTAAATGCCAAACTCAATGAGAATCCCCTAAAGCTAAATAGCCTCAGTGGTAAAATGAAAAAAACCTTTGTATTCTACCTCAGTAGAAGATAAATCAATATCATTATACTTCTTACTTGACCAAATAATAGGACCTAAACTAAGGGAGAAACTATAGAATGAATTTAACTTATAATTATTAATATCACTATCCCAATCTAAATTTGTACAACCAATTAAGTCAACATCGATCCCTACTCCATAATGAATCCTAAAACTATGAGTACCCTAAATTAAGTGGATAATCCATTTAGATATTTTCTAATGTAGCGCATGTGGTTCATGCATAAATCTAAAGACCATACCCACTACATATCAAATATCAAGTCTAGTGTGAATAAGGTAGATGAGACTACTAACAAGTTAATGATACAAGGTAGCATCAACTAAAAGAGATGGATAATCATCCTCAAGCTTCATACCAGATAGAAAAGAAGTAATATTTGGCTTATAATTAGCCATGTCAAACCATTCAAGAAAATCAAGAGCATAATTTGATTATGAAATAGTGATCTTGGATTCAAACTAAGAAATTTTTATATTGAGGAAGTAGTGTAACAATCCCAAGTTAGTCATTGATAAATTATTAGAAAAATCATTTTTCACTATTTGATGGTAGATTAAGAACTTCATGTGATCAATAGGTCATCTACGTAGATAACTAGAACCAACAGTGAATCATCATGTCATAAAATGTATACATTTGGGTTAAAATGGCATCTATTGAACCCAACTGGAAGAAGAAAGGAGTCCATCTTAACATACCAAGATCAAGGAGCTTGTTTAAGGCCATAGAAATATTTCCAAATTTTTCTAACTAATAAAGAATCTTACACAAATCCTTATGGTTACTCCATGTATATTTCCTCTTTGAGGACACCTTGAAGAAAATCATTATTCACATCCATTTGATGAACATCCCAATGATTTATTGTGATAATGATGAGAGTGAGTTAGATTGAGTTCATTATAGCAACTAGGGCAAACATATTAGTATAGCCAATCTTAGGTACCTGAAAAAAACCCTTTTCTACCAAATGTGCTTTGACCTTGTCTATAAACCCATATGTTACAACTTTTTCTGGTTGATCCACCTACATCAAATAAGTTTTATTCCCTTAGGAAGAGGGACTATATCCCAAGTGTTATTCCTTATTAAGGAACCATATTCCTCTTTTATATCAGTAACCTACTCATGAGTGATTGATACCTCACAAAATGATTACAAATCAGAAGAATATGCAATGAAATCATGTGGGGTATCCTAAAATTATGAACTAGTTTGTCTACTATTTAATGGATCTCCAACCCATTTTCCATCACTTTATAGTGTTTGTTTAAACCAAAGAGGACCAGTGCTCAATGATCCAAGAGGATATTTCTCATCCTCTTAAGATATTCTAGGATAAGAAGGAGGTGAGTTTTCATCACTAATCTCATCATCATAACTAGAAGAAGAATTAAGATCATCAAAAATTTCTCATGCAAATTTAAATCATCATAACTATCATCAAATCCTAGTACATCCAAGGAATGGGGAGGAGCATAATGTGCAGAATCTAAATGACCCTCTTGAAAGTCAACACTCCTCTTAAAAAACAAATCATGAGTAGTGGGATGGAGAATCCTATATCCATTAACACCCTTAGGATATCTAAAGAAGATGCAAGGATGAATCTGAGGATCTATTGACCTATATTTATTCTTTATAATGTGAGCCATTGTAGGAGATCCAAACACTAAAAAGGTGTTTCACCATGGGTTTCTGACCACTTTAAGTTTCAAAATTAGTGACTCCCTCCAATGATTTATGAGGAACTCAATTCTATATATGATAAACATAGTTGATGGCCTTAGCCCAATACTGAGGTGCAAGAGATTTGGAGTGTAACATACAATTAGCCATTTCCTTCAAGAACATATTCTTGAGCTCTAAACACCATTCTACTAAGGACTATATAGAGATATATATTTTAGTTAAATCCTCTCTGAAGTGAAAAATTATTCAAAATAGTTACTAACATACTCACCACCATTGTTAGTGTGTAAAATATTGATGTCATTACCTAATTGTTTTTATATAAGCACCTTGAAGTCTTAAAAAAGATAAAATACCTTCTATTTATACTTAATAAAGTACAGCCAAGTATACCTTGAAAATTCATTGATGAAAGTAAGCATGTATTTAATCATGTTAAATTAAGGTACTAGAAATGGTCAAATAATGTCACTATGAATTAGCTCTAATATTTGTATAGCTATCTTTGATTTTTCCTCATCATACTTCTCTTCAGGATGATTACCAAGTATGCAAACTTGATAAACACCATCATAAAAATGAACACATGGCAACCCTAAAAACATGTCATGACAACTAAGTTACTCTAAGTAGTGATAGTTGAGATAGCTAAAACACTCATGTCATAATTTACTCACCCCATCTGAATGAGTGAGTAGTACAGTAGAGGGTTGATCAATAGCAAAATATGAGAAAGTATACAATCATGATTGGTGATCTGATTTCTCAAATATAACAATGAATTTATTGTTTGCTTCCCAAATACCCACTAAATTAGTTTCAAACTCAACTCTCTTGCTTGAATTTATGTGAGTGATATGATAAATAAATAGGATATTGGTGGATAATGAGGGAACACATATAACATCATTAAATGTCCCATCATTCACTTCAACAAATCCTCTCTCACAAACTTCTATGGAAGTATATGTTGATGATCAACATTCCTCTATTCCCATAATGGGGACCCTCCTTTCTTTAATTTTAAAAGTGCCTAAGATGTTAAGTGTGTTAAATCATTTAACTGCATAGAGGATTGATTTAATACTTTACAGTTTATGGTTAATCATTCATTTTATAATAAGTATTGACACTTAGAAATATTTAGATTATTACAAGTCTTCTTCAAGTTTTTATTTGGAAATAAATTATTGACCGTGGATGATTCAATGATATGTAGATAGGCTTTGCTAAGGAAGCATGACCTAAATCCTCAATAAGACATAAACTCAACAAACTTCACTTGGTCTTATTAAACTAACATTATGTTGTGTTTAAGTCATTTGCTTATGAGATTTTTGTCTTAAACTTGTTTAAATTGCCTAAGACGGGCAATGTTATCTTCATAAAGCTAACTTAATTTTTTATTTGACCTTGCAAGATGTAAAATTAAATTTATAATTTATGATGCCTTGTAAGATGTCAAAATTTAGACTATGGCTTAAAAGGATAGGTGTCTACCTTATCGGTCTTTACAATGCCTTAGGGATTCATCGCATCCTATGCAAGATACCTAGAGAAATTATACCAAGTCTATGAGTTATGTGTCATCATCTAGAGGGCTCAAGAATAATTTATCCATTAGAATTCAAACCTCAAGGCTACGTGTCAATATATTATCCCTTATAATCAATCCCATCTAATCCAAGCTTCCACACCTATCGCCATAATGCATAAGCCCATGAGATGTCACCACATGTCCCAATGGTAAAGTCAGACCTGAGTAGCCATCCAAGGTGATGTATTCCCCCTTAGACTCATTTGAGGTCACCATGTGTTTGTGATACATTACATCCATCCAAATCTCATGAAATCTCACAAGGTAGACATCTAGGTTGCACTTGAGCCCTCCAATCAAGGTTCAGTGATATATAATTATTTGAGGTGCCTTCTGAGAATGAAACTTAGTAGAAGAATGAACAAAAACCTATAATAATGGCACATGTACCCTTTGGTCCTATATGATGATACCACATGTCATTTTTTCACTATTTCTATCTAAGATCCATTAGATCATTTCTAAAATGGATGCATGTCTCCACTTGAGCCACTTGATTAGCACCAAGTTGATGATAGTTATTTGAGAACCTTTTGAGGGTGACACCTAGAAATAAAAGTCATGATTACCCATGAAATTAATACATGGCACTCCTACAACCAATCAAAATTGAATAGCACCACCTAAGATCTCACTATGAATTGAAAGATTACACATGGTGAGATATAGATTCATCAAGAAAATTTACATTTTGGGAATCCATGAGGCAATCAAAAGGTGCCACATGTTTAGATTTCAAGCTAACTAGGTAGCTTAATCTTTTTTAAGCCCTATGAGTACCTATGTAGATCTGAGGTGGTAGCCACATGTCAAAGGTGGTAATCTTTAGATTTAAAGATAAAATTGATGGTAAATCAAAGATGAATTAAAGCTAAATTTGAATTTTGGTGTAATTAATTGTCAAAATCAATAAGTTCAAATATTATTTCAAATATATGCAAAGTTGATAAGCTCATCAATTATACATAATGAACCAAGATCATCATCAAGATTTCATTAATCAGAGTGATATTTTAAAAGGCTACACAATCAAGGCTATTGTTGTTTATATTTTGAATCTACATGTGTTTTATTTCTCTATTGTCTATGCTTTCATAGTTTGAAAAAGCTCAAGCCACTTATAAATTGCACTCTTGACTTCAATTTTCAGAGCTTAAAATTTGTATAAGGCTACCAAAAAGACATTGATTACTACCAATAGTATTCAAGGGATGGTACAAGCAGGTCCCTCTACTCTAGATAAGAGTAGTTCCTTTGGTAATGATGAATTTTTATTCTAGTATGGTACTTTTATCATTTTCCAAGACACTAAATTCATTCCTAAGGCCATAGCATTTGGTGATATGCACTATAGTATCATTTTTTGTAATGTACAATTATCTAGGGTTCTTGATAAGGATGAAATCATGCCTCATATAATCTAACTAGCTTGGGATATCCTCACCATCAATACAATTGGTCTCCACAAGGTCGTAGCTAAACCAAAGGTCATGCCATGTGCCGACCTAATTTATGGTATTTTTTGGAGATCAAAGTGTGAATATGGGATACTTAATTTGATGTCTCAAGGGCTCCATATTGATTTCATAATAGTTTTGAGCTTCAAGAATTAATATGACCTTCCCTCTCCACAAATAGAGTATAGCCAAGTTATCATTGATAACTGATATGCAGTGCACTCCTTGAAGGTCTTGGCTTCATGGGTAACTAACCCAATGGGATATATTCTCATAGATGATCAATGAAACTTACCCATATAATAATTTAGATAGGGATTCAAGATTGGCCTGGCCCTTTTAAATAGAATATCTGATAATCCACACATTACCTATGTAGACACAAGGGTTATTTTATTACTGCAAATCATCTTAGAGGACTAGTAGATCCCCCTACCTAGAAAAATTATCAATAATAACTTAATATATGATATACAAGACATTTACAAGAATGGTTCCCACTTATTCATGATGAGCTACTTTCTAGATGCAATATGTGTAACTACTCAACTAGGCCAAAATTCATGGTCTCTTAAATGATAATAGGTTATACCTTAGCTTTTCTCTATAATACACATTCATTGATTTAGATGCAACATAAGAGTGATTATAGAAGATTTCTACCCAGTGGTTTACAAGTCAATCACTAAATATGATATGTAAAGGGGTTCTTGTTAAAGTTAAAAAAACCTTGAGAGATATGGGTAGCTACTCATTATACATGGATGGCATAATCATCTAGATAGAAGGGGTGATGGTGTTCCCTCTTAGATTTTTGAGGCATGTGGTAATGAATTTGGTTGAAGAAGAGATGGCCTATAAATTTTTGTATGGAGTTGATGGAGTCTTCTAAAAAAAGAAGACATCCCCCCATAAGGTTTCATACAAATTGGGGAGGACCAGGATTATAAAGTGGCATAATATTATTATAGTTTCTAGGCACAAGGATTCATACCTATTTCTTAAAGATGACTTAAAACCATGGGATCCTAATAACGTCATTGCCAAGAACCTATTAAAAATCAAGAAATATGTAGCAATGGAGTGCAAACATTAAGAATAAGTTCATTAGTGGATAGACAAAGATTCTTTGAATGATGAGGTGGTGCTCTGAAATGTTGCAAAGAAGAATATCAAATTGGAGATGAGACTAGATAAAGAGAAGAAAATAGAAGAGAGTGTTAGGTCTTAGTGACCACCAACCCATGGGAGCATGTTTGATGTTGATTATGAGAAAGGACAAGATTAAAAATATGAAGACAACATTCCTCTTATTAATAATAGACCAAGGAGGCCTCCATAACTTGCCACTTCAAGTAGTTAGGACTTGCCTCCAAGATTTGAGCAAGGAGGATCTAGTAGTCAGCTTACCCCTTCTCAAGGTCCCATATTAATCTATACATCTACTATGGGAGCCATTCTAGAGATCCTAGGTCAACTTGACCCTACTTCTATTGATATTGAAAAATTGTAATAAGGCATTGAGATCTCTATGGAAGAATTGTAGGCACTGGCTAGAAGAAACATTAAGAAAGTATATAAGAGGAAAAGGGAGCCTAAGACCACTATTATTGATACTAGCACACCTTATGATACCCTTGGATCATAGGCTCCCAATGTAAGTACCTTCTCACTAACTTATTTCTTAATTGCAAGTACATCTAATTCTACTTCTAGTTTTATTCCTCCTACCATTGTTTCCCCATTAGCTTCAGCATCATCAATCTCTACAACTACCATGACTCAGTCCTTAATTGACACTATCACGATCCAATATAGTAGTTACTTGGGATTTACCATCCCCCACTTCATTTCCCATGCCACTTCTAATATTACATCTTCATCAAGATCCCAATTCACTAGTATTAGTCAATTTGTAGGTTCCACTCCTTCTCAGGTAGTCACAACAAGTGCATCACTTACTATTGGTTTCCCTGCATTTTTAAGTCCATTAAGGCCCATTACAAATTTTTTCACCTTTTCCAAGTCTACCTTTTCTTACATCCCCATGCAATATTTCTATAACTACAAAGGTGAGTGTGCCTTCAAAATTGCCTTTATTTATTCTTAATATGGGCCCTATAAGAGCTTTATTCAGTGCATTTGGGTAGATAGACTCGACAAACTTGCCACACATTCTTGCTATAGATTTAGCCTCTACCTCAACCCAAACACCTTAGTTGTAGCCACTCCCAATAAATTCAATGCCTATTGTTATCCTAAATTTGGTCAGAGATATTATATTGGTAGTGAGACAAGAGATACCTCAAGTGGTCCTCTCTAAACCACAAATTGACATGAGATTTGATGTTACTTCATGCATAACGAAGAGGGTGGTGAGGAGGTAAATTGAGCAGCCCTAATCTACTGCAGTTGTGTCCCATGAAAGTGAAGAGTCCCTCTTCACTTTGATAAATAAAAATAAGGTTAACCCCAGTTAATTTAGATGAATATAAAGAGGACCCTATGTTCAAAGTCCAAGCTAATGAAGACTCCATATTGGCCTTAATGAAAGGCATGCATAAAAATATGAAGAGACTAAATGAATAAGCATTGCCTATAGTGTTAAACAATATTATTATTTAGGTAATCAATTCATTCATCAATGTCTTCAATTTATACAAGGTCATGAAGAGAAGATAAGAAGATGGGACTCTATAGCATAATATGGTCATTAGATATGACCAAAATCTTGCACTTTATGATGCCAAGTTGGAAAACCCAACTAGATTTATAAGAAGCAATAAATTCTTAGACCTCAAGATATTTCCACTTGAAGACATCATCCTAGCTCAGACCATAGTGATAAATATAAGGAGTATATTGAAAATGTGGTTGGAATAGGTTAAGGATGTGATGACATCCTTAGAGAAGATAGAGTTCAAGATTGACCTATTGTTGAAGGATGTTATGGTCACTAGAGTGACCAAACCTGATGGAATCTTCATGGATGACCAATAATTCAAGGCTCAAATGAAGATATTTGTTACAAAGTTTTAATAGGACATAGCCAATGCAAAGATTACCACTGAGGTAATGAACATTGTGGATTTTTCCAACCAAAGGATAAAGAGAGCTGAGGCCATTAAAGAGGTATTAAGGCCTATACTTACAAAGCACAGTAGGTTTATTCAAGAAATACCTAACTTATTTTAGCCCATGATTCTGGATATAGGTCAAATTAACCAAGATTACTTAGCATGTTTGTAATTTTGGATAAAAGAAGAGGCAGAGAAATAAAGTCAGCAATAACACGCTGGTTAGTAACCTCCTCCAGGGCCTTGAGGAATACTCGATTTCATTTTTTAAATTCAAATTTAGAATATTCCATTATAATAAGTGGCATTTTATCCACTTGGCTACATTTGGACATATTTTAATGGGCCCACTTGGACTTGTATAGGCATTTTTAGGCCTATATATAGGGGTATTCTCCCTCATTATAAAGGAGGAACAATTGTTATAGAATTAACGCAAAAGAGCTAAGAATTTAAGAGATTATATTTATGATTTACTGTATGTTTTGGGGTTTCTTATTTTCATGATTTTATAAAATTAAGAGTTTCTTTTCATATGAATAATATGGCAATAATATCATTGTATACATCTGTTGGTTTGAGTTTAACACTAGGCTGACAAATCTACTAGTATATGTGCTTTGTTTTCATCTTATTTTTAGTCAAATGTGCTTATGAAATTTAATGTGAATGAGTAAATTTTGTGCAACATATGCTTTTAGATATATGTATTTATTTTCCTTTGAATAATTAGCTACGTTCATTTGGTTTTGAGCATTACACTAGGGTTGGTGAATTCTAGTTTTACATATTATTATCATAAAGGTTAAAATAATCGATACCTCTAACCATTTGAAGAAAACCTTATTTTTTTCCCTACCCTACTTACCTTTAGATCTACCCCATGACTCACTTTAGTTCAATTCATTATGTAAATATACATGGTTTGTTTGTGTTTGCGAAATAATTGCCAAAGTTTAGATCAATTCCACAAAGATTAGTAATAAATAAAGTGTCATTGTGTATAACCTAATGTGCCTACAACAAGGTATGATTTTAGGCTTAAAAGTGGTGGCCATATCTCTACTATTTTGATATTTTTAGTAGTATTTGTATAAACAACTCAATCCTTGAGACTTATAGGACTTAGAATTGACATTACTTTTCCCCCATTCCATAGTGACATAGGAAGCACACTAAGTGCATCAACAATATTATCACCAAACGAGATGGAAGGCATAGAAAAAATATCTAAGGATGAAAACATGTAATGTGATGAATCTATGTGGTGTGAGGTGACAAATTTAATTATCCATGTGGAATGTTAAGACATAATTACAACAAGTTTTTTGTGCTTATATTTTCCATTTTTACTATCTTTGGCCTTAGACGACTCATGTGTTGATGAAATCTAATTGGAAGAATTAAGGACATTGATATTGTTCTTCGCATGCATCTTATTCAATTGGTTAATCTACTTATTCATTCACTTGGTTTTATCATGCCTAAATTTATTGTAATAGGCACATGTGAATTATCTTTCTTAGGTTTCTTATCTGAAGAGGAGGAGTATTTTGATGATTTTAACTTAGCATTATATTTTTTACCCTTTCTTTGATTTAGTTCCTTCTTATTCTATTTTTTTATTTGATGCTATGAGCCTTCTATTTTTATGAATCATAATTAAGGTATGTGATTTAGATGACTTAGGTGTAACCATTTGAATAAGCTTATCTTGCTCCTGAGTCAAGTTAGTAGTAAAGTCATCCAAGGATGGCATGGTCCATATATCTCTAAGGGCATGTTTGGTGGTGATGGAAGGTATAAACAAAGATAGAATAGTAGGATCCCAATTTTGAATGGAAAGAAGCAATTGATCATCTTTTTTGTCAATGTCACATAGTTTCAAATTTAACATGAGTGATTTGAACTTTGTGAAAAAGTCATATATAGTATCAAAATAAGAAAAAAAGTCTCAAAATAATGATCTCATTATATAACTCATGACCTCTCATTATTCCATGTTTCCAAAAGATTGTTTCCAATGTAGTCTATACTTCATTAGGAGTAGTTGAAAATTCAATATGAAATAGCAAGTCAGGAGACATAAACATGCATAGTATATTGTAAGCTTCATCATGTATGTTAAACCACTTTAAAGTGTTAGTTATTTTTCTATACCCATCATGATTTGGTGTAAACCTTTAATTTTCAATAAAATTTGAACTTGGGTTTTCCATTCATGAATTTGAATGGTGTAATAAAAAGAACATGACTCTGATCCATGGTACAAAAAGGAAGTATGTGTTGAATTGTATGTACAAGAAATACAATGATATGCAACCTACATGAATCTATAGAAGTTTAATTTTAAAAGGATTGAAAATATCACCAATACATAGAGCTCAAAAAAACTCATACTTTTAAAAACATGGCACTTGAAAATGAGCTGTCAGGTAAAAGTTATGGAAGTTTGAATGTTTCTTGCTTGTAAAAATAATGATCTCCATTTTGTATGAATTTTTTGGTGTGAAAAAATTTTAGCCAAATTTTGTGAAGAAAATTTAAGTCCATTTGGTTTACATAAATTTTGGGTGTGCAAAAAAATACTATCCCAAATTGATGAGGAAAATTAAAACCCCCTTGAGTTGGTTGTGACCAAGGGATAATTTACCATGTGATCTTGGGGCTAAGGGCTAGGATGAACTTTAGAGGTCAAAGTGTACCTAGGAATAAATAGGGATTCTCTTTTAGTGGTTGGATTTTTATGTCAAACTTGTAGTCACTTTATGCAGTGGTAAAATTTTCCTTGCTCCCTTGTAGTTTTTAAATATATGCATTAGAGTTGCAACCCTCTTGTGTAATCGTTAGGGTTTGGGATTACATCTACAGGTCAAAGTTCTACCATTAGATATGTAGACTAAAAGTGTAATCTATTTTATAACCATCAAAATTTTGGACTACTTGCATAATCAAAAGTTTCAATGTCAAAGTTTTTTACTATAGGTGTAATCTAAAGTTCTTCATCATGGTTTATGACTACTAGTGTAGTTTGGATTTTTGTGTCATAGTTTTTTATTATGGACATAGTCTAGATGTCCAGCACCAAGTTTTAGGCTTGTAAGAGCAATTTGAATTTTCAGCATCAAAATTTGGGGTAGATAATGCAATCAAAACTTCTAGTAAGTGCAGACAAGATTGGAAACTTTGATTTATGCATGTAGGTATGTAACTTATACTAATCCTAAAAACTCCAAATTTGGTATGGTTCTTCAAAATCTACCAAAGACCCATTAATTATTTCTAAAAACCTAGAAAATATTTTCCCTTGAAGACCTCATATCATAATAATTTGTGTAAAATCACTAAAAGCCTCAAAACCCTCTAAAAATAGCAAAAATTGACTGTCATAAAACTGATTCATGTTTACAACTAATCTTATGTTTTAACACCTTTTAAATCCTAGGGTGCATGTTATTTTGCATGAAAACCTACTAGATGAAATATGACTAGTATGAGACACCTTTTTCTTTTTTCTTTTTTGAATTTAGATTAGTAAAGGACCCCAAAAGAAGAGAAAAATACAAGAAAGAGTGTATCTTCAATAGCTAGTTCAATAAAAGGTAGATATGTTATATACACTTTGAAACTCAAGATTTCATAATAAAAATGGAATTTAGCTACTAGAAAAGCTCTGATATCATGTCAGAGTGGGCAAAAATCAAGGATTGATCTGGATAGAATCTAATACATGAATAAAATAACTATGTGTAATAGTGAAATAAAACATAAGCTAGAAGAAGAAATTGTGTCACAATAGTAAAATACTCATTAGTTTATTCATTAGCCATAAAATCCTTAGGAAGGTACATTATATAGGTGAAAGATAAACATGTCCCCACATCCTCATGAATGTGGGTTTATCTTTCACAATGACCTAAAAGACACATAAGTGACACCTAAGCAAGCTAAACAACATGCATAGGGAAAAATTAATAAATGGAATAAAAACCTATATTGCATTTTAAAATGGGTTACAAAAGATAGGGACTAATAAATTATGCACAAGGCATTCTTCACCTAATTGATGCATCTATTCATAAAGGAAAAAAATCCCTTGTTACATAGATCACATAATTCCAACTCAACTGCATAAACATATAAATTTTTAAAAATCTATCCAATGGGGCATCAACTTAGTTAATTATGTATCTATGTTATTAGTTGTATACCTAGAACTTATTGATGATATTGTTTCATCATAAATTTTAACATTGGATGAATTCTATAATGATAAGTATTATCAAGAGTATTTAAGATCATATGAGGATCTCCCTCCCTTCTATCATAATAATAGTTTTCCTCATTATACAAATCATCATACATTTTTTTTTTAGACTAATGTTCTATAAGATGATGTCCTAACTAGTGGATTTGACACAATTCCTACTACATATCATAACAAATATAGGTCCACACTTATAAATGAAGAGATAGTTGAATTTAATTATGGAACATATATAGATTTATGAATAGTAATTTTAGTTGCCTCACCTAAAATGAGGAGGACCAATCAATCAAAAAAACATTACATGATTTTCATAAGATGTTTTATTGGGCATACTCTGATATTCTAGGATTTGATCCTTTGAATGTAGTACATCGAATCACACTCTACCTAGATGGAAAACCAATTAATCATAAAATATACAAAATGCATCCAAAAGTTGTGTTGATAATTAAAGTATAGATTCAAAGACTACTTGATGTAGGTTTCATTCAACCCATAGCCTACCTAGAATGGGTGTCTAATATCATTGTCATAGTAAATCCTAATGGAAAAATCCAATGTTTTTTAGATTAGAGATATTTAAATAAGGTTTGATCTAGAGATGATTTTCCACTACCCAATATCGACATGATTGTGGATTCCACCACTGCATATAATATATTATCATTCATGGATGGATTCATCAGCTATAATAAAATTAGAATTACTAAGGAATACCAAGATAAAACTCCCTTCATTACAGAATGGGGCAAATTTTATTACATAGTGATTCCTTTTGGATTGGAAAACATAGGATCTACATACCAATTATCCATGACACATCTTCCAAGATATCTTTTAAAAGACATTAGAAGATTATGTGTATGATATACTAGTGAAAACCAAATAGAGGAAAGATCATTAAATTGATTAATGGAAAATATTTGAACAACTATGATAATATATGTGCAATTAAATCCAGATAAAAGTGTCTTTGGGGTCACATTAGGTAAATTATTAGGGTTTATTATATCACAGCAAGGCATTGAGGTTTATATAAATAAATTAAAAGCTATCATTGATATTTCCCTTCCTCAAGGATTGAAATAAATTCAATATTTACATAATAAATTTTAGGCAATCTATCACTTTGTAGCTCAGTTACCAGATAAGACACAACACTTCACAAGATTACTCAAAAAAGATACAAAGTTTGAATTTAATACAAAATGTTAAGAGAGTTTTGAGTCACTCAAGTAATATTTGTTGAATCCACCTATTCTCATGCCTCTGATACCAAATATACCACTTATATTATACATAGATGCTACATATTACATGTTAGGTGATTTACTACCACAATATGATGGTGATCACAATGAATGAGCCATATATTATATTAGTTTCATGATTTATGATTATGAGCACAATTATACTACAATGGAAAAATTATGTTTGGTTCTTATATTTTCCATGCAAAAAATTTGACACTACAAGATAAATAATGAAATTCAAGTTATTACCAAAGCCAATCCATTGAATTTTCTCATGTCTAAGTCTCATTTTTTAGGGTGTATATAAAATGGGTAATGTTATTAATGGAATTTGATTTAATATAACTCAAAAATCAATAAAAGGCTAAATTATCACAAACCAGTTAGTTTTTGCTTCATTACAGGATATAGAACCTCTCAGGCATACCTTCATAGATGATTTCATAGCATATAATATTATTAAAGATACATGGATAATGTTTTTTGATGTCTCCAAATTTTCATCAAATTCTAATTTAAAAACTATTCTTATCACTTTGTAGGTAGAGCTATGTCATTCACATACAAATTGGGCTTCTTATGTACAAATAATATCATAGAATATGAGGCACTAATTTTAGGTTTATGCATAGATAGAGCCTTATAAATCAAGTCCATTAAGATATATTTGGATTTAAATTTTATTTTTAATCAAATTATATATGTTTATCAAACAAAAAATGAAAATTCAATCCCATAAAAATATATGTTATAGTGTTTACATACACATTTTGATAATTTTTTTATCAAGAGTATCCCACAAAAGGATAATCATCATTTAGATGTAATGGCTAGTTGAACATCCTTTATAACAATTAACATAAAAGATTATTAATAAATATTCACTATACAACATATATAAACACCATCAATATAAGATGTATATCTATTAGTTTTATTAATCTTGGCAACTACATGCAGTGCAAAAGCCTTATAATGGTTTACACATATATATAACTTTTTCAATAAATTAATTACACAAAATGATTTTACTTGAAATTATAGGTGAAAATTATATAGTATGTTATCATAAAAGGGTATTTATTTAAATGATCATTTGAGGGACACTTACTTTGATGCCTAAACATAGAAGAGGCTAAGCTAGCAAAATGATAGGTACATGACAATGAATGTGTTGGCCATTTTAGAGAAAAAGTAATGTCACACAAATTGATTTTAAAAGGGTGATATTGGCCTACCATGGAAAAATAATTTCATGAATATAATAAATTATGTGATAAATGTTAATGATACAATAATATCAACCATGTTCCTTCACATGAATTACAACCTATTATTTCACCTTGGCCATTTATGCTTTGGGGGTTCGATTTGATTTTAAAAATAAATATATAATCATAAGGTGGGCATAAATTAATTATTAAAAATAATGAATATTTCACTAAATGGATGGAATTTATCCCCCTATATTCATCTATAGGAGAGTATATATGCTAAATTTTTTATGACATACATCATCTTCTACTTTGGTCTCCTTGCAATGATCATCATAGATAATGGATCATCTTTTAAAAATAAACCATTAAAAATATTTACACTAAGAATAAGATTCAACACACCTTTTCTACTCCTTATTACCCCTAGGGTAATGGACAGGTAGAATCTATTAAAAAAAACTATAAATAATATCAAGTAAAACAACTAAATTTGGTGATGATTGGCATAATCAACTAGTTTATACACTATGGGCCTACCGTTCAAGCATTTGCATGCCCACTAGGGATAATCCATATTTATTAGTTATGGTATAGAAATATTTCTCCCATTATAATTGTAAATTCCATATTTGTGTGTATCTATCAAAGGGCTCATTTCAAATGAACAATATAGAGAAAAATGTCTACATGAGCTAGACAAACTGGATCATACCTACATACAAGAAGCTAAACATCTTAGAGTACATTTGAAATGCATTCAATAAGATTATAAAAAATTAATTCATAATAAAGAATTTAAGTTTGGTGAATTGGTTTTAAAGGATAATCTAAGGAATGTCAATGCAAAATAGGAAATAAATAGCAAGTTCAAGCCCAATTGGTTATGACCATATGTGATTATAGAAAATCTAAGTAAAAAAACTTAATATCTAGATTCACTTAGAGGCAAATTAGTCAAGAACCCAATGAAAATTATTCATTTATGATGATTATATACTTAAACATTTTAAAATCTAACATACATGTATTTTTCAAAATGTATATGCAAAATTACAAAAAAATAGATATTATAGAAAAAATCAAAATCAAGACATATGCATGTTTATGTTTAGTTCATTTACATCAGTTAAATTATGAATAATTATTTGGTACTTATTCCTATCTATATTTAATATCATATATGATTTAAAAAGTTTACATGAGTGAGTGCATAGCATACAAGTTATCATCTCAAGACCCAATTGCAGGTTATTTCATTATATCAAACTCAAAAACTGCATTCAAAAAGTATCACCCTAATCAAACATTAGTGCACCCCACTATTATCCAATCACCCCAATATTATCCTAGTGATAACATGTTAAAATTTATTATATCCAAACCACATATAAGCCTTTTATAATTTATATATACATCATCAAACTCACTAGGGGCATAGTATACAAAGGTTTTATCCTTCTTTGGCTATCCCTTATTGTTCACAACTCAATTATTTACATGGCATAACATCTATCAATATTTATCACTTAATAACAAACTAATAATTTATTAGTTTCTTAATTTACTCAATCTAATTATGTTACAAATAGATTATGTTTATCAATTACATATATTCATGCATGTTTTTCATGTTTGATTTCACGCTTCGTGTATTTTGTGTATTCTATGTTTAGCTTATGGACATTTGAACATGTCCTTGTGTGTGTCTCTAATCCTAAATTATATGTTTCTATGAATGTCATTTATATTTTAACATGTCCTTTTATGTATCCCTTTAGCCTTCAATTCATGTTTTATGTGTTTTATGTGTACTCTTTGTTTGTGTGTGTCATGGCCATGACACTTTTTGCTTATTTGCTCATTTTTTTATGTCATGATGGATGTCATACATTTTCCCATCCATTTTAGTTCCATTATAGATATAATGCATCCCTTCCCAAGTATTTCAATTCATCTTTACATACTCAATTTAGATAGCTTATCTTCATTATTCATTGCTAATATCTATCTTGACATTGTAATTATGTACACATGTTTCTACATGCATCTCACATTGCTATTTTGATCAGTTTATATATATGATGAATCTATGTTCCTTCATGTTATTATTATTAATTAAATTTACATATTTTACATAACATATATCACATAAATTTTTATTTTAATTTAATTTATTATGCAGGCTCAACAACTCACCTCAAAAGAGGTGGCATGCACAGTGGCTTGTCTTAGAGACTAAGCCCCTATAGTACAATACACAAATAAAAATCTATAGACCTCACATAGTGAATCATAGAGCATAATTAGAAATCACATAGATATTAATTTCAGATAATATTACCCTATTTGTATAGTAGTGAATCCCACTATTGTCCTACTCCCTCACTATTGTCCAAATACCTAGAAAATAATCAATTTTAGAAAAATGAGATTTTCAAGCAGTACATGGAAATATGAAAAAAGTACATAGGTTATTTTCTAGAAAATTCTTAGGTTTTTACCTAATATTTTCTTAGTTTTGGGGCATTATATGTGTCATATGTTCTAGGTTATCATGTAGGTTGTCACTTCGAATTTTAGTGTCATATGTTCATATTTATCTTTTATAATTTCCACATTTACATATTTAGCAAGTTCTACATTAGTTTATATCATTTATTTCATTTATTTTTAGCATTTTGATTTTGTATAGTTATTTATCATATTTAGGTAATCTCTTTCCTAATTTTCCAAATTTTGATAAAAACTCTCTTTTAAATTTATTTTTTGAATTACTTGGATTATGAGCTCCATACTTGAGTTTGTTCAAAGATATGAATTTGAATTCTCACTCTTTCATTATATGACATAACTCATCATAACACTTGAATCTCTTGAATACTATTGACTCATGTAGTGGTGAAATAAAAAAAAAATTATTTGAATATGTATAATAACTCATTATCTACCATAGGTTTTGTCATCTTATATTGCACGGTCTTATATTGTATTACACAATCATTGATTGGATTTTTGTACCCTTGTTTGAGTTCAACAATTTTTTCATAAGATAGTTTCTCATCAATATTGATGGAGTAGTGTTTTATAATCTTGTTTTCCAAAGGGTTGAATGCTCTAACTAATTGAAGGAGAAATTTATAGAACCACCATAAAGCATAGCCTTTGAGACTTCATGGGAATAACTTGGTCAATAATCTATCATTCGATTCTATTGTGACCAACATGTCTAGTTTTAAATTTTTAAATGAGGACCCACTTTTAGCTTAAAATTTCATGTTCATGTCATGTTGTGAAATGATTCAATACAAGTTCAAGCTAAGTATCATTATCTTCAGTCTAAGTAGAAATCAAGTTTATGATTGAATTATTTCATAAATCCTTGACTTATAAATCTAATTCTTTATCCAAATGAGGTCTTGATTTTATTCTAGACTAAATAAGTTAATTGAATGTTTCTGAAGGTTGATTTATCAAATTTGTTGATATTTGAGTCTAAAATTCTAAATGGACATGTTTATTTAAATTATTTTATGCATATATTTGGCCTCTAGTTCTATGGAATTCATTAAATTTAGGCTTTGATTTATTGTATGAACTAAATTGGCTAATAAATATTTGTCCAAAGTTGTTTGATATTTTTAGAATTATTCAGACTCCCTAGGACAACCTTGATAATGCCTACCAATCTAGCTCAAATAAATATTATACATTATGAATGAATTTTCATACCTAGTCATTTTTTTAAGAATTTACCTTGCACAAACCTTCACCACATGTCTATGTTTTCACTTATATTATATTTCAAATTTAAGAGTGGAAAGGTGGGTTGATTTTCAATAGCTAACTCCCAATAGTTTGAATTTTATTAGTGAGTGTTTGGGATCATGAGATTGGGACACTTGGCTTATTCTCACTTTTTCACATCTTATAAATCAAAATTTCTAAGTCCCTTTCATCCAATTAAGTGAATATCATCCAAATAATTTCATCACATTTTCTTGATTCTATCAACTCAAACAACTAAGGTACAAAGCTCCTAAGCATCTAGATCAACAAGATCTTGCCACCTATCTTCATCTTATTTATCTTATCCCCACATAAAAAATCACTAAGGCCAAGACTCTCAAAGAATCTATTTCAAAGGAATCATTCCACATGTCTCCATCTCATTCATCTAGAGTAAATCAAAAAAACCACTAAGTCTTGAAGTCCTCTAGGCATCTGGATAAGTGAGATCATGCCATATGGCATAAATTTTCTCATCTACAAATGAAAAGAGGAAGCACAATTAGTTAAGTCACTTAGGCGTTTGAATAAGTAAGCATTGTCTATATGTCATAATCTCTCTTATCTATAGCCTAAAAAAAAATCACATACTATGAAGTCATCTATGTAAGCATACAATCACTAGTTATCCATGTATATTCACCAAGTTTACTCACTTGTGTTGGCTGTAATTGTAAAATCTTGAACATCCTTAAGCATCTAGGTAAGTAAGATCATGCCAAATGGCATAATCCCACTCATTCACAACTAATAAAGGAAATAATAACTTATGAAAGATAAATACCCTCCAAATAAATGAGTACCATCCACATGTCATAATTTCTCTCATCTAGAGCCTACAAGAATAGATGCACATACTCCAAATACTAGTAATCACTAGAGGAAGAACAACCATCCACATGGTAGCATCCCATTAATTAGTAGCATGTAGACATAATAAAAGATAATACATAGCCTACAAATATCTAGACTAATGATATCAAACATATGTTTGCATCTCATCAAACTATGACCTATAAACTTAGGGTACATATTCCAAATCTCAATGACTAAGTGTAATACCATGAGTAGGCCACATATTCTCATCTTGAATGATCATGATCAAAAGGCCAAAAAAAATAGTAATTAAAGGCTAAATTTTAGTGAATAAGTAAAGGTAGGATAAGTATTGACATCCAAATTAGTTATGATCCAAAGATAAAGGGAAAGGTCCATACAGGTCATGATCAAGCAACAAATTGACAAGTGTTACAATCCTAATAAACTTAATTTGAACCTATCTTTGACTTCAATACATAGGCAAAAGATATGTAGATAATGAGTATGTTGATGACAAAATATTGAATAAGCATCTATAAAAAAATAGTGTCATGTGTCTCTCTCAAAACAAAGTAGATTCAAGACATAAAATTGGGCCCCTATCACATTATGAAGATACATATATCATTTTTTTTAAATGAATAAGTAGTCTAGAACAAAGGAGAGTACCATGTGGCCAATATTATAACCTTTCATATGACCATAAAGGCTAAATAGGCACGTACTCCCCACACTCCATGCACATAATAAATTCAACATAATTCATCAATCAAAGGCCACCTATAAACTTCACTAATATCAAACAAGGGGCCAGCCTCATTGATCAATCATTGGTAGCTTAGAAAGGCCTTCCAAAATAGTTAGGAGGTGGTCCACATAAGACCTATCCTTGATGCTCCTTTAATGGGCCATGACATTCCATTCTACCTAGTATTGGGAATGGAAATATTATATTGGAATTATTCTATTTTACCATTTTAGGCCATGATGCCCAAGAGTGGGTTCTCTTACCTCTAGGAAGTAGGACCCATCTCTCCCTTCTATAAGTACTTCTATGTAGTATTGTAAAATGGCCATATCTATTTGTAAATTAACATTGTCAAATTAGTGCTAATTTAGTTTTTCTATCTAAATGCATCTAACTGCATGGATGCCTTCTACTTTAATAATATTTAAATAGATTAACACTAATGTTATATGACTTTAATTTGTGCTTTTATAAAGGTTTATGCATTGATTATGATCAATTTTTTCTATTTTATCCAAGTTCTTTAATACTTTTCATTTTGAATGAAATATGTTAAGATCTATGTGTGATTAACTACATGCTTATTTGTAGTTTATTCTTCAAAATAATCATTCATTGAACCAAGAATTTACCTCATTCCTCAGACTTTTTCCCTATGTGATTGTATCTTGAACCACCATTAAACTTAGCATATAGTGGTACAACTATAGTTGAGCACATTCTTGATCCTTGAAGTAATTACATTACCATTGGTCTACAGAGTTTCTCTTTTATTCCCTACCTTCTCTCCCTTTATTATGTTTATTTATGTAAATTGATATTTATTTTTTATATAAAATATAAAGTGAAACAAAATAGAGATCTAAATTTAAATCAGTTGAAATTATTTTAGCTATAAGTGTATAAGTTTTATGTCAATAAGAAAACTAGTATTGGACCTCTAGTGGTAGCATTATATCTCTAGGATATCTATTACAAGTAGTTTATGTAATGGATCTCAATACCTTTATCTCATTCCCTAGATTATCCCAATATCAATCCTAAAATGAGAGGATAAAAGTCTCCTAATTATTCCCCAATCTCACTCAGTGTATCTGACCCAATAGATGCACCTCAAACAAATGAAATATTGGGCCAAACAATAGTTGGTACTAGAAATAGGGAACCCATTCTCAATATCTAATAAAACTTTAATTTGATACCCTACCTAAGAGAAACTATGAGCCTAATATGTGGATCACTAGATCATAATCTAGTCCTAGGTGACTAATAATATCCATATTGAAATTCCATAGGAGAACCAAAACTACTAGAGAGAGACTAAAGCATTTCATTACACCTACTAGCTCATACTCTCAATTTATTCCTAATAGAATTCCACCTATGTATTCACCTAAAATATGGTTGGTTAGGTCTCCATTAACATTTTTGGAGTGTTTGATGATCTACCTAGGAACCCAGAAAGATATCTTGCATGATTCACACCAAGTGTCAATGTATTGCTAAAGAAAATGTGACCTTATACAAAATTTATCTTGGTATTTTGAATGTAGAAAATGAGGATGTTTCCTACATAATTTTCCTATTCACTTTGATAGATATGGTATATGATTGGTTCTTAAACTTTTGTAAAGGCTCCATCATAATTTATGACCAATTTAGTAACATGTTCCTCACTCAGTTTGGGAAACTCATTGATCCAAGTGTGTTATACCAACAATTCACTTGCATCAAAAGAGATATAAATGAACCCATAATAAATTTCAATATTAGGTTTCATAATATGTAAATATGAATCACTATATTATATATACTAGATACCTAACTAACCCTTGAAATGTTTTAAAAATATCTAGACACTTGGACTACTATGTTACTAAGGCCATCAAAGTAGATAAAAAATTAAATGCTCAAGGTTTATTTTCACTAGCCATCCTAAATGTGTTTCTAAGTATGCTTGATTTTAACCCTCTATTTTCCACTAGCCAGAATGTACCCATACCATAGCCCATGCCAGTGACAAACTAGCTTCCTTTGAGACATGTTATACATAATCATTGTTTAGGCTTACTTAACCCTATCAATAATTAAGTATCACATCAAGCCTAAAATCAAACACTAGTTCCTACTATGAAAAATGTCTAAATCATACCCTAAGACTCTACCAAAACTGAGCTAGATGTTATGCAATGATGGTATAGAAGCTCAATAATGACTTATTAAGCCTCTAGAGATAGGTTGTAAATTATGGTGGTGATAGTAAAAAACTAAGTTTTCCTATAGAGATAAAATCATCCCCATATCTACCTTTAAAAATAATAATATCCCCTACCTAATAATCTCAATGAGATCAACATCTATGAGTTATCCCTACCAAACTAGTGCCACGTACTTAACATAACCCAACATGGTGAGATCAATTGCATTAAATTTTATAGTGCATTTGACATATTATATAGGGATATGGATGAATATGAGATAGTCACAAACCACCCAAAGGATACCAATCATACTGATACCTCTAATGCTTTAAAGGCCCCAAGAACTACCATGTATAGTTGTTCCTTTGGAACTAGTAGAAAGTGTGCACCTCATTGGTGGCCTCTTCTAGCATTAAAGGTACTAGACATAGAAACATCCATTATCACATCCAATCCCCCTAACAATGGTTTAACCCCTCTTAATCTAAGAGAAATAAATGGTCCTTCACCTCTAAAGACTAATAATCCCTAGTCAATTGAAGAGATCCAGCATGCTCTTAGAAAAAATGAGTATAACATAGTAGAGGACATGAAGAAGATCAAATCAAACATCTCTCTACATGATCTTTCCCAAATCATTAAACAAATATATATCCTTATAAATTCCCTCATAGACAAACCAATTCAGTCTAAGCCTAGTCCTATACATACCAATGTTCTCATACACAAGAATAAGGTTGAGGTTCTACCTTTCCTCATTATTGTTAGGTAGTTTGGGAAGAATATTCATAACTATTGAGTTGTCTCGAGAGCCTCTACAAATGTCATGCATTTTTAAATTTATAATATACTAGGATGAACACCTATTAAGTTAGACAAGATAGTGGCCTAGCTAGATAAATTTGAAGTTAAGGTAGTGGGAAAGATCTTAAGTGTGCATACGCAATTAGAATCTAAACCCAGGGTCTAATAGTTCATGGATATTTAAGTAGTGGATATCTTGGAAGCCTATTTAATGCTCCTTAGTAGGGATTTTTCTATGACATTGAATGGGTACATGGCTATAGATTTCTCCCGTATGTGATTACCTTAGAAAGGTGTAGCCAATTAAACCTGCAATGATAGAGAACCCATAATGAAACACATGATTATTAAGTACAACATGATCAATGATAATTTGATATTAGTATCCTTTCATATAGGCATCTATACTTTATTCATAGAAAGTTCTAAGAATAAAATTGACGATAACCCTACATTTTTAGGTGTATGGTCCTTATACTTTGATGGGGCTCATTTTAAGCAAGGTTTTGGAGTAGGAATTATCCTAGTTGACCCATCAAGTAAATAACACCTAACTACTTATATACTAAAATTCTCTTGTACCAGCAACTTGGTGTAATATGAATCCTTGATCTTAGGAGTATAGTTTTCATTGAAACATAAGGTCAAATAATTAAAGGTGTTTGGAGATTTTGAACTAGTACTGAACCAAGTTAAAAACAAGTTCCAATGTAAGTTATCTTACTTTAGTAAATATAAACATAGTTCATGGGATTTAATATAGATTTTTAATGCTTTTAACATTTTCCCCATTCTTAGATAATAAAACTAGATGGTCGATTCATTACTTACTATTTTTGTAACCAAACACCCCTAGATGACTTAGGGCTATAAAAAAAATTAGTAGAGCTCACCACATGTCCTTTAGTCCCTAAAAATGTGAATAACTTCTAGTTCCTTAAGTATGACCACCATATTTTAGGATACCTCAATAAATTTAGTGTATTTAAGACCCAAGTTATAGATTAGGCAGAAACAGATGACCCTAGATATGAAAACTATGATCAAGAAGGCATTATGAACTTAAAATAAAAATTTATTCCAAAAAATATGATCTCCCTTGAGAGGATATTTGACCTTGATAGTTATACACACAAACCTAAAATACCAATACACTTAGATTAAACATTTTATAATGATTCATCTGGGATCATCAGAACCATAATGTGATGTCAATATTGGCCCAGATTGCACCCTTGTTGAGATCGAACAACTCATAAAATTATTGCTATAATACTAAGATGTTATTGCTTAGGCCTATGAAAACCTTAAAGTTTTTGACCCAAATTTTATCATGTATAATATCCCACTCAAGAAGAACCAGAAAAATTTTAGATAGAGGAAAAAACCTATGAACCCAATCCTAGATCCACTTAATCATAAAGAAGTTCACAAGCTCCTCTCAACTAGGATTATTTTCCCAATCTGTCACTCTATATAGGTAGATAACTTAGTACTAGTTCAAAAAAAGAATGGAGAAATCTGATTGTGTGTCAATTTTGAAAACTTAAATTAATCCTTTGACAAAGATAACTACACTTTTCCTTCCCTTGATGAGGTAATTCAAATGGTAACTGAATCCCAGATTATGTCCTTCTTGGATGTATTCTCGATATATAATCAAGGTTGGGTAAATATTAAAGATAGAATAAAAATTGCATTTGCAACCAAGTGGGGCACCATCACCTACAAAATAATGGCATTTGGCCTTATCAATGTTGGAGCCACTTTTTAGAGAGTCATGTATTTTGATTTCAAGGGTTTGATAGGTAAATACATAATTATTTACATGGATGACTTGACTATTTTTTCAAAATGTAGGTATGATCATATTCACCATCTTTAGAAGATATTCAAAAGGTGCCAAAGGTATAGTATCTCACTTAACCTAAATAAGATCATATTTTTGTGACATAAGGTAAGTTCTTTGGTCATGTAATCATCGAGGAAGGTATTATTATTAAACCTAAATGTGTTAGTGTTATTTCCAAGATACCTTTACCTAAAAGTAAAAAGTAATTAAATCCATTTTTTATTAAGATTAAATTTGTACATAAATTCATATCTAGTTTTGATGAGATTGTTAAACATTTGAATGTAATGTTGAAATAGGAAGAAAAGGTGAAATAAAATCCTACATCTAGGAAAATTTTCCAATAAATCAATGAGGTCATCATTCAAACACCAATCTTAATCATCCCAAACTACATAGAGTATTTCTACCTTTATTTCTTTGCTTCAAATCACACCATAGTTGTAGTTATCTCTTATAAAAAAGATGAAAATGAACACCCAATAGCTTTCATGAGAACAAAATTTAAGGATGCAAAGCTAAATTATTCTACCTGGGAAAAGCATGCCTACTCCATGGTCAAGGTTGTGAAGAATTTTAAGTACTACATTCTCAAAAATAAGGTGCATGTCATTATCCCAAACCTAGATAAAAAGATAATTCTAGAGTAGAATGAGTTAAGAAAACATAGAAGTTGATGGATGGCCAGGAAACAAGAGTGTGACCTTGAGATAAAACCTATCAAATTGGTCTAAGTCTAAGGTCTTACTAAACCAATCACTAAAATTGATCCAAGGATTATTTTGATTTAATTTGAACAATCATAAATTGATCCAAAACTCAGAATTTTTGATTGACAGATATTTCAAGAACATGAAAATAACATAGTAACAATGAATTCTCTAAGAAGAGATGTTTTATTACTCAAAATTGTAATACCACTATATGCTTATCTTTGGGAAGAAATGTCTGATTTCCCTTTCAAGTTACATATTCATTTATACACATTTTAAAAGTAGGAGGAGGATGTGTAAGGTCACCAATCTCAAGGGAGATTAAGTGGTTTGACTTCCACATTTTAAAATAATACAAATTTTGAGGAATTACTATTTTTAGACTGCACTACTAAAATTGAAATTTGGAGTACTTACATTACGTTTTTAGGGGTCAAAATCCATCAAGTTTAGCTCATTCCATCTCACCACATTCTCCTCATTCTTATCTTTCCAATGGGTCAAACGTTGAGTCAATTAGAGCTATGGTGTAAAAGTTATGGCTCTCGAAAGTTCCATCATCAATTGGGGTAGAACCATCACCCAAATTGTCACTTGAATTGTTTCACATATCACAACATGGTCCATCAAGACTTGTATGATCCAATTTTGTACTATTTCCTTTATGGTAATCATTCTCTAGGACTACCAAACATAAAACATATCCCTCAAGCTCAAATTATCCCACTACATGATAAAGAAGTGATTTTTACCAAAATAATGATAAAGGAATATATCTTAGATATTTATCAAAATAAGAAGAAAAAGAAATCATAGTTATATTCCATGAGAAACTAGGTATTAGACACCCTTTAGGAACTGTAACGACTCAAAAAAAATTGTGAGTTGGGTATTATTGTCCCACTATATTTAAGTATGTCCATGTTTATATTCACACATGCTATGAATGTCATACCTTCGCTAAGAAGGAAGTTCACACAATAATGCCCCTTCAACCTATTATAGAAGAGAATCCTTTCAATCAGTGGGGACTTTAATTCATTGGATTCATCAACCCAAACATATCAATTGGCCATAATTTCACACTTATAGCCACTAACTATTACATAATATGGAAATAAGAAATGCAAACCAAGAATAGCATAGCCAAGGAAGTCATAAAATTCATTGAGGAAAACATAACCACAATATTTATCGCCCTAGCTTCATTAGTCTGAGACAATGGTCCTATGTTCTTACTAGTTGAGCTTATAAATGGGCTTATCGATAATGGAATTACCTTAAATTTCTCATCATACTAATACCCATAATGAAATGGGTTGGTTGATTCAACCAAAAATAACTTGATTGATGCAATAAATAAGTTGATAAAAAAATAAGCCTAGGGAATAGCATTCACTATTAAAATATGCTCTTTAGCCTAGTCACAATAGATATAAACAAGCTCTCAAGAGTTCACCCTTTCTGTTGTTATATGGTTTGGATCTTATCTTCCTAATAACTCTCAAGTTTCCAACTTACAATTTCATATAATAATACATGGTAAATTATGGGAAAGTGGACTGAATATTGTTGGACATTTTACAACTAAAGGATGCATGTGAAGAAGCTCTAAAATGGTTTAATAGGCATTAGGCAACTATCAAAATATGGTTCAATAAAAGGGAAAAGGTCAACTCATTTATAATATCTAAAATATTCTTATTGTGGTACAAATCTTATGAGAAGAAAGAACAACATTCTACACTTGATGCACTCTGGATTGGCCCATACTAGATATTTGTGTTATAGGGGAAAAACACATTTTTATTAAAAGACCTTGAAGGGAGTGGCCTCTTATTGCCTACAAATGGATAGTTCTTGAATCATTACTTTTTAACTATTCCTTCTAATATAATTTTATAATATCTCCCTATGCAAAGGCTAGTGATGTAAATATTAGATTGGAGTTAGTTAGTTTGCTTCTATTGTGTGTTTTCTTTCTATATTGTTCTTGTCTTATTTTTTGTTCATATTTTTTATTTGTTTGCTTTGGGGTTTTCTCTTGTTTTTATTGTGTTCTCCCTTGATAATATTGTGTCATTTGTACCTTTTTCTCATCATTTAGACTAAGAGGTAGCTAAATTAGAAGGAGAAAGAGTCTAATCCAAACATTGGTCCCCATACTCTCAATTTTGAACACTTTAAACGTAATGATACACTAAAAATTCAGTCCCAAAATTAGAAGGTAGAAGGTGAGCTCCCATTATTAAAAAATGTGATAAGCAAAAGAATCCCTCTTGAGAAATTGAGAGGATTAGTAGTCACTGATTTAGAATTGAGCAAGTGATGAAATAAAATCTCTAATCTAATGGTCATCACAACACTTATAAGGAACATATCAATCAAGGTAGAATCACTGAACAAGTAAAATATCCTCTGATGCAAAGAGATCATTGAACCATCCTTCCACCTTGGTTAAATTTGTCCCCAACCCTCTTGTATTAAATAAAAGAAACATCAAAATAAAAGTAATTTTGAATCTCAAGAAAAATGTAAGTCTCTCCTAAGAAAGGGTGAATTAGGCAATCTCCATCATAGGATTTCCAACCTGGATGGAGATGGATCAAGGTATGGAGTGGGACCAAATGAATTTATACCAAGATTATAGATTCCTAGCTAGCAGTAGATCAATTTCCATGATTTCCTCTCCTTATCCAAATTCTAAAAATAAATTAAATTTCAAGAAGCTCAAAGTACCTAAAATATGCCTAAGTTTTCCCACTAGATTCAAAGTAACAACATAAAAGAATGAATCACTTTTACAGAAAATGACCCTTTAAAGAAGTCAATGTCTAGAATGTCATTTTATAAAATATAATTGAGCACTCATTTTTTTCTCTAATTTCAAATAATAGAGTTTTGATTTCTTATATTACAATTTAATAATGGAGGCCTGTAGTCTAGATTATAAATGCAAAGTTAGTGTTTCCCCATATTAGTTGCCATTTTTTGTGATCAACATTCCCCATTTTAAAATTTTCAAATGAGGGCCCACTTTGAGCTCAAAATTTTATGTTCATGTCATGTTTTGAAATGATTTAGTCCAATTCCAAGATAAGAATCATTATCTCAATTTTGAGTAGAAATCAAGGTTGTTACTAAATTATTTTCATAAATCCTTTAATTATAAATATGAGTCTTTATTAAAATGATATCTTGATTTGATTCTAGACTAAGCTCATTAAATTATTTTGGAGGTTGATTTATCAAGTTGGTTAATATATAAGTCTAAAAGTATAAATGGGTGTGTTTATTGAAATTATTTTATGCATCTATTTGTCCTTTAGTTTTATGACATTCATTGAATTAGAGATTTTATTTTATTTATGACTAACTTGGATAATTAATATTTGTCCAAAGTTTTTTTATATTTTTAGGATTAATCAAACTCCCTAGGGAAACCTTGTTAATGCTTACCTGATCCATCTTAAAGAAATCTTCTACAATATGAATGGCTTTTCATACAGTCTTTTTTCTAGAAGTTTCTTGCACAAACCTTTGCCACATGTCTATTTTTTTAGTTTGAGTAGACATCAAATTTAATAGTTTCAAGGTGATTTAATTTCCAATGATTAAGTCCCAATAGTATAAATTATATTGGTGAGTATCTGGGTTCACAAAATTGGGACACTTGTCTTAATATTATGCTCTTATGGCTTATGAGGTAAAAGTTCTAGGTTATTTTCATTTGAGTAAGTGATTAATATCCACATGTTTTCATCATGTTCACTCACTTATATCATCTCAAATAACTAAGGCACAGAACTCCTGAGTATTCGAATCAATAAGATCTTACCATCTATATTCATCTAATTTATCCACTCCCCATACAAAAAATGGGTAAGGCAAAGACTCTCAGAGCATATGGATCGGTATAAACATTCAATGTATCTCCATCCCATTCATTTGGATCAAATAATTAAAATGGTTAAGTCTCAAAGTACCCTAGGTATCTAGATAAGTGAGATTGTGCCACATGGTGCAATCCTACTCATCATTAACTCACATGAGTAGGCATAATTAATGAAGTCATTTAGACATATAGATAATCAAGGATTATCCATGTGTCATAATCTCACTTATCCATAACCTAAGCAATAATCACATACTACAAATTCATCTAGGTAATTGGATAAATGGCAACCATCGATCTTTATTCATCTAGTTTATTCATTTGTGTTGACTCTAATAGCTAAGTCCCAAACATCCCCAAGCATCCAAAAAAGTGAGATCATATCACATGGCATAATCCCTCTCATCTATGACTGACAAAGGTAATCATGACTTATGAAGGCCAATGAACCTACAAACAAGCAAGGACTATCCCTGTGTCATAATCTTACTCATCTAGATCCTATAGGCATAGAATCACATACTCCAAAGACTGACAATCACCAAGGTAGCTTATAACCATCCACATAGAAACATCTTGTTAACTTATGACCTACAAACATAATAAAATATTGTATAAAACCTATAATTATCTATATTAAGGAGATTAATCCATGTGTTTACATCTTACCAAACCATGACCTATGGGCCTAGGGTACATATTACAAAGCCTAGTGACTAAGCATAAGAATGGGATCAATCCATGTGTTCTCATCTCACTTGATCATGATTGAAATGACAAAAACAAAGTAAACAAAGGACAACTTCAAGTAAATAATTGAGGGAAGGATAGGTGTTGACATCTAGATCAATTATGATTTAAATATAAAGGTTAAGGTCCACATAGATCCTAATCAAGTAAGAAATTGAAAAGTGTCACAATTTTAATAAGCCTAGATTGAGTGTATCTTTGACTTCAAAAAATAAGTGAAAGATATATAGATAAGGGGTGGGTTAATGACAAAAGGGTGACTAAGCAGTTAGAAAAAATAATTAATGCCATGTGTCTCTCTGCTAATTAAAGTGGATTTAAGACACAAACGTGGGACCCTAAAACATAATGAAAACATACTTCTCATATTTTTTAAATGCCTAAATAGTCAAAAATAATGGTGAAGTACCATGTGGCTAGTTTTAGAAACCTTTTATAGTGCCATAAATGTTAAATAGGTTTATGCTCCCCACACTCTCTACACCTGATAGATCTAGCATCAATCATCACCCAAAGGCCAACTGTAAAATTTATCAAGAGTGAGAAGAGGCTAACCTCATTGATCAATCATTGATATCTCAATAAGTCATGCCAAAATAGTTAGGAAGTGGTCCACATCATACCTATCTTTGATTCTCCCTTAGTGGGCCATGATATTCTATTTTGCCTAGTATTGTGAATGGGAATATTATATTGAAATAATTGTGTTTTACCATTTCAAGCCAAGATGGCCAATAGTGATATCTCATTCATATTGGATACAGGAGCCATCTCTCCCCTCTATAATTATTTATGCATAGTATTATATGATGGTCAACTCTATTTCCAAATAAATGTTGTCAAAATAATGCTAGTTTGGTTTTTTTGTCTAAATGCATCTAGTTCCATGGATGTCTTTCACTTTATTTCTATTTAAATTTATTAACACTAATGCTAGATGAATATAATTTTTGTCTCTTTATAAGGTTTAAGCATTTATTATGATGTTTTTTAGCTATTATATCCTAGTTATTTTATGATTTTAATTTTGATTGAAAATATGTTAGGATCTGTGTGTGATTAACTACAGGATTATTTGTAATTTATTCATCAAAAGAATCACTAAAATAAGCATTTACCTCTTTCCTCAAACTCTTTCCCTATGTTACTAGAGCCCGAGCCATCATTAAACTTAACATACAATGGTAAAATTATAGTTGAGCACGTTCTTAGTCCTTGAAGAAATTATGTTACCATTGGTCTATAGAGTTTCTCTTTTTTTCCCTACCCCCTCTCCCTTTTATGTTTATTTTTTGTCAAATGATCTTTCCCATTTTTTAAAAAAATTGAAGTGAATCAAAATATAGTTCATAACTTCAATCAGTTTAAATTAGTTTATCTTTAAGTGTATAAGTTTTATGTTAGTAGTAGAATTAGTATTAGACCTCTAATGGTAGTGCTACATCTCTTGGGGATATGTTCCAATCAAGATATTTAATATATCTGATTGCCTATATCTTGTGCTCTAGATTATCTAAGTAGTATCCTAAAATGAGAGGATGCAAGTCCCCCAATTGTTCCCTAAGTTCACTTAGTATATCTATCTCAATAGATAAACGTGGGATAGATGAGATCTTAGAATAAATAATAGATTTGCAATCTAAGTATGTTGTGTGGAAGGATCTAAGGTGTTGTCTTGGATCACCTTTACCATTGTAGATCATAATATTAGGAGATACAAAGCCTATATGTAAGGTATAATTTGTTATATTATGGGCTAACAAGTTATGAAACAAGGCATATGAATCCATTTTATGACTAACTCTAGGTTTACCTTGCTCTAGTTGTAACACCTTATCCTACAAAGATAAAGCCATATACTTGAGGGAACATCTAGTAATCAAGGTTGATAATGTAATATGTTTATCCATTGTAATATAGGGATAGGTCATATGTGTAGAAAGATGTATGGAAACTTATTGGAAACCTTATGTTTCCCTCACACCTTGGGTAGACATCACATATGTGATTGGAGGTGTAGATGTAGGAATAATACCAATAATATAAGTCTGGACATCTATGATTGGATTGGTAGCTTGAAAGGGTTGGTTGAAAATATTAAAGGTCTATTTTTGCACTCCATATGTAACAACTTTAGCTTTGTGTGCAACCTTATATGTTAGGATTAATTTGACCACTTTATCCACTTCTTAAGGATTTTGATGAAGTCCATGATGAAATTTGGACAAGGCTTTGACTTGGTCAATATCTACCCATTAAGGTCATTGGGATTAATACTATTTTTAGATTCATGATAATCTTGATTATCTTGGTTATCATATTCTAAATTAGGAATTTCAACATAATCGATAGTTTTTACATATTTTTAAATAATTACATCATCAAAACAAGAAAAAACATTCATTTTATTTATTTTTTCCATGTTAAAATAATCCAAAGGAATTTAATTATGCTTTATATGGGCCCCTATTAATCAAGCACTACACATTAGAGGGACAAGGGAACTATCCTTCGTAGATGGCATAGGATGAAACCATGGAATTATGTAGAAGGCTAGGGATAAAGATGAAAATATTTATTGTCTTTTGTATGGGGAAATCAAAAATCAAAACTAAAACCCTAAGAAAAAAATTTAAAAGCCCTAAAAATAAGGACAAAATTCTAAGAGATACTTAGGGTTTAACATGGTTAGATAAATATTTAGGTTCACCAATATGTTTCACCTTAATTTAAATTTAATACAACCCTAATTAATATATATACTTGAATGTAATTTATATTTTTAAGTATGATAATTAAGCATGAATATAAATGTAAAATACTAAAATTGATTTGGCAAGTGGCATGTGTTAAACATATAAAGTACTAGAGAGATTAAGGTACTTAGCTTTTCTAGTTTATAAATTGATTGTGACTAAATTTTGATAGTGGAAATAGGTTGGAATTAAACCTATGAATTGCTCAAATTTGGAACTAATTTTCTATTTATAGGGTCACTAACATTAGGTCAGGGAGAATCTGTCGAACAAACTAATTATAGGATCACATTACTTTCCTTGGCTATTTTGAGGAATTGTGACTATATATTCCATTATGTCTATCTAAAATAGTTTTATTTGTACAAGCTTAATCCCTAAGTATATGCACAAATCTGAAAATTAATCTTCTCCTTAACACACTAGGTCCACTTGTGAAGGGATGAAACCTATAAAAACTTGAGAGTGTAATAGATTGAGCCAACCACAATCACCCCTATTGATTATTTACCATTATCTATGTATCCAATACTTTGAAGATGGAATTCAAGGCACTTTTTGTTCTTACCCTTAGTGTGTATGTGTAATTGTGTTCTTTTCTTATATGAATGCACCTAGTGATCTGTATTTAGACACTTTATAATGTTATCCCTTGTCTTGGCTTGGTGTGATTCAAACATAACTGATGGCTACTCCTAGTGACTCATTTTCAAATTCAAAATAATATGGCAGTTTTTCTTAATGTGCAATAGTGTGTAGATGTGTACTAGATGAGAGATAGATGGATCAATAATCTTGAGCTTGATTTGTATTATATGAGTGCATTTGGGTAATTTATCATGCCACCTACATGTTATGTGAATGGTCTAGCCCATATGGATTGATTTTTTTTTAAATATTTTTTGTTGGGTGAGGACAATAACATCACCCTTAGGATATATTCATCATTGAAATTATATGAGCTTAATGTTTATGTCTAAGGGACATAAATGTAAATTTGATGATTAGGAAATGTCTAGATAAAATATTTAACTATTTTAACACATAATAAGAGGTTATTGTAAGTTACTTATAATAAAACAAGATGGTGAGACTCATATTAAGCATGCGGATGTGAGATAAGAGGCATATATGTGCACACACATGCATGGTGAAGGTAGGTCAAATGTGACATTGTCAAGTGTCTAATTACATAATTTCGTAGCTACACTAAGGATTTATATCAATTTAACATTAAAAATATCATCCTTAGGTCCATTTCAGATAAATTTAACCCATTGGATTGCATGATTATAAGATATATTACATATTTGATAAAATAAGCATGTGACAATGATAATAATAGATTGAATAACAAAACATAAATTTTTAGAATCCATTATAATTATGCTAGGGTTTTGATTAAGTAAATAAGTGGAAATAAAAAATTAGATCTAAAACCCAAATGGAGGATATATCTGAAACCCTAGGAAGGAAAGAAAAAATCCTAAGTGAGAGAAACTTAGGGTCTATCACACTCAAGACAAAGATCAGGTTCACTAGAATGTTTTTAATTTTTTAATTTATGGTGAACACAATAAAACTATTGAAATTTAGATTATGTAGGATAGTACATTAAACATACCAATTTTTGGAATGTGTAATAAATATTAATTACACTTACTAAATATAAAAATAATCAAGTGGAGAGGGGAGAGAAGGTACTTAGTTAATTTTATGATTTGTGTTACTCAATGCATGTGTCATAGTCCTAAAATGACTTTGTAATAGTCTTATAACTATTCAGAGTAGGGAAACTATTGTAAAGACCTATGCAAACATTATTGGTGAAGATCAAACACCTATGGCAACCAGTATTATCCTCTCTCTCTCTCTTGGCATTATTCAAGTTAATTGTGTTGATCTATTCTTCCATAAATAATTGTGCCTAAATTTGTAGATTAGTTTTGGAATTATAATTTTCCTTGATCATGTGCATAGATCCTAATTTGTATTCTCTTTACCTTGAAACCCTAAATTCACTTTAAATAAAAAATTGACTTGGAAAATAGGGTTCAAAAGATGGTTTGAACAACACCAACTACTCCATAATAGGTGGTTGAGCATTAACTACATATTAAATCTCTAAATAGGGCTCATACCACACATACTTATCCCTCTTGTGTGTGTGTGTGTGTGTGTGTGTGTGTGTGTGTGTGTGTGTGTGTGTGTGTGTGTGTGTGTGTGTGTGTGTGTGTGTGTGTGTGTGTGTGTGTGTGTGTGTGTGTGTGTGTGAGAGAGAGAGAGAGAGAGAGATCAATGATGATTCACTAGAATGAAATTCAATTATTTATAAATCAACACTTGAAAATATGCAATCTTGACTTGAATTTTTTACTCAGACTTGGATCTATGGTTATTTCTTTTAGGGTTACTAAATGTGTATTCCTTTTATATAATTTATAAAGGATGTGTAAATATGTTTCTCAATGAATATGTCAAATAGTGATCAAGTTAGCCCATATCTTAAGACCTTAGGACTGATTTATATTTATAGATGAATCTTAGATATTCCCCCTTAGGATTGATTTATATTTATAGATGAATATTTTATATCCCCCCCCCATAAACAACATGCGAATCATGCTTATGCTAACCCAAAGGAATAAGTTTGAATTTTTTTATAGTTGTTAAAGTTACTGGGACACTATCAGTAAAGGCAGACACTTGTGATAGTTGTAATTGTCTAAAATATTTTAACACTATCTAGAGAGGGAAAATCAGGTATATAGAATGTGGAAACTATTTTATTAGGATTATAAAGTGTTACAACATAGACTAGGGTGATTATAACTATCAATCATATCAAATTTGGTTGGTCAACATAATAGATTGGTAAATGGATAGGGGAAAGGTGTGCATAAGAGTCGAATTTGTATACAAAAGTCATGTATATCAAATATAAGTACAAATTAATGTTTCTAAGTGTATAATACAAAATTTAGGTGTCTACAATAGTAAAACTCCTAAACATTTATATAAATGGTAATAAATCTCATGTATCTCATAGTAGGCAAAACTTGTGAATATAAAATGGTGCCAATATCAACCTTATTATATCCTACTTATTGGTTCCTAGTTGCACACCTCATACACGCGGCCTTGCACACTTGAGATAAAATGGAAATAAATGATGAAAAACCTACTAGTATGTAATTATATCTAGGGAAGGGTTTGGCATCAAGACTAGACCAAATGCAAAAAAATGACTAAGAGGCACCTACAGAGGTTATGGTCAGATCCCTAGTACTTCTGGATCTTCTAAAACCAAGGTGAGAGGAATTATGGGGTAGCTTTCTCACATGGATTTATTATGCAATTCAACCTCCATGGGGATTATTAGCACAAGGGAACACAAATTTGACTAGATCATAACCAAACTCACTCATTCTACTTGGGAGGGATTGTCACATAGAATGAGTAAATGTTATAAGTTAGATATGAGATACTAAAGATAGATTTCAAAGTGATTAAAACCTTCATTTTAATTAATTTTTCAATAACAAGGGGCTAAAGGGAATACTGTAATGCTAAGATTCATAGCACAAGGTGCAAACACATGTTATATAGGCAAGGTTTTATACATCTACGATGAAAATAACACTTATGATATTAAACAAGGGGTATTATTTATAGGGTAGGATAGGGTAAGATAGTTTGATAATAGTAAAGAGGAAGGGCATGGTGGTGTGCTTGAAATTTTTCAAATAGTAGGGTATCTTGTAATATTCATGGCAGTATCTTTATCAAAGATGTAGAGAAAACTCAAATATAAAATAAAGAAAATGCCAAATGATCCTTGAAAGATTAAAAAATATACTAAAACTAAGATTTTAGATGATTTTCATTGTCAAATACATAAACCTAGGGTGCCCTAACAAGTTATTCAGTAACATATTCTAAAATAATGCAGAAAGGGATTTATAATCTAGATCTAAGCCCAAGATGATAACTAGTAATGAGCATAGAACAAGATATCCAATCAAAAAAAATTTAAAAATACATCACTAAACTTGATCAATAGTAAACAATAGCGAATCATAAGCATTTTATTACCTTGAAAAGAAATATTATAAACATCAATATAACAAAATGCTACTATGGGGACAAGCATGATGGATTTGCTCCATGTTGGATAAGGGAGACATCTAGAGATGCTCTCAGAGCTTGATAATATATGTATAGCCATAACCACCTTAGAAAGAGAGTAAAAATACACACATAGCCATAATCCCAGAATTTGGAAGAACCTAGACTTGGAGAGAAACAAAGACCAACCATAGCTAACATAATGACCAACATAATGTCCAACCAACCTCTTGAATAGAAGGAAAGCCTTATATTTATAACTTTTCAAATATGGTACTACGTGTTGTAACTTAAAACATTTTAAAACAAACATTTAGGTCCTGTTAAGATGCTTCCAACCAAAATATGCTCTTTTGTCACAATTGAGATCTTCATCTATTTACAAGAAAAGAATCATTACTCTAACTGCCTCTTCAAAGAATGATGAAGATATGTAAAAAAATATTTGATATTTTGACTGGAAATGTTTTCATATGAGATGGAAAAATAATATTCATTTGAGGATCCAAATAGAGTATTTATGTAAAACTACCTGAAGATGCACTGGACCACTTGCTTTCATAGTTGGAACATCCTAGATAACTTCCCTTCCCTTTATACATGTCATGGAATAACCTGCTCTTGTAATGATTTTCTAGGAATATTTTGGATCCATGGCTATTCAAATGATCTTCTTTGGAGTGGCCCACCTTGGACTTGTAAACCTATAATATCCTTCCATGGAGGAATCTGGATAAACAAAGCAAATAAAAATACAACTTAGGTTATTTTCAACCTTTTTACTTTTTGGCTCTAACTTGTTCTTCACATTTTATATTTTTGAACTTTTGATTTTTCACATTTGGCCTTTCAAGATTTCCTTTGTATATTTTTAATGCAAAAATTCATTATTTTCACTCTCAAGGTTACCATGCATTATTTACAAATTTTCCAAGTCAACTTATTTTAAGTGGTGAAAACTTAGCCAATTACCTTACATAGGGTCCTTAAATAAGATGGGTATGCCTATGTGGCATCACCATGTCACTCTAATTACCAATATATTTATTCAAAGTGACCTCAACATTACTTGTCTCTATATTGGTCAAATGACACTTGATCATCCTTAGAGGGTTCACAGGCTACCACATCTACCTTGAACTTCATTGAAATATCCACCTTCTTATGTGGCAATGCTAGATCCTTGTGTGCATGATGAACTTGAGCATGCCACATGGAAACTCTATGGGTTCTCAACATCCACTTAACATTATCTAAATAGAGATCATGCCACTTGGATAATCTATGGGCTTTCTTACACCTTACATAGTCAATAAATTCCAAGTTAGCACCCTTCCATCATGTGGCTACTCCACATTTGACCCAAGTCATTTGATAAGTTAGCTCTCACTCAAATCATTGATCTTGAAGCTTGATGCAATGCAGACCATCGATCTAGTTTACCTTAGATCAAACACCACTAGTTTTCTACTATGGATTAAATTTGGCATTTACATTCCCATCATTTGATGTCCACGTGAATGTCTTTGATGAGTGCATGACCATCAAATTTAATCCCCAATAGATAATCACTAAGTTTAATTTTGACATTCACACTCCTACCATTTGACATCCATGTGAACATCTTTGATAGACTCACAACTATCAAATTTAAGCCCCAATAGATAATTATTGTAGCTTAAATTTTACATCTACATGCCCATGATTTTATGTTTGTGTGACCACCAATGATGTCCACATGACCATGAAATTTAAGCCTTATTGTATAATGATTGAGCTTAATTGTTACATTCATGCACCCGTCATTTGAGGTTTGTGTGACAATCAATGACATCCATGCAATCATAAAATTTAAGCCCTAGTTGAGTTTAATTTTGATGTCTATGTGACTATCAATGATGTCTATATGTCCATCACACTAATTGCTCAACTTTTGAAAGGTTACATCTTGAGTCAGAAATAACATGAAGGCACCAAACTTATATAATGTGTTCATGGCATCCAAAATTTTGATGCAATATGATCCTTTAACCATGAGATACTTTTTAGGCAAATTCAAAAAATGCGTAAGTATATTGACTAGTCCATTTTTGCATTTACCTTGTGCTATGTTGAATAGTCCTCCATCTAGCTTTTACCATTGATCAGGACCTATACAATTCAAGCATGAACCATCGATCGACAAGAACATGATTGACACTTATGCAATTTAGGTGAATTTATTTAGAGCTTTATATCATCAAGCCTTTTGTGCCTTTGGTAGAATTGTTGAAATATTTTTTATTCTTGGAACTTTTGCTCCCAAGCCCTTTGTCTATAGCATTTTTATCTTGGTAAAAATTTCACCAGGATAATTATTTTGGAAGAATTCTTTGTTGGCCTTTGATACTTCTATTCTATGGTATTTGTTCTGGGTCTTTTTCTTTGATGAAATTGTTTCAAACATTTTGTCCATGACATTCCTATTTTTGGGTATTTTATTGGGATAATTATTTTGGATAAAATGTCCAAAATAATTTTCTTTCAACACATGAACTTCACATTTTTGCATTAAAAATTATAATTTTATACGATTTTTATGTGGACAAAATGCCCGAAGTAAATATCCCTTCAAACTTTTTGTGTAAACAAAATTCTTGAAATAATATGACCCTTCAAAAATTTTATGTGGGAAAAATGTTTGAAATAAATAATCCTTAGGAATATTTATGTGAACATTTTTACTAAAACAAATAAGGCTATTTCACACTAATTAAAGACCAAATTAACACTTAGTCGATTCAACATAAATTTGACCTTTGACATGAACAATTGAAAGCAAGAATTTGGCTAAAAACTTGGGCATTTAAACTTAATAAGGGCTTAATTGCTTTAGTTTAATTTTGGGTACTAACATTGGTTCTCACCTAGGGATGCATTCCCCCTATTTTTGTGCAAAGAACCCCTAAAATTTAAGACCAAGTGCCAATCTAGTGGGCCACAAAGTCAACACTTAGTAATTTTAGAAAACATTCATGAAGGCTCCATAAAATATGGAATACTTAACAAAAATAGATCAAGAGGATCCAAAAATAAAGACATGATAGAAAACATGAAGGTAAATTGTACAAAAAAATCCCAAATTAGATGGAAAACAAATAAATAGAATGATAAAGCAATAAAACACTATACAACTATATACACAGTTACAAATGGACTCAATCCAAGAAGTGCTTTAAATGTCTACCATTGACTGGTAGCTCTAGTATTTCACCATCTCGGTCTCTCAAAAATAAAGTACATTTTCTAATTTAGCAATTAGTAGAATAGGGAACCATCTATAAGGCATCAAATTTTCCATGCTTGCCCTTCTCTTCATGTCTGTTATCCAAAATTAGAACCAAATCACTTACTTGGAAGGTTATTGGAGCAACCTTCCTATCAAATATCTTCTTTATCTTTTTCGTGAACTTGAGGTGTCTTACATGAGCTTATCTTCAAATTTCATTAAGCTCAATAATCTAGTTCATCATAATTTCATAGTGAGTGATTTGCTCATCATCTTCTAGTTACTACATGAGTTGATAGGTTGGCAACTACAAATTCATAGGAAAAACTGCTTGAACTCCATAAACAAGCTCAAAAGGGATTTTGCCTATAGCTCTCTTAGGTGTAATCCTATCATCCCATAATGAAAACTTCAACTATTCACCCCACTTCTTCTTATTTACTTATAATGTTTGCCTAATGATTTTGAGCAAGTTCTTGTTACTAGATTTTGCTTGCCCATTCCCTTGAGGGTTGTAACTGGAAGCATAGGTCAATTCAATCTCATACTTTTTGCACAATACCACTAAAGGTTTAGCTTTGAATATCATGTCATTATCTTCAACTAATTTGACATGCACACTAAATCTATAAATAATCTGATTTAGCAAAAAATCCATAACTACCTGGCCTATTAATTTCTTTATAGGGACCACTTCAACCCATTTTGTGAAGTAGTCAGTTATAACTAGTATCCATCTATGTTCAATGCTTGATGAATAAAAAAAAACCTAATTAAATCCATTTTCCATTATCTAAATGGGCCTTTAATCATCACAAGCTACAAGGGAAGAGAACCTAAAGCCTTCATCCTCCTAGCAAAGCGCTGACATTTCTCACACTTTTTGACTATCTAAGCAACATCTTTAAATAGTGATGGCCACCAATAAATAGCTCTCAAAGTTTTATAATATGTAACTTTAGGTGCAAAATGGCCACCACATACTCCACTATGGATTTTTTCAATCAAGTCAATAGTCTGTTCTTCTAGCACACATCTTAGGAAAACCCCATCTAAATTCTTCCATGCTAGTCCATTCTTAGTCAAGAGGTATTTTTGGGAGACAAGTTTGAGATTTCTTTGATTTTTGTCCAATTCAGGGGAACAATTTAGATTTTACAAGTATTAAATAATATATTTATACCATGGAGATATGTGAAATTGACTCAAGAAATCATTAACATTTAAAATAGTAGTGTTTAACTCAATAGCTAGAAAATTAGTCTCAACTATAAGATTGGTTAGACACATCCCTCTTACTAACTTGGTGGTCTAAATATCCATGTCATACTCTTGCAACTTTTTGACTCACCTACATCTCTTGCTAGATACTTTAGTCTGAGTTAAGATGTCCTTCACCATGGTATGCAAGACATAAGCAACAATATTTAAACTAAGAATATAAGGCTTGAACATCTTGACAACTTTCAAGAGAGCAAAATCTTACTTTTCATGATGGTATAGTTCATTTTAGGAGGACATTTTATAGCTTTACTAAAGAAAGATATGGGTTGCTCATGACCATCTTCATTATTTTTCAATAAGATAGTAGCAATAGTATTATATGATGTAAAAGAGAATATCTGAAATGGTTTAGTGTAATCAAGGTTAGCCACAACAATGGAAGACTTTAAATCCCCCTTGATGTCATTGAATTCTTATACTACCTTCTCCTCCTATTTGATGGTTTGGTCCTTCTTCATCATGGAAGTAATAGGCAGAGTAATCTCTATAAAATTTGACACAAACCTCCTTACAAAGTTAATTTGTCTAAAGAAAGACTGAATTCCTTTCTTGGACTATGGGATAGGCACTTCATCAATGGCTTTGACCCTTTCAAGGTTAATCATGGCATTATCCTTAGAAACTATATGTCCCAAAAACTTGGCCTTTTATACTCCAAATTCGCACTTCTTTGGATTAGTGAAATGTTGAACTCCCTGCATCTAAGAAATACTTTTATTCTCTAGTCTTGGAGTACATAGTAATGTCATCCTAATACATAGTAATGAACTAGTTAATTATCCCTACAAAATCAATGTCCATAGCTTGTTGGAACATTTCACCAACATTCATCAATTTGAAAGGCATCCTCATATATACATACATGCCCTAAGGCATTGTGAATGTGGTCTTGGGTCTATTGGATTCTTTCACCATAACCTAATTATATCTAAAGAAACCATCTAAAGTAGACATCTCTGATCAAGTACACTCTATAATAGGTTTTCCATATTGGGCAAGAGATAATTATCTTTTAAAGAAGTCTTATTACAATTCCATAAATCCACACTCAAGCAGATGTCACCATTCTTCTTTCTCATAGGGACTAAATTCTCAACCCATGATGAGTAATTGATGGGTTGAATGATTCCACCATCCCTTAGCTTCTTTAACTCATATCACATCTTGGTGGCCAAGATGGGGTTAATGGGCCTTTATTTCTTCCTGAAATGCTTACTATCAGGCTGTAATGGAATGACATGCTAAAATAAGTCTTCCCTATATACTTTCAACTCAAAATAAGACCATGTTAGATAATCTTGGTACCTTTTAAGTATTTTCATGTAATATTTCTTTTCATTTTCACTTAGGTGAGTACCTAGCCAAACCTTTCTTGTATTCTCATGAGAATGCAAATCAAAATCAGTCTCATCTTTTAAAATAAATGAATCTCAAGTCTTGATTCTATTATATACATCAAAATATGCTTTTAAACTTACCAATCCTCTAGAAAGCATATTTATCTCCAGCTGAATAGCATCCTTCCCAAATAAGTTTTCTTTCGCATCACAAACCTAAACCATAGATTCCAAGTCTATGAGTTGATCATGGAACTCAGCTTCATAATTGATAAACCTCTTAATCTACTCCTCATCATCAAATAACTACCAATGATGAAAATTATTTGGTCTTGAAGGCTTGAAAAGCACCTCCATTTGATATTGATAATGAAAACTTGTATTTTCAGTATCAAACTAAGTACTTAACCCTATGAGTATGCCATCCTCTTCATTGAAACTCATATCATGATAACAAAGATTGAATGCATCAAATAATTAAAGAAAAAAACCAAACAACATTATGATATTATTCTAACATTCTATTCTTGGTGGCATAAGCATTATAGATCTGCTTAACCACTAACTTAGATACATCCCTGATAATCAAACTTTTAATTCCATTTTCATGGGAAATCCTTAAACCAAAAAAGAGTGCCTCATACTCAATATTATTATTCATGCACTCAAAAGAAAAATGAAAAGAAAACTTAAAACATTTGACATTAGGGGTGTATAAAACAACCCTAGCTCCATTTCCAAGATTGGAGTAAGCCTCGTCAAAACACATCCCCCAAACTACACTTTATTTGTCAAGTTCAACATCAAGAATAGAAGGTTGTTCATTGGTATCAATATTCCTAACAAAGTTGCCCAATTTTCATTCAAATCATGTTTTGGATGTTCAATTACATGTAGCATCTTTGGCTCTCTATAAATATTGACCATCTTTCCCTCTAGTGGAATGGTGGCATAAGATAAGTCCATCTGTACACTTCCACCCATGCTATCAGCCCATTTATGTGACAATAGCATCCCCTACTTAGGCAGGCAGCTCAAAACTACCACATCTATATTCAAATACTTTCTTGGATGGAATACCAACTATACCACCAACCCCTTGACCTGTCTAACAATTAGAACCTCTCATGAGTCCAGGACATAATACTTGCTAAAGGCTAGGATAATCTTAACTTTGATTTCATTTAGGACACCCAAGGGCATCACATTGCAAGAAGATCTGGAGTCAAACATACAATTGTGAATAAATAGACCATTTATCAGTAGGGTTATATAAAATAGATCCATATTCAACTAAATTTATACCAACACAGTCCCCAAATAGACCTCTAGAGTAGGTTCAACAACCTATTATGATTCTTCATCTCTCCAAAGGTGTTTGGGGCAAATCAATTTCATTCACAGCTAACATTTCACCAAATTCCAAGTACTCAAATGCTCTCTTCCTATGTTTGGGTATTTTTAATAATCCAAGTGGCACAATGATTTTTATTTAACTCAACACTTGGGTCATATCACACATTATATAATAAGGAAGAGGCATATTTGGTGGAAGGGTAACAACACCTTCAGCTAGAATACAGTCACTTAAGGTTTGAAGTGAAGTAGGTTGGGGTGGATTTGAATCTTTAATAGTAGCCTTCAAAGGTGGATTTTGTTTAAACTCATTATCATCCTTAGGGATACTGGACAATAGGGGCATTTTGTTTCTCTTAATAGGAGCACCTCTAGGCTTAGCAGCTTGGGACATGAATGCTATCCTAGTATCTTTTGGGACTATTGTAGCTTTCTTTACTTCCTTGTTTACATTCCCTACCTTTGGATTTGTAGGGGCAATGTCTTGAGCAGCAACATTTAGTTTCTTACTTTTCAATTAATATTCCTTCTCTTGGGTAGATGTTTCATGAATTAACAATTATTTATCCTCAACTAATGGAATTCCCCCATAATATTTCTTAATCATCATAGATCATAAGAGATCAAAATCATAAATAGTCAATTCATATGCTTGTGCCATATTAACATCACAAGCAAATTCAAAAGTCAGGATACTCTCCATTTTGACAATTCTCTAAAACTGATCAACCATAGTAGCATTTAGTATTTCCTTAAAGGTGAACATTTTGCTTTGGGGACTTTTATAATCAAAAATAAAAATCTCATATTTAGATGATGAATTCTTGGTTTCATTTGAATCTTCATCAATTTGTTCAGCATTATCATATAAAGGGTGTGGAAGGAATCACTTGTCACACCAATTAATGTATAAGTCAAAACTCACAACATTTACCTTGTCATTTAAAAGACTAGGCACCTCTTTTCCAACCCCTCTATTTTAATTTCTATTCATCATTTCTTCCCATGCAAGTCTCTTACCTCTATTATTATCTCAATGGTGTAAATTAGGCCTTCCTTATGTTTAATTTGAATTAAGATCCCTCTCTTGATTGGGAGACACATGAGGGATCCCTTTCTCCACCCCGGTAAGCTTGTATGACATTTATTTGATAGTAGATAAGAAATTTTTAACAATCTCCTCAAGATTGATAGTTCTTGTGGACTGTGTCTTTTCTAGATTGACCAATTTTACATCAACCTACTTATTCATGGGCTTTCCCATATCCTTTATGTTTTTCTTAATTTAGATGTCCATATTGAATGCCAAACATAGGTTAGTAGGCGCCTTGTATCTCAAGTAGCACGTAGCTTTCTTGTCAAAGGCATCACAATACTTTATCAAGCACATTGTATCAGTTTGGGTAGCCACATCATAACTTTGTTAAAACTTGTATTAAAGTCTTGCACACACTCATTACGATTATTTTGGATGTTTTCAAACTTATCCAAAAGAAATATTAGATCAATGCTAGCACCATACTAGATTCTAAAAACATTTTACATCTTTTCTTATGAATCAATGCATGTAATAGGAAGGGAATTGAACAATTTGTGAGCATCTTCCTCCAGAGTGTACAAAAAAAACTTAATGCACACATCTTCATGCTCAACCTCATAATATTCAATAATATTATGAAAATCCCTTAGGTATTGATCACCACTCATTGCATTATTCCCTTCAAAGTTTGGGAGGTATTTCCTAACTTTAATTGGGACTTCATTAGGATAGCCTTCCATTTCATCAAAATTGATAGACTTAAATTTAGGAACATAGAATATAGGATGTTCTTTCTCATCTAGATCCCTACACCTCATGATTGGTTCAATAGTGGGTTCATGAATAAATTTCAAAGGGATATGAGGGGGTGAATGATGTGAACTTTGTGGGTCAAACTTGGGAGGGGATTCAGCTAGTTGGGAAGGAGCTAGATAGTCAATAGGATTATAAGTTTCATAGTTTCTAGGAGAGTTATGATAGTCCTCAATAATAGGAGGATCAATAAATAGTTCAAGATTATCAAAATCTTAAAGGTCCTTAGTAGTTGAACTTTGCCCTTTAATAGGCCTCTAAATCTATCCCCTTATCCTTGGATGAATACTTAAAATAGAGATGAGTTTCTTTGGTGGGTCACTTCTGAAAGATAATCTCAGTCTTTCAAGATTTGTAAACAAGAAAATAATCAAAGTTGAAAGTTAGTAGAATATTCATAATAGGCACTAATCTTCCTTGAAACTAGAAAATAAAGCTGGAGTCGCCACTAGATTCAAAATTTTAGAATATAACAGTTGACAAACTATTTGTGATACATGCTAAAATTAAACTTGTGAAAGCTTAATGAGACAGAAATAAAAGACACAAATTTTTAGAATATGTTCAAAAGGGGAAAAAGCAACTTTAAACATGTAATTTTAACATCTCTTTGCAATAAACTCAACAAAAGTCAAATTGTCAAATATCTTAAATTATGGCATGTCCCTAATGGAGTGTTACGATGTTGATGAACAAAAAATAATTAGATGAGTGCAAATATAGGTAGAGAAATTTAAAAATGATAGTAGATATTTGAAAGAGTCCCTAGAAACACAAGTGACCTGAACTTCAATTTATTCCTTGATAATGGTGCCAAAAGAGTGTTGGTTCCTAGTTATATACCTCATACACTCGGCCTTGCACACTTGAGAGAAAATAGCAAGCAATGATGAAAAACCCACTAGTATGTCATTATAATTAGGGAAGGTTTTTTCATCAAGAATAGATTGATAACATAAAATTACTAAGATGCACCTATAGAGGTTATGGTCAGCTCCCTACTACTTCTAGATCTACCTAAACTAAGGTGAGAGGACTTATGTGGTAGCTTGTTCACATGGAGTGATTGTGCAATTCAACCTCCATGGGGATTATTGGCATAAGGGAACACAAATATGACTAGAACACAACCAAACTCGCTCATTCCATCTAAGAGGGGTTATCACATAGAATGATCAAATGTTTTAATTCAAATACAAGATACTAAATACAAATATCAAACTAATTACAACCTTCATTCGAAAGAATTTTTCAATAATAAGGGGCTGAAGGGAAGATTTTATGCTAAGATTCACAACACAAGGTACATACACATGTTATATAGGCAAGGTTTTATGCATATGTAGGTATTTAACACTCATGCAATAAGGGGTATTATTTTTATGGTAGGACAGGGTAAGACAGTTTGATAATAGTTAAGAGGAAGGGTGTGGTAGCGTGTTGGAAATTTTTCAAATAGTAGGTTATCTTAAAATATTTATGATAGTATCCTTAGCAAATATGTAGGGAAAATTCAAATACAAAATAAATAAAATGCCAAATGATCCTTGAAAGATTAGAACATACACTGAAACTAAGCTTTCATATGCTTTTCCCTGTCAAATCCATAAACTTAAGGTGCCCTAACAAATTATTCAGCAACATATTCTAAAATAATGTATAAAGGGATTTATAATCTAGATCTAAGCCTAAGATGATAACCAATAATGAGAATAAAAAAATATATCTAATCAACAACATTTACAAAATACATCACTACACTTCATCAATAAGAAATAGTAGTGAATCACAAGCATTTTCATTAACTTGAAAAGAAATATTAAAAACATCAATATTTCAAAATGTTGTCATAGGGACAAGCATGGTGTATTTTCTCCATGTTGTGTATGGGAAACATATAGAGATGCTCTCAGAGCTTGATAATGGCTATATAGACACAACCACCTTAGCAAGAGAGGAAAAATACACACACAGCCATGATCCCAAAATTTTAAAGAGCTTAGACTTGGAGAGAAATAAAGAATAACCAGAGCCAACACAATGGCCAATGAACCTCTTGAATAAAAGGCAAGCCTTCTATTTATACATTTTCAAATCTAGGACTATGGGTCATAACTTCAAACATTGAATAATAAACCTTCAAGTCCAACCAAGATGCTTCTAGTTAGAATATGCCCTTTTGTCACACTTGAGATCCTCATCTATTTGAAAGAAAAAAATCATTGTTCTAACTACCTCTATAAAGAATGATGAAGATGTGCAAAAAAACTCTTTGATCTTTTGACTAGAAATGTTTTCATATGAGCTGGAAAGAGAATATTCATTTGAAGAGCCAAACAAAAATTTAATTTATGTAAAACTACCTGAATATGTACTAGACCACTTGATTGCAGAACTAGAACCTCCTAGACAGTTTCCCTTCCCTTTATGCATGGCATGGAACAACATTCTCTTGAAATGATTTCTTTGGAATATTTTGGATCCACGGATATTAAAATGATCTTATTTGGAGTGGCCCACCTTGTACTTACAAACCTCCAATGTCCTTCCATGGAGGAGCCTGGATAAACAAAGTAAATAAAAATACAACTTAGGTTATTTTCAACCTTTTTACTTTTTGGCTCCAACTTATTCTTCACATTTTGCATTTTTTCACTTTTACTTTTTCACATTTGGCCTTTCAAGCTTTCCTTCAAATATTTTTTAATGCAAATATGCATTATTGTCACTCTCGAGGTTACCATACATCATTTACAAATTTGCCAAGTCAACTTATTACCAGTGGTGAAAGCTTAGCCAATTTTCTTGCATAGTGTCTTTGAATAAGATGGGTATGCTTATGTGGCATTACCATGTCACTTGATTACCAATATCTTTGTTCAAACTGACCTCAACATTACTTATCTCTAGATTGGTCAAAGGACACTTGATCATCCATAGAGGGTTCACAAGATTCCACTTCTGCCTTGAACTTCATTGAAATGTCTACCTTCCTATTTGGCAATGCTAGATCCTTACATGCATGATGAATTCAAGCATGTCAAATAGTATCTCTACAGGTTCTCAATATCCCCTTAACATTATCTAAATAGAGAGCCATTAGATTTCTATCATAACCCCCCTCATGATCATGCCACTTAGATAGTTTATAGGCTTTCTTTCATGTTACACAGTCAATCTCTACCAAGATAGTGCCCTTCCACCACATGGCTAATCCACATTCAGCCCAAGTCCTTTGACAAGTTAGCTCTCACTCATGTCATTGATCCTAAAGCTCAATGCAATATAGATTTTTGATCTAGTTTTCCTCACATAAAATGTTATTGGCTATCTATAATGGATTAAATTTGATGTCTATGTACCTATCATTTGATGTCCATGTAAACCTCTTTGATGGGCACATGACCATAAAATTTAATACCCAATAAATAATCACCAAGTTTAATTTTGGAATTCATGCACCCATTATTTGACATCTACATGAACATCTTTGATGAGTGTGTGACCATCAAATTTAAGCCCCAATAGATAGTTATCATGGCTTAAATTTTATGTCTACGCACCCATGATTTAACATTCATGTGACCATCAATGACATCTACATGATCATTAAATTTAAGCCTTAATGTGTAATGATTGATCTTAATTTTGACATTTGCATGCTCGTCACTTGATGTTTACATGGCCATAAATGATGTTCATGTGATCATCAAATTTAAGCCCTAATGGATAATGGCTAAGTTTAATTTTGACATCTATGTGACTTTCAATGACATCCACATGACCATCACATTGTTTTCTCAACTTTTCAAAGCTTGCATCTTGAGTCAAAAAAAATGAAGGCACCAAACTTGCAGAAGATGTTCATGGTGTCCAAAATATTGATACAATGTAATCCTTTGACCATGAGATGATTTTTAGGCAAACTCAAAAAAATGTGTAATTATACTAACCAATCTATTTCTATATTTACCCTAAACTATGTTGAACATTCCTTCATCTAGCTTTCATCATTGATCAGGACCTATATGGATCAAGCACAAACCATCAATTGACAAAAACATGCTCGACATTTATGCAATTTAGTCAAATTTATTCATATATTTATATCATCAAGACTTTTGTGTCTTCGACAGAATTATTGTGGGTTTTTTATTCTCAACACTTTTGCTCCTAAGCCCTTTATCTGTGGCATTTTTGTCTTGGTATAAATTTCACCGGGACAATTATTCTATAAGAATTCCTTGTTGGCCTTTAGGACTTTTGTTTCAGTGCATTTTTTTGGGTCTTTATCTTTGGTGGAATTATTTCAGACATTTTGTCTATGGCATTCTTGTTTTTGGGCCTTTTATCAGGGTAATTATTTCAAACAAAATATCTAAAACAATTTCCCCATAACACATGAACTTCTCATTTTTACCAAAAAAATTAGAATTTGATCAGGGTTTTTATGCAGACAAAAAGCCTGAAGCAAATAGCCCTTCAAAATTTTTGTGTGGACAAAATGCTTGAAAGAATATGGCCCTTCAAACTTTTTATGTGGGAAAAATGTCTAAAATAAATAAGCCCTATGAATATTTATGTGAACATCTTTACCAAAATAAATAAGGCTATTTCACACTAAGTAAAGACCAAATTAACACTTAGTTGATTACACATAAATATTGACCTTTAAAATGAACAGATGAAATCATGAATTTGGCTAAGGACTTAAGCATTTAAATTTAACAATGGCTCAATTGCTTTAGTGCAATTTTAGGCACTAACACTACCTACATTAAAAATATTTCAATCTAACTCCACAAATAAATGGTAATATATCATATTAGGATAAACATGTGAATATGAAATGGTCCAAAATATCAACCTTATATAAGGGACAAAAACATATTAAATCATACTTTCATCATAATTAATGACAATCTAACTCATCACATAATTGGTGGAAACTAGCCCTCAAACACCTAAAAATAAAAACTAGAGGCTAAAATAAAAATTGGCCTACATTAACAAATAAATTTTAATCTCTTATAAATCATTGTTGAAGGAATTTGTATAAATATTTCTTAGAAATTTGGAGGGTGTATACTAAAACATGTTTAAATGGCTCATTCTACCAAAGATATTTCCCCTATTAGTATTATGGAGGAGATGTAGAATAACGTAAATGAGAATATGTATTTTTGATAGATAAACCAATGTTGTAAGCTCATTTTTATTTTTTCATCTATAAATATAATGAAATGTTTACATCTATTATTAGTTTTCAAAATAAAAAAATAGCTTATATTTTAACTTTTTTATCTTTTATTTATGTCGATTTATATACATGTTAGTAGTCAAATCATGTGGATGTCAAATGTGAGGGACTATGCCAAATGGGAATTATGTGTTTTGAATTGGTTTTACTTTGTATGTTAAACAAACTTCAAACATGGTCACCTTTCTAAAATACTATAGGGGTGTATAATGTGCTAGTGTCATATGGTGATGGGATATCAAATCCCAAAGGTGGCTTAGAGAAACTAGAGTGGGCATCACTATCGAAAAGGTGTATAAGCCAATATTACTTACTAAATTCTATTTTTAACTTAGTTATGATATTACTTCACATTTAAAAATGTAAATCAAATGGGTTAACTATTGTGGTTGTAAATTAAAGTTTGGTGAATCTATTTGTATCCAATTTTAAGATTATTACAAGAAAAAGCAATTGCCATGTGCCTAAGAATATGATATTATGGTATATTAGGTTAATAAATAAAGGATTTGGGTGCATATGTTTTATAACCTCACTAAATAATTATAATAAAAGTATTTCTTCCACATTTATAAGGAAGGGATAATTGTAGGTAGTTGAGTATTATATATTATAGGCAAGAGAGTCATGTGAGAAATTGAATATCATTATATGTGTTGGTATCTCAATATAAATATATTATGTGGACTGATTCCTTCCAATGAGGAAAATTATATGGTTTTCCCCTATCTCAAGGGTTTATTTTATTTAATATATTTAGTTATTCTATTTATGAGTTATGAAATTCTTAACATCTAGTATCAAAGCACTTTTCAGCATCATGTTTTGTAAAAACTTTAATAGTTTAGGGCTTTCTACAAATTTTCACTATATGCTCTCACCTCACCCAATAAATATCTTGGTCATTAAAAAGTGGTAACATGATTGAAATCACTAATATTTTTACCCCAAATCTTCCCATTTGTTTTGGGAAAAGTAGGAGGAAATTTATTGCTATTATTTTTCTAAATAAGGGCCAAATTTATTGCAAATGGTCATTCTCCTCACACAAATCTCAAGAGGTGATTTTAATGTGGATGGAAATATATTTTTGAGATATTTTTTTAAAACTAAGTATTTTGATCATTATTGAGGGAGATATGGTTGTGAAAAGTTGACCCTATAAACCTAATTTCTATTAAACTTTTTCAACACATAATTAAATAAAAAATAGTCAACTTTAGAGGCTTCAATATTCCTAACATTTTTTAATTGAGATTAATCCTTAAACATTGGAAAGATAATTTTAATGGATTTATTAAAATTGGTCACACTAAATATTCATAGCGGTATTAAGAAAGTTTTGTCTTTCCAAAGTCATACTTTAGAATTGTAAATCTCTTGATTTTTAATATGTGGCCATAGAAAAATATTCATATATTTCATTTTATGTATGTAAATCAAGTGTCACTTTTTGAATTTAAAAATAAATCCTTAGATCTACTTGACTACATATTTTTATTCTCAAATCTTGAGTATGAAATGAGATATATTGATTATAAGCATTCTTGAAACCCTAGTTTTTTTTTAAATTCTTGATAATGGGATTTCAATTATTCTCTAATGATGATATTTATTGTAGATAATGGTGGTTATAAGTCAAGAAGATATATTTTTAATTATAATTTTTGCATTTATATTTATCCCTTCATTTCAAGGGTCCCACATTGAGTTCTTTTATTCAAATGCAAGAAGAAATGAATAATTTTTTCATGAAAAGAAATGGAACAGGTTTTCCTAGATCAATGGGACACTGAAGAAGAAAATATTGATAAAGATGAGGAGGAAAAAATGAGGATAAGGGGTTAAACAATTTATCTCCAAAGAGGAAGCTTCAATATTTCAATTTCATGGATGCATTCAAAAAAGAGTTTATTGTATTCTTAAACCCAGCAATAGATACAACTTTATTATATTGGACATAGCCAATCAACTATAAGTTCAAGTAAAGTAAATCAAGGACACTCAAATAGAGGGTAAGTATGTTCAAAATTTTAAAGTTCTGAAACTCACCATGGAAAAATATGTTTTACACTCAAATGTGTATACTTATGTATGGATTGGATATTATTCTTAGATATCCTTGTTTACAAACTTTGGGAATAGTAAAAATTGTTGTAAAAAATAAGTTCATGAACCTTTAATATAGAAAGAAGAAGGTGACCTTTAAGGATATCACACTTAGTAAGGAACAAATAAATTTTAAGGTAGATAATGATAATTAATATGGTAATGATAAGCATATGGAATATTAAAAATAAGAACAATAAAAATATGAAGAAAAATAACATTTACTCAAGAGACAAAGACACTAAAAGAAGAAATATTGACAAGGTCAAGGTAACAGAAACTAATAGTAAGGATGAGGCATATAAAGAACCACATCATCATAAGAGGGAAAAATCATGGAGGCATGTCAGGGAGCGTCACATTATAAATTACTATGTATATACATGGAAAAAAAGGAACAATAATTATGGCTATACATGGACTTGAAGGAGCAACACATATGGAACATGGAATAATAGGGGTAATCAATATTGTTATGCATAGAATAAAATGAGGAATAAATATGGTTATGGATGGAATTAGAGTAGTGAATTAGAATCAATAAGCAAGTTTAAATATCTATCACTGACCAAGATCATATATGGGTGGTTGGATGATATGACGCAGCATCATATTTGTACTAATTTTTAATAGTTTACTATTTAGATTCTACTCATGTTTCAAGGATGTAACATGTCAATGGGGTGGGAATATCATGTCATTAATAATATGATATTATGGTGTATTATGTAAGTAAATAAAATATTAAGGTGCATATGTTTTATAATTCATCCCACTAACAAATTATAATAAAACTATGTATCTCACATTTATAGGGAAGTGGTAGTTGTAAGTAATTGAGTATTATATATTATAGGCAAAATATTCACATGAGGAAGTGAATATTTTTTCAAAGTTACAAAAGGACATAAGTCTTCATTATTTTAACCAACACAATTTTGTGTGGATAAAGTGAAACATATATAGGCTACGAATAAGGGTTACGTCGAATTGTGATAACTTGCAAGCTTTCCAAGGTTAATTATTTTGGGTTTGCTATAAATATAGATCATAATATTTTTTTATAAATCTTGGATTTCAATCAAGAGGTTCACATAGATTTAGCTTTGTGTATGGATTACATGAGCTCCAAAAACAATATGAAAGCTCTCAAAAATATTTTAAAGGTTGTGTTAAAATCAACCAATAACCAACCAATTCAAGATTATGCACACCAAAGGTTGTATAGAACTACTTATTCCTACTCTAAGTATTTTTAAGTGATGTGGATTGGTTGTGCACCTAGATGCTCATACATCAATTTTTTGATTTAATATATCGGAATATTATATTTCTAATTTTTTAGGTTATTAACAAGAATTTTAATGGAGAACACATTTAAGGGGATAATAAATGGATCAAGTGTTGTGGAAAGGGGTCCCAAGTGAATAATGGGTTCTTAAAATGAAGTTTGGACATTTTAAATCATATGGGGATTCATATGGTGATCTTCATGACCATGGGCATGTTTATAACTTTAGTTTATTACTCTTTGTGGATGTGCCTTCCTTACAAGAAGATCAACTCAAATACATTTTCCCTTGCTTTTGAACTTTTTCACTTCTCATTTCATATATCCTAACTAATATTGAGCCTAAAACTCATGGAAGATATAGATCACTATTATTTATTCTTATAATGGTAGATACTAGGTAACCTCTGTAGCTAGGGTACTCTACTCAATACATTCAATGAGATCAAACTAAATCTTTAAACCATATGAGATAAAATACCTATGGTATAGTCTATACCATGGACCATATGCTCCTCAAAGCTTCCAATTCTAATAATTTCTCCTTCAATGATGATGCTTCCCATACCAAATGTTTATAGTGGTTGGATTATGATATTTTCTTGTATGTTATCTACATATCCTTCAATGCAGATGGGAGGATCACATATTTACAAATGTAGGAACTTTAACTTATCTAATAATCTAGTTGACAACCATTCATTTAGGTTGTGTGACCTCTAATCAAAGTAACCAATGGCTTAAATGACTTTTGTCCCATTGGATTTTAATAATGAATGAAAGAATCAAAGTAAGGGCTTTTATTATGGGGTTGGTCATCTTAACTAATAGTTATGTCACTCTCATCCACATGAGGGTTTTTTATCCACTATGTATGGAACTATGTCATGGATATCTTAAGTTGAGGGGTGCTTACAAATGGTTGGCCCATCATTTTTGGGCAATTCTATAATTCCAAGTTATTGGAGGAATCAAGTGTCTATTTTAAGATTTCAAGGCTATGTTGAGGGAGATATAGATAATATCAAGGTCAAAAGTATTTTGAAAATGTTTATGGAGGGAAATGTTCTTCGTAATAAGGTCATATAAAAGAGATATGTGGCAAAGAAAATATTTTTGTTATCATGACCATCCAATGAAGAAAGGAGATCATATTAGTGTATTTAATTGCTCATACATTATAATATAAATTTAAAATGGACTTTTAATATTAATTGTTATAAAACTAATGGTTAATCACTAATTATGGCACAATTATCCACAAACTATTATTATAGAAGAGTATTAATCAAGTTATTAACTTGATTGATTTACGCTATTAATAGTAAAGCCATATATTTAAGAAGACTTATTCTTCAAGTTAACTAATCTCCAAATCCTATCTCTAGCATCTTTCTTATCTATATAAGAGAATAGTGAGCTAGTGGTTGAGGTAATTATTATAGAAGAGAGTTACTATTATACTAGCAATTTATTCCAGAGCTTTTTAATCTAAAGAGGTAGTCATGCTACATGTGGTAAATATATGTATTAATTTTATTTAAATCTTTCATTGATTTATATTATTACATATGTTTTATTTGTATGACTTATGGTGGTTACAATGATTATGGAGTATATTTAGCCACTCTAATATGGTATTAGAGCTATAAAAACTACACCTATTTTTATGCGGTTATATGGAGCATACAAATCTTTTGTTTCCTTGTACATAGCAGATATAATTTTTAGATATGTATTTTTATTTTATCAAGCCCAAATTCTAGTGGCCTAATGAAAATACCCAATCTTATGCTCTCATCTCACCCTTAGGGGATCTTGGCTGATCAAGAAATTGGTGGAAGTAATGGAGTAATAAGAGTTTGGAAAAAAATCAAAGTTCTTTGTTTGATTTGAAAATTTAAAAGGATGTAAATTTTTGATCGAAACAATATTTTTTTCTTTTATTTCAAGTATTGATTCAGAGTCCATATGGTCATTTTAGGTTGTCGTAGGAATCATGCAAAAATAAAAGTGCTATGTTTGACCTAAAAAATTACCCAAAAGGTATATTTTGCCAATAAATAAACTTTCCTTATATGTAAAATAATAAATTTGGTGTCCACATCGCATTTTTATCATCATCAAAATTTATGCTAAAATAAAAAAATCTAAGTTAGGTTTTTTTTTTGCATGTAGGTATAACTTATGTTTTCAATAAATTTTATCTTGTGTTGAGGTTTTTTAATCACTACCATTTTTAATATATTATAATTTCTTAATGCATGTATTATTTTTTTAGTAGAAATCCCCTAGGTTAGAATTGTGTTCTAATAGTTGTAAAACTCATAAAAGTTTTCATTCTAGGAAAAAAATTATCAATGTTACTTGATTTTTGGCATGATGGGTCGTACCCATATAATTAGGCCATCAAAAATTACTATATATGGATTTTAGTTTCCACATATCTCATAGTATATAGGAATCAAATAGCATTTTTATTTTTTCTAAGAGGAATCCTCTTAGACATTCAATAATTTGGTGCACCAATAAGCATTTAGCCCATGAAATTACTCTCTTCATACCTCAAATACAATATGGTGTGGCTATGGGAACAAGGAAACCCTGTATAGTCAATTCCATTTGGGTTGTGTTCACTATTTATTGTTGGGATTAGTATATCAAGAGCCTAAAAATTGAGCATGCCAAAATAGGTAATTATATAGAAATATTGGGTATACTTGGAATTTATGCACATTATTATCATATCTTTATTTAGAACCAAAATTCTTGTTTAGTTATAGTATCAAAATACATATTTAGTTATAGTGCAAAATTATTGTCTCGTTTTATGTTCAAAAACCCTATTTTCATATTCATTTTTAAAATAGAATAATGAAAGGGTAGTGTAAAGGGTGTGTTTGGAAAAAAAACAAAAATATGAGATAACTTTTGGTCAATCTAAAAAAAATTACTTACAATAAGTTTTTGTGCTACACCTTGGCTTAAAAAGGTAATTATCACAAGTTAAAATTACTTCATTTGGAAAGGGTGCATCAATGATGTACTACTTAGTAATCATATTTACCACATGGTAATGGGTGAATAAATACTCCTTATGACCTTTGGAAACAAATAAAATGGAAATATTTTCATGACAAAGCTAGAGGTCTCATAGGTCAATCAATATTTCCTGAATTGAGTTTCATTTTTAAGGGAAAATGTTACCTTGAGAAGTTTAGAATTTAGACTATCTTGGGGGATATTTTTGGGAAGCACAATAAAATGTAAGCACATCAGATATAAAATGATTTTTTATGTCTTAATATATACAAGTATCATTTCATTGAGGATTTCATCACTCAATTCAAATGCTTAAGACTTCTCCTTGTAAAAACTGGTAAAATCAAGTCTGATGACAAAATCATTGTTATTATTTTGTCAAAATTGGGTCATACATACTCGATATTTATTTTAAACCTCTATAAAAATAAATATTCTTTGGGTACTACATTTATGGCACCAACTTTTGATAATTTATATAAACAACTTCAGTAAGAAAATGAAAAAATGATTTTTATTATCTGACCTGGAAGTACTAAGTAGTAGGAATTAGTAGTCATTGATACTAATGGAAATTAATAAATTAAATCTTAAAAATTCAAAGACTTGTAGATGATATTTTGTGATTATATAACACCTCAATATTGTACACTTGGCAAAACTTAGACCCTATTTGTTCCTCTTAGTTCTACACATGACTTACTTTTGTAAGCCTTACATCTACACTATCTTATACCCATTGGCCTATCTCTTAGTCTTAATAGCCTTATATTTATGATACATTCTATCTTTCCCAAAATTCTTAAACTATATTTATCTTACACTTCTTCAAGTTTTGAGCCTGTGCCTTCTCTCTTTCTCCTTAGACACTAATGTTTGGGATAGATAGTAACATCGATGTTACTATCCTGACCCAACACAATTATCTAGTTATATAAAGTCATACAATTTTCAAATGAAACATATTATAATGGTCATCCTAAGTGTTTTAATGTGATTTATCTCTTGATAGGATTGGTATAAATAAAATATCAACCCTCATTCATTCACCACCTAGTAATCAAACCAAACGAGCATTCAAGAAGCACTCAAATTACCAAAAGCTTTCGTATTCTTCCCTATTGTGATATCATTAAAATGAAAAACACATATATAGGTTTGAATAACTAAAGGAGTAGTCATAAGGTCTTATTTTCCAAGTTACAATCTAGGTCACTATTGTTCTTGCTTTACACACATTACATGATTCACACACAAGCCTACACGTAGGGGAGAACTACATAAGTTTAAGGCCCTCTTCTAGATTATTATATATATAGGTAGTTATTTTTGATAGTGGGGTCATTTCAAGTTAGCTCAACACCATGTGCCTACTAACTCATTTTTCTCCAAGGTCACATTGAAGATGGAAAACTAGGGTTTTATCATTTCACCAAGAGCAATAGTCCATGACCTGGATATGAATGCACTAAAGCAAAGGAAAATCCAAACCCATAATTTATTAGGTGTTTTCATCATATTTAAATTAATATTCTATACATAACACTAGAATAGAACCCAAATAGTAGCATCGATGTAACCATTCAGGGCTAATGCAATTGTCCAAATAACTAGACGCACTAAATCTAGAATCTGACAATTATTCTAAAACCATATTTCCACTAACTTTAAAATTATACCATATTGATATCTACATTAGAATTATAATAATATAAGCACATCACTTATTTGTCATTTTTATATCTAGCATAGTTGTGCTTTCCATTTATAGCTTATCTCAGTTTAATACATTTAGCATATGGTATATCTAAGTTTAGCACTTTACATAGCATGTTGTAGATTTAATATTAACCTTTGTGCCCTATCATTTTTATATTATTAACCCTATATACCCAAGTATAATTTGTAGATAATCCTTTTGAGCCACTTTCATGTCTAAATGGATTTCAAACTAGTTTCTACCAAACTATGAAAATTAATCCTAGAAATCAATGAGCATACCAAATTCATTGGCACATTAGATGTAAGTGTGTATAATTGTGTCATGGAATCCATATTTGGGTTATTACCATGTACGCAATGATAACCTCTCATGAATTCATCCTCAAATATCTTACGACCAAGTGAACTAACATTTTTGACCAATTAAGTGGGGTACTTAACCCAAATCTTGAAATGACCAAAAGCCTAAGCAGAATTAACTAACCAAGTAAATCAAATTAAATGCTTAGTTAAATAATCCATGTTAAATTAGTAAATTTATAATTTTAAAAAATCAAAATTCAACAAATATCAAGGGAATTGAGGTCATGATGATGTCATCATCCTCAAAGTTAAGGACTATAAAATATCAACATGATTCCATAAAAATAGGAAATGTTGAGCCATGTATCCATAAATTCATAATTAAAGACATCATTTATTAAATTTTTACTCCCAAGCCTAACCCAATGTTATCCTAAACCTAATGATGCCTAGGTTCTAGTTAGTGTGAAAACCAATAAATACAAGGTCTCACACTTCTAACAAGCTCTTTTAATCCAAAATTATAATGTCAAATTGATGAAGAGATAGCTTCAATTCCAATACATACCAAATCCAAAACTAAAGTTAACAAAGGGAAGGTGTTTCCCACAAATCAAGAGCATCGACAAAGACTCCATTTTAACATAAATTAAACATAAGCCAACTTTATGCCAACAAATAAGCTCTCATTATAAGGAAGGTGAAGGTAAGTTCTCCTTTCTTTTCTCATTGTATTGGGTTTGATCTTGTTATATCTCTCCCCCAAGTATTGTGTAAGGAGTTAAAAAAAAGAGGAGAGATTCATCATTTTTTTAATCCCCTACACAAAAATTTAGAATATTGATTGAGTTAAAAATCAATCCTCTAATGTTTTATGTATGGAGTTAAACAAAAGAGGAGAGATTTTAAATTATAAAAAAGTTATTTTGATTGTCTTTTGGTGCTTAAAATGATTATTCAAATAAATTTGTATCATTTCAAAGTTACAACAAAGGACAATATTCAATCACATGTCAAATAGGTGTTTAAAAAGAACAATCACATTTAGACTTAGAGATCCTAAGAGTAATTTGATTTTTTGTTCTTATTTTTCAAAGCACTTAGTTTTATTTCTTAAATTAATTTTATTTTAGTAAATAATTGAGCATATGTTCTCCCCTTTTCCCCTTTAGAGAACTTGGGTGACCAAAAACATATTTTTTTACTTTTTTTATTAATTCAAACATAAATAAATGTCGTGTATGCTCACCCTTTGTTATTTTATTTTTTGGCTTGTAAGCGGGAGTTCATCACCTCTTCAAAGGTTCTTTAGGTGGGTGTTTACCTAGGGTTTCATCTCCTAGTATTTTTCCAACCCCACTCTCTGAGGAGGATATAAACTAATCATGTTGTTGGATTGGATAGTGGCTTAGAGGTTAGCCTAAAAAGTCCAATGGATCCCCGAGCCATGTGATGGTCTAGACATCGAACTTCACTAAGTAGTATATGGTTAAAGTCATTGGACAAGGGAAAAGACCATTTCATAAAAATTTAGATGGTTTGGATATAATTTATGTGAATTTTGTGCCCAAGTGTTTATGGCACTTATGCACCATTAAAATATTCCAAGTCAAAATTTTAGATTAATTGACCCCACTTGCCATGGATTATCATACCAAATGCTCAGTTTCTTTGGCACTCTAAATTCATTTCCATGTATTATTTATTGAGAGATAGAGGGAGGCTTAAAAAACTATACCTACATCACTCTTTATTTTTTGATCAACAATTAATTCCTTTTAAGATTGGTTTATTGGTGGAAGTTTTGGTAGATACTATGCACACCTTGTGTCAATTTTAGTCTAGGATCATGCACTTACGTGGTACTTCTTATTTTACTTATATTTTTTGAGTCTAAAATAAATTTACCAAATCAAAACAAAATTATAACATCAAATAAACACATGTTACACACACCACTTTGCACAAAAAAGTGCTACATTACCAAAATTATTCCAAAGTATTTGCCTTTCTCAAATGACATCAAAACCATGCGTGCATTTTATTTCTAAATAGCATTCTTACATTGGCATTTTTTTATAACCTTGATAATTTAGAGTTATTCTTGAGCAAGTTTCAAACATCCTAAAAGTGTGGAGTCAATTTCAAATCTAGCTTGGTTATGTCATTCACATAGACCTTTGACCCTTTTGCCAAGAGTTAAGTTGCCTTCTCAAACCAGGTCTAAAACCCACTCCCAAGTATAGAGTTAAGTATAAATTATTTACATTTAAGTATTACTTATCACTTGGGATTGAATGTTTTACTTTTGTCACTTAGTTTTTCATACTTGAGTTGGATTTCTAATTGCTTTGCCTAGAACAACTTCAAACTTTCATTTTTATGATTACAAGTTCCTTTTAGACCAAGTTCACTTTTGACCTAGTTTCCAAGTTTACCTCAAAAAATTTCACTCTTTGTCTCATACCAATTGCCTTAGATTTAAGTTCATCTCAAGTTTAATGCCTAGATTAAATTCATTTCCAAGACTAGCTTTGTGACTTTTGCCAAGACCTATAATAATTTCATTTTTAGACATAAACCAAGTTTGATTTACCTTTAGATTGTTCAAGACCTTTGTCAAAGACTGGTGTCACATTTTCATTCTAAATTTTCCATAGACTTAGTATATAACTTTGCCAAGACCATGTTCATGTTTCACTTTTAGATCTCTTTCCAAGATCTAGGTGTGTTTTTCATGATAGTTTTAGACCACAACCAAGCTTGTTTTAAGTTTCCCTTTTAGACCAAGTTTTAAATGTTTGCATTGCTAGACCAATATTTTCATAAAATACTTACCAATGCTTTAATCATGCCTCATTATACATGTAGCGGAACCATGCATAATTTAAAGAATAAAAGCATTGTCACAAGTGATCATTTTTCTCAAGAGCCTTATGGAGATGACATAGTGTATGAGATAGATCCTTATCCCACATATGATATGCACTATATATATCAAGGCCAATACCCATTAGCATATTATCTTGATAATGCACCCTCTTATCTACGGCAAGACCAAGACCAAACTACACAATACCTTGCTAATATACCACCTAACATGGAACAAGTCCAATAACAACAACCTTACTATGTGATTGATCCAACTTAGACCACTTATGATCCTTATTTTTTTATCTCCATATCTTAGAGAATAGAGATAAAATCTTTGTTATAGCAATAGAGGTAGGTGTTAAATTCTTGATTGACTTTCCACATGAAAGTTTACCTAGCTTAGTTATATCTCTTAGTAATGTGCTTATCATTAGACCATTCAAACAAGCATCATCTAGACATAACTAAGACCTCATACCAATGCATAACCAATAGCTTGTTACGCTTACAAAATAAAATGGTCAAGTTATGAACCAAATATCACAAATGTAACAAGCATATGAAACATACCTCAACTTGGCTAGGAATCTAAATTCCATAAAGATTTATAATACATCATTCATAAAGTTAACTCCATCATTTGGGGTATAAATTGCCTCATCAGGCTATTCTAAATATGAACACAGACCCATTCATGAAAAATACCCAAGTTGGGGACATGTTTAATACCCAAGTCATTGGGGAAGAAATTATGGCTCCTACACAAGACCCTTTACAAAACATGGTAGATAACATGTAAGTGTACCTTAATTCACACCAAGTTGGGTCACATGTAAAATAGAGCACCCCATAACATGTTTCCCCCAAAAACACCTTAAGTGGTTCACAACAATAGGGGGCAGGAATGTCTAGTTATTAGATGCAACAAATGACTACTCCTACATCAACCACTTCTTCAACTACATAGTAAGTATCAAGTAATAAATGTTGACCAAAACTCTACCCCAATAAAAGGTGACCAATCCTCCAGCTCAATAGGTGGTGAACACTATTCCACCCCAACAGGTGGAAACTAACATTCCATGACAATATATATAGACTAATGTACTACCAAAACAAGTGGTAAATTCATTATAAATGTTATATAATCAACAATGTATATTTGTTAGACAACAATAGTTGGTGGCTAGTTAGTAATAAGTGTTAAACATTTAACAAGTGTCAAATGTTAACCCAATAATAGGGGCTTAACCTAGCTAGGTAATCATTTCCTTTTACCCAATAAATACCTCATATTCAATAAGGGCTTAATACACAACACCTTCAATAATATATCTTTAACCAATAATGAATACCTTTTATACAACAGGGTTCAACTAGTCAATAACATGTTCCTATTCAAACCCAACATGCATAGTACCTTCCATAAATCCAAATCCCTCCATCACATCCATAGTTCCCTCTAAACTAGAGTTGTATTACTAGTTCTAGATAGAATATTTACTAATAGTGTGCATTGTATTAGCAATACAATCCTAACTAAAGGATATGTATGTTGGGTCAGTCAACCAACCAAACTAATATTCTAAATTACCACATTATTCCATTGTACCCTAGTTAAGGAAATCCACCTTTAACCACCCAAATATAACTATAACAAAATGTACCATCTAGATTTCTAGCTCAAGAACTGAAATAAATGAAGAATGCAATTGCATCTATTCAGACTGAAAAGCAAAAAAAAAAAGTTTAAATTGGATGAGGTATGTTCATATCTATTCAACATGAATTACCTTTAAATACATTTTTTTGCAAGTTATGAGCCACCAAAGGTTGATAAATACAATGTCAAAGGTGACCCTAGGGACCATTTTAAGGAGTTCTTTATTGCTTTTCATCTAGTGGCATATAGTGATATCTATTTTCTTCTACTTTTTCTGAAAAGTTTAGTTGGACAGGCCTTGGAGTGGCTTCTCAAAATGCCAAAGAATTCTATATCTGGCTTTGATAAAATATTAAACAAATTTATACAACATTTATCCTATAATATCGAATATGAGGTTACTATGGTTAATTTAGGTTAGGCCATACAAAGGATTGGTGAGAGATTTTTAATCTACTTACAATGGTGGAAAGCACATGCAAACCATTTCATGCATAATTTACCTGATAAATAGTTACAGTTGTGTTTACCAAAAAATTTCATAGTGAGATATCTTATCACCTTGAGATTTAGTGTACTCACACATTTAAAGAGATCATTGAAAAGGGTATACAAATTGAGAAGGCCCTTATTAATAAGGGGATAGTAAAATTATCTTCTCCTTATCAAATTTAAAATCAGAACCAGAGCCAAAATCAAAATCAAGGCTAAAACAAGCCTAAAGTCCAATTTAGATGTAGGCTATTATGCCACCTCATGCTAATACTTTTGAAAAAACCAAAGCTTATAACTATAATAATAATGTTTTTAGTAATGGAGTTATTGAGTCATGAAAACATCATCTACTCAACCAGCGCTATGTAAACAAGCAATTCCATATATGCAGCTTGTAGAGTAAAAATTTGCTCTACGTTTCATTCTATTTTGTTCAGTCGCGCACCATGAAATTTTGTCTTCACATAATTTGGTCTGAGATGGCAGAGTTTTGAAATAGAGCACAGGCTCTATTTTCCTTTTGATTCATTTTTGTCTAAGTGTTGAAGTAAAGTGAAAGTTGACAAGTGTCATCATAAATCCACAAGCTTCATAAATGTATTCAGCATATCCACCCAAAATGCAACCAATTCCATGTATGTAAGCACTCACACCTCCTTTGTTACAAATGCCTTCTCCAAGAATAAGACCTAAGGATAGAGTCCTTAGTGATCTTGGAGAACCAATTGAGTGTGGGTATTCAAAATTTTTGAGGAAGTGGATAGCGACAAGTGTCAAAGGTGAAACATTCCTGAGCAAAGACACAAAAGAGTATAAGTTATGTGGAAAGTGTCGCGTGTCTTCAATAGGCACTGCAGAACATGCCAAGTATCATTTTTCAGTGTCTCCTAAGTAATGGGAAGATTTTCAAAGAATTAGCTAAGTGTTATCTAGCATTTAAGAGAAGGGAGCATCATGCAATCTATTTTAGCCAATGAACTTCCAGAAGATAAAGTCATTCTGTTCTAATGGTGTTTATTTCCCTGATTGGTATAAATAACAGTTTAAATCTATGACTATCACCAAGTAAAAGGCCATTCCATACATTTGATGTCTGCAATTAAGGCACCTCATTCAAAACATGTTAGAAAATGGAGAGTATCAAGCCTCTATTTCTTGTTTCCATCTTTTACATAATGCATGGCTTCTACTTCCACATTCAAATGCATTGCCATAGATTAGATTTCCTTTCTTGCATTTGTGTTTCTGTTTAAAATTCCTATTTCATTTCCCAGTATCTACTTGATATAGAGAAGAACCAACTTCTTAAAAATTTGGAGGTTGTTTCAAGTCGCAAGTCCCACATCTTGAAACTTCCCATTGTTGTTGATTAGAATCAAGCACAATTTTAAATCATCAACATAGATAAATCCACAAGCTTCATAAATGTATTCAGCACCAAAAATGCAACCAATTCCATGTATGTAAGCACTCACACCTCCTTTGTTACAAACAAGAATAAGACCTAAGGATAGAGTCCTTAGTGATCTTGGAGAACCAATTGAGTGTATTCAAAAAATTAATCTCTACTAATATGATTAGTTAGACCATACTAAAGTCATTCCATAATGGTGTTTATTTCCCTGATTGGTATAAATAACATGAAATCTATGGCTATCACCAAGTAAAAGGCCATTCCATACACTGATGTCTGCAATTAAGGCACCTCATTCAAAACATGTTAGAACATGGAGAGATCAATTTGGATAATATGGCTTCTACTTCCAATCAAAATATGAGTATTTACTGAGATCCTTTTCCATAACATAATGCTAACAATCAAAATCAACCACCATAAAGGCCACCTCTTTAACAAAAAAATAGTAATGATAATGATAGCAACATCAACACAATGGTCAGAACCAAGGTTAAATGACCCATCTAACCAAGAGGCTTATCATGTTGTCACATATGACTAAAATAAAGTTATAGATTTTATTATAGGCAGTCATATATCTACCATTAATAACAAACTGATTCCAATTGCTAGTTGACCATGACTATTGCCTAACAATGCATATTAGTCTCCCTACACTATCAATCTTCCTTTGACCTATGACCATAGTCAAGCACAACAATAATCAAGGATTATCATCCTAGGACCTTCTCCTTCTTATTTTAGATATAATGGACCTTTACCTAATTTGGATTGCAAAATCATAACTTGGCATATTGAAGTCACCATTCTAGGCTCATAATCACTTATACAAATGAGCCCTTTCAATCCACCATACCAACTAAGAGTAAACCAATTACCAATTCTAAGGAGAAAACATATGATATTTTGGAGTAACTTTAGAATAAACTTGCACAAATATTTATTTTAGATTTGTTGTGTACCTATACTATCTATGAAAATATCCTTATAGAACTCTTGAGTCAATCCCAAGTATCAAATGACATTACACTAGACAAATTCTAAGATTTGATCAGACACCTAGCCCCTGGCCAGTAATTGACCTTTGACCAAAGTGATATGTCATCGCTAATCCCTCTCTATAATAACCCATTGTATATTGAAGTTGTCATAGCATGACACAAATTTAAATGTGTCTTCATATATAATGGATTGGGCCCCAATATTTTATCTCTATAGTTATTCAAGCATCTAGGATACATGATAGTTGACCTTCAATCAAAGACCATTACCATCAAGGCCTATGACAATAAAGAACAAGAATCATAGAGAACAATCTAGTTTTCTAGTTATCATTAGGCCCTTGACCCATGACACACTTTGCCATGTGTTAGATCTAGATCTATCATACAACTTGATTCTAGGCTGACCATGGATACATGAAATCTAGGAAACAACTTCAACATTACACCAATGTATCAAGTTACCCCATTCTAAGATGGAGGTAACTATTCTTGTAGACCTACAAATTTTGTATAGAGGCTAAGTATGAAAGTTATAATTACCATATTATCCTAGACCCTAATCCTAAGAAAGACAAAGACATGCTTATTGAATTACTAGATTCTAATTATATAGAGCCTAACAGCCTTGCCTCTACTTCCTTTATGACCCTTCCTAAAATATCAAATCATTTTACCATCTTTAACAAAGGCCCAGGAGAATACCTCATGCATAATGAATTCCATGTGGATAAACTTCCATAGGCCCTTAAATCCTATGAAAGACACAAAACCAAGGTTATTCACATGGAATGGTGATAGAAAGGAAAATTTAATTCCCTAGAGATTGTTATTTTCATACCATCCACTAGCCAAGAAAAATATCCACTTGCCAAAGATGATTCTTGACTTTATAATGATGACTTGGATGAATGATACCAAAGCAAAAGGTATCCCATCCCCAATCAGATCATGGATAATCAATATTATGAAGGTGGAGGCCTATGGGTAGATCAATAATGTACTCTTGAGCCAATTTATATAACCAAGTACAAGGGAACTCATGGTATTGGATTTAAATCACTTGGGGGTGACCCTACATGTTGTATCCATGTTCCTACATCAATGACTAGTGATTATGATGCCACCAGTGATGTAGATTCTAATTATAATGTATATAAGGACTTAGTCAGTACCAACCTATTTAACCCCCATGTTGTATGTACCATTATGCTTGGCATTCATCTTTACCCATGTTTCCTTCATCATCTATAACTCATCGAGTAGGACCAATAAGAATCCATAGTGTCACTTGGCGAGTTCAAGAATGATGAGGCTATTTGAGACTTTCTAAGCCTAAGAGACCATATTCTACTTTGAGATCATAAATAAGGTTTCTTTATCATATTAAATTATGATGCTTGTTTTGGAGAGTAGGTGAACTCCCTTTTCCAAAAATAAAAAAGAATCAAATATTGAGGACCAAAATTAAAAACCTCTTTGAAGTACTTTTTAACTAGGGAAAGGTAAAGAAAATTGCCAACCTCTTGGTGAAAACTTGTTGTAGACACCATTATATGGATATGTTTATCCTTATTCTAATAAAAATAATGATACTACGAACACCACAATCATGTTTGGGTCTGAAATCAGTGAAGAAGAATAGTGGGCCTTTGAACAGGTTATCCAAGAATGTCCTAAAGTATTTGTCACATGGCCCTTACCACCATTGGGTGAAATGAATTCATCTTATTTAAGGGAACTTGATGATCCATTCCAACTAGATGAATTTTATAGTACTAATCAATTTACATATTTTCAACTCTCTTAGAACATGCTTCTACACTCCTTGTGGAGGACAATTTTGAGGTCAACATTTAGAACACTGACCGATCTAAAGTGTTTCAAACTAGGTACATCCCTCATTAAGGAGGATCGTGAAGTTCTTACATCCCTCCTTAGGGATTTCATCAACATTTTTGCATGGGATTATTCTAACATGCAAGTTTTGGACCCCACCTTAGTTGTACATCACCTTGTTAGGCATCTTGATGCCAAGCCAGTTAAGTAAAAACTGATGAAAATACATCCTCATATTGTTATCTTAGTCAAGAAAGAACTAGATAAAATCTTATATGCAAGATGAATTCATCTTATTGATTACTCAGAGTGGATCTCCAATATTATGACAACTAATAAAAATCTAAAAGGTATCAAATTGTACACTAATTTATGTGACATTAGCAAGACCTACCTAAAGGATGACTTTCCCCTGCCAAATATCAAAATGATTATTAAATCGACAACTAGGTATGAAATTCTTTCCCTTATGGATGTTTTTTAGGGTATAATCAAATTACGATCAAACCAAAATACCAACACAAGATAGCATTCACCACTTCATGGGGAATATTTTGTTACTAGGTCACACCTTTCAACCTCAAAAATGTAAGGGCAACATACCATTGGGCCATAATGGTAATTTTACATGATATGAAGTACAATATAATAAAGGACTATTTCAATGACATCCTAGGTAAATCTAAGACCTATGTCAAACATCCAACTGTGTTTCATAAGATTTTTAATGATTTTGGGAGTACAAGGTCAGACTTAATCCTAAAAAGTGCATCTTTGGCATAGCTTCCATAAAATTAATAGGCTTCATTATCTCTCATAGGGGTATTGAATTCGATCTAGCCAAAGTCAAGGCCATTACTAAAATATCAAATTCATCCACTTTGAATTAGTTTCATAGTTTATAGGGCAAGATACAATCAATCAGACTCTTCATATCCCAACTAATCAACAAATGTCATCCATTTACCCATTTTTTTAAGAAGGGTACCACTTTCTCATGGAATGCATATTGGCAGAATACCTTCAACCATTTGAAATAATACTTGGCCAATCCACATATTTTGTTATTTCCTATGCTAGACAATCTAGTATTACTCTATCTCTCTACAACTAAAAATTCCCTAGGGGCACTATTGGCTCAAAATGATGAACAGGGGAAGGAACATGTCATTTATTACCTAAGCTACACATTGGTCATGTATGAGCATAATTATACATCGATTAAGAAATCTTGTTTATTTATGGTCTTCATAGCATAGAAGTTGTGCCACTATATGCTAAATAATAAGACCATTGTCATTTCCAAAGTAGATTCGCTCAAGTATCTACTTTTAAAAATAGCTTTACAAGGCCATATGGCTAAATGGATTATGCTTCTAAGCGAGTTAAATATTGAATATGCTAACCAAAAATCCATTAAGGGATAAATAATTATAGACCAGATCTTAAAGCTCCTCTTCCTAATACTTAATGAATCACATTTGGGTTTTTGGATGAGTCCATCATGACTATAGCAGAAAGACTTCTTGAAGAGTAGTAATGGAAACTTTATTTGGATGATTTATTCACATATCATGGGTTAGGAATAGGACTATTTTTCATAGCACCATAGGGGATCTCAATCCCAAATATTTCTATATCATATTTCCTTGTACTAATAACATGACTGAGTATGAAATGTTCATTACAAGGCTTTATTTAGTGGTGCAATGGAATATTCAACATCTACTAGTTTATGGAGATTTATATTTTATCATTAATCAGGTCATAGACCAATTCTAGACCAAGGATGAGAAGTTGGTACCTTATAAAGCCATGGTGGACACTCTCAAACAACAGATTACCCAGCTTCATTTTGAAAAAATACCTCAAGCCAATAATAGAATAGTAGATAGCATGGATATAATTGATTCTATGATTTGCATCATAGATAAATCAAGAGATTATCAATTCCTCGTTGAACATCTTCTAGCACCTAATCATGAGCCCTCAACCATTGAAATGATCCATGATATTATTGATCCCAATTCTACCTAGTATTTTGAATTATATAATTACTTTGATGACTAAGTCCTCCCACTATACCTTTCTCAAAATCAGCAAAAAGCCTTCACCCACCAAGCCTCTTTTTATACCTTACTTTGACCTACACTCTATCATACAAACTTTTATGGAACTTTGATTCATTATTTAACCTAAACAGAATATGGACTAACATTGAGGGAAGTGTACGAAGGGGGTTATGGGGCCCACACTAGTGAGGTCATCCTTACCAAAACTTTACTACATACTGGTTATTATTGGCCAACCATGGAAGTAGATGTAGTTATTTATGTTAAAATGTGTAAACAGTGTCATAAGCATGCCAATATGATACATGATTCAACTCGAACACTTAAGTTAATGACTACACCATAGACATTTTCAACATGATGACTTGACCTCGTAAGGAGGATTAACCCTACCTCTTCTAATGGCCATAAACATATTATTACCACCACCTACTACTTCACTAAGTGGGTGAAAGCCATTCCCTTCACTTTTGTGATAAGAAAACAAATATCCATATTTATTTTCAATCACCTCATTTGCCATTATGGTATCCCCTCTAATATTATATCTGATAATGGTGGTTCATTTAAAAATGAGGATGTTAAATCCTTTTGTGTCAAGTATAACATTACCCAAAGATAGACCATTTAAGAAAAATGACTAAGAGGGGGGGTGAATTAGTCTTTAAAAACTTTCTTATCAATTTCACTTAAGAAATCATTGATCATTCAAATAAGCATATAGATATAGCATTCATAAACACCTATACACGCAAGCATGAAACACAATAACACATCATATATGTGGAAAACCCTCAAGGGGAAGAAAACTCACTGATATATGTAAATGGACTACTGTCCTATAAGACAAACACCAAATTTAGTGAATCACCCACTTCACATGGAGCACCAACCCCAACTATCTAAGCACCAACTTAGCCACCTAAAATGCTTTGATCATCTTCAAGACACTTTTTTTTTCAACCAATTGATGATAACCACTCCTTCAGTTCTTCACACTCTTAGCCCTCTCAAATTGTCTTCTAGGTCTCTTTGCTCAAATAGGTCTCTTCAAGACTGATTAGGTCATATGAACTTGATCCTCATACACATAACCTATTTCAAATGTTCATCACTAACCTTATACACTCTTATGATTGTCTATAAGACCTCCTTCTGCTCACCAATATGTTATTTTAGTCACTTTCACACTCCTCACTCCAATAGGCCTTAAACTGCCTTGTATTTATACAAGTCTCTTATTCATATCCTTCTTGGTAATCCAAACACCCTTACCCTCTTGGGATATCCATGGATTAGAACTTAAGACATCTCATAAACATGTATCAAATGTGTTTTGAGTCCTTTTAGGTCTGACATACCTCAATTAGGCCTTATTTCATTTTTAGGTCTCATGGAGACCTAATCTCATTAGGTCTAATTTATGACACATTACACTTTACCTTCCTCAAAACACATTCAAACACCTCACGTAGAATGAAAATATCATATTCCACTCAAATAAACCCCTAATAATCTCATTTAGGCTTCATAACACTTTTTAGATCCAACTATCATTTGAATCACACTATTTGTACTATTCACAATTAGGCTTGTGCATAATCAAAAAGTTTGTCTTGAACTACTCAAGATAAAACACCAATTAGATTTTTTTTTTAAACATGGAAAAAAATCACATATTTAGAAACCTCATGACCTTAGGGTCATCAAAAACTTTATTAGATACTTCAATTCAAGGTATATAGGCTCAAACTCTTCTCTGCAAAATGCTCACTCTGAACTGTCAACTATCCTCAAAACACAATCATGGAAACTTAAACTTATGACATCTAAAATAACATAATCAAGGACTTCCAATACATGAACATGATCTTAAATCATCCTCATAAAAACCTCCAACAAAAATTATCATAATCTCTAATGGCACTTATTGGTCTTGTAGACTAATTTGTTGACCTTCTCTTTCTCTCAGACCTCACCTAGTGAAACAAGCCATTTTGGCTTCAATGTTTCAACCTCTATCACTAAATTTAAATATTATTAAAAAATTTATAGATCACTTAAGTCCAAAATAACAACATCATGTGCATTAGATACATCAACTCATGGCATAGAGTCTCAAACTCATCATTGCAACTTGTTTACCCAAAATTGCCAGTTTACCTTAAGGCATAGTCATGGTGATAATGACCTTCGATAATCTATATGACCATTTAAAAAGACTTTTATTGCATGTGTACTATCTTATGATATTATTATACCATTATTAGATAGAAAGATAACATGGTCAAATGGCAATATTGGTCTTACAGACCAATCTCATGACCTCACTATACATAGAGCTCACTAAGCTAGACAAGTTAACTTTGTGAGCAACTTTTTGCTATATAAAATGATCTACAAAACTTATATCCAACATGAACATGTCTTAAAACTCTTAAACAATGTCTCTGTGCACTTGGATTCATCTCTATTCCATGATAACACATCCCTAAACATCTTATCACTATTGCATGGGGGCTATAACTTGTCAAAAAACCACCATGGACACAAACTACAAGTCTTAAACTTTTTTCTCCATCTATTTAAAAACATTGACTTGGTCAACTCTACCTGTCACAGTAATTTTTTGAGAAACTAGCACTTTCTTGTAGGGTCTACTCACACACTTGAAAAACTAATCACACCTACAGATGCCTCAGAGAGTTGAGTATAACCTAAAATCACTTAACTATCCATACAAATCCATTCTTATCACTTTATAACAACTTCTTTCATATCATTTCACTATTAGGGTTCAGGGTTTAAACCATCTTCTAGTCTTAATGATCATTCATAAAGCATAGCCCCTTAATCCAAAAACTAATGCCTAGAATTTTGAGCTTGGACCCTTCCCCATCTACCATGAATATCTCATGTTCTCATGTAGAGGTTACACATGCCAATGAACATATGAAAGTCTTTCTTGAGTTGAGAACCCTTCATTCTATGCACTCAAAAGACCTCAAAAGCACTTTTCATGCCTTTTCTTAAAATCCATGACCTAAACTTTGTGAACATGATTAAAATAATATAACATACCTCTAAAAACACTCACCTATCTATACTTACCTTGGAAATAGAACCTCATACCCCATTAGGCCATACTCTCTCTCAGTGCTTGGTTAGACCTTGACCTATAAACCACATTAGGCCTTGAAACTAACCTTCTAACCATTTTATAAGATATAAACACCTCATATACATGTCATACAACCTCTTATCATGCTAAATAACTACCATACATCCTTCATAGTCCTTGATAACACCTCATGACACCTCATTAGGTCAAGCAGGGTCTCAAACTAGTATAGTTGCAAACTTGGACTTAAGGTATTACCCTTGTAGACTCACCTTGACACTCTCTAGAGTGATCAAATGTCTCATATGCATGCTCAAACAACCTTATACAACCTATTATTTATATGATCATCCATCTCACCATGCCACCATACTCAAAATTTATCACTATGACTTTACAAGCTATGACTAGTGCCATGACTAGGCTTCTCAAGCACTTGAAGCTTGAAAATTGATCTTGAAACACTCTTTGATGCCTCTACATCTTTCTCACATGCCTTTATTTCTCCTCAAAAAATTCCATACCTTTGTACATACCTCTTCATGCTTGCCATGCACATGCTCATGATATGACTATGTTTGTTATTACTAGGCTTCTCAAGACATCTTGTACTCAAAGACTAGTACTCAAACATGCTTACCTCAATGATGTTATCAAACAAAAAAATTCATAAATATATCACTCTTACACCATTTCAACAACCTTGAAAATATCTAATATAAGAATCATTATTTTGCCTTCAAATTCTCTCTCAACAAAAATACATTAGGTTGCCTTCTTATCACATGGCTTCCTTGTCACATCAAGCACACAAACTCATCTCTTATAGACCATTCAGCATGCATCTTCACTAGATGAAACTTGACATTAATGACATTATCTTTGACATCAAATGACATAAACTTTGACATCAATGACAACACTTCTCAATATATGATAATGATCTTTTAATTACATCTTTCATTTTAGCAAGCATTCTATATTGTACCTATGTCATTATTCCCTATAGCCTAGGGTTAACCTACCTATGTCATTATTTCATATAGCCTAGGAACAACTTTTTAGCATGCCTTGTCTTATCATTATTTCATACCCTACCATTTGACTATTCATGAACATGTTGTTACTTAGATGGATTCCTTGATATGGGTGAACTATAGTGGCTTGAGGTCTATTTGGACTATGTAGGCAACACTCAATGTTTTCTTAGTTCAGATTGGTCATTCTTATTCTAAAACTCTCACCATTTTATAAGTAGTTTAAGTAATTCTCTAACTATTTTATGATCTTATTATTCATTCTAAGCCTTAGTCTTAGTAAACACTATGAATTATCAACCTTTTTCATTTATAAACACTCATATTTTGTCTTTTAGTGTGGTTTTAGCCTAAACCACACTCTTATAATTTCATAAATTATTATGCCTAATGTTCTCAAAATCATGAGTGTCAACCCCTTTTTTATTTCACTCTCACCATTTTGTGATCCCATTCCTACTTTCCTCTATGATCAATCTCTTTTACTTGTCATTAATTTTCTTCTATCCCACATCCTGGTTTGGACTGAAGTTCATGTTGGAACTTGTGTCCATGGGACTATGTAAGTAGCATTCAATTGTTTAGTACATTTAGAGATGGCTCAAGCACCCCTTCCTTATTATTCTATTCCCCCTAACCATTCTAAAGTGTCATTTTTATCCATTAGCCTAGGGGGAACCTTTTATTGATCCTACCTTTTCCATTGTTCCCTATAGCCTAGGGGAAAACTTTGTTGTTGTACCTATGTCATTGCTCCCTATGACCTATGGGAAACCTTTATGTCAAGCATAGCACTTCTATTACACAATAATTAGATTATTTGTTTATTCATTTAAATTATATTAGTTGTTTGTTCATCTTCTTTAGCTTATTTTTTTTGTGTGCCTTAACTTAGGTTGTTTATTGCTCTTACTTTAACTTAATTATTTATTACTTGTGCTTTATTTTGGTTTTTTATGGTATTTTCCTTGGTTTAGTCATTAAGTTCATTTTTATTTTTTTGGTTGATGACTAACATTATTTCTTTCATTAGTGTTTTAGTTTCTTTTCTTAGGTTAGTTGTTGTTCCTTTATTTGATTGCTTTATTTATTTTACTTGGTTATTGACGGACTTCTTTTCTTGTGCTTCTTTTCCTCAATTGTCATCATATTATTACATTTTATTTGCACTTGATTCTTGATTAACCATATCTTATACTTAAGTTGTGAATATTTGTATTCATTACTACACTTAGTTTATTTTATTATATTCACTTTGTATTTGATTTTTCATATATTACACTTAAGTGATTTATATTTGTATTTAGATTAAGTTTTCCATGGTTAAGGTACACATTGTTATTATAGTTGTCTATAACTATGATGCATAATATCAAAAACTATAATAAATATTAAGCCAAAGTAGCTATCAAATGATGTTGTCATCAATACTTCCCCTTGTTCACATCAAAACTACCTAAACACCACCCAAACACATAGTAACTAAATAATAAATGAATAGTAATCACTGCTAGTTAGGACATGAATCTTTGTATAAGTAGGTAGTCCAAATTCATATTGGTCCCCTGTGCCAACTCACCATTAATCTATGATTATGGTTTCATTATGTGAGATTTATTTAACAATTTTCCATAATGGGGAAAATTATTTATGCTGATCATTTATCACAACTGTCTTATAGGGGCAATTCACTATGTCACTGATTATAACCACCTTTGGATAAAGTAATATTTCAACCCTTATTACCACTAGACTGTGTCATTTCCTCTTTCTGAGGGTTCATTCAACGACACTCTTTTTTAGACACTTTCATGTCTAAATGGATTTCATACTGGTTTCTACCAAACTATGTAAATTAAGCATAGAAATCATTGAACATCTCAAATTTATCTACATATAGATGTAAGTGCCCAAAATTATGTCATGGCATCCCTATTTGGGTCATTACCCTATATGTAATGATAACCTTTCATGAATTCATCTCCAGTCAATTTGAAACCAAGCAAACTAACATTTTCAACCAATTAAGTGGGGCACTTAACCCAATTCTTGAAATAACCAAAAACCTAATCATAATTAATTAACCAAGTAAATAAAATTAAATGATTAGTTAGATAATCCATATTTAATTAGTGAATTTATATTTTAAAAAAATCAAAATTCAATAAATATCAAATAAAGTAAGGTCATGATCATGTCATCATCCTCAAAGTTAAGAATTACAAAATATCAACATAAATGTCATAAAAATTAGAAATGTTTAGCCATGCCTCCATAAATACATAATTAAAGACATCATTTATTAAATTTGAATTCCTAAGCCTAACACAAGGTTATCTTGAACTTAATCATGCCTAGGTTGAAGTTAGTTTGAAAACCTATAAATAGAAGGTCTAACACTCACTTCCAACAAGATCTTTTAAGACAAACTTATAATTCCAAATTGATGAAGAGAGAGCTTCATTGTCAATACATGCCAAATCCAAAACCAAAGTGAAAAAAAGGGAGGCTTTACCTACGAAGTAAGAGCATCGATGAAGACTCCATTTGGACACAAGCCAACTTTATGCCAACATTACAAGAAAGGTGAAGGTAAGTTCTCCTTTGTTTTCTTATTGTATTGGGTTTGATCTTATTATATCATTCCCCCAAGTAGGTAGGCTTGGGAATTATTTGTCTTAAGCTTGTTTTTTATGTTTGATTCTACTAATAAGTGACTAATGCATCTTTTCCTTAGATTCCTATTGCATACAAGATCCACATCCAAGTTAGGGTTAAATATTTAGTGAACTTGATCCATGTGAATGAAATTTTTTTTATTCCTAAGGTTTTAAACCAGTTAAGGTTTCAAATTGTTATACTTTTTAATTTTTTATTGGTACTATTTTGCATACAACCTAGGTGTAGCCCTAGATTGGGGGGTGTGTCTATTGAACATATTAAGCTTCCTCTCAACCCATACAAGATGTCTCAAACCAATGACACATCTCATACCTTAGATCATGATGATCCCCATGTTGAAAATAAAAATAAATTTTTGATAGCATTATCATAGAAGAAGATTCTGATAATGAAAATCTAGAAACAAATTAAAATGACCAAGTACATGCAATTGTAATGTTTCGTGAGCACATTCGACAAAACCCTGAAGAACTTGATAAAATATTAAAAACTATACTTGAGGCCAAAAATTTAAAAAAAATAGTGGATACATACCTCCCCTTGAACACATTACAACTCAATACATATAATAAGGGCACATATTATGTGTTTAAACCTTTGTTCCATGAAACTACTAGTGATACATCTATTATGAAATTAACTATTATTTCAACACAAATACTAGTTTCAATTCATATTACTACTCAAAACATGTTTTCATCCTCTTTGGTGACTACTCAAATTACTAATCTAAATCCCACTAGGCCTACAGTTCAATCACTCCTTCAAGTCATATAGACCTTGGAGGACAAGGTTACAAACATTGAACAAAAGGCTTCAAAGTCTTCACATGCCATAGATTCACAAGATGTGTTGAATAACTCTCTTTCACATGAAATTTCTTTACACCCTTTTAAAACTAGATTTGTTGTACTTAAGTTCACATTTTATGATGGAAACGGTGATTTTGAATAACATCTTCAAACCTTCTATGCGACATGCCTTGATTATGCTTCAGATGATAGAATTTTGACAAAATTATTTCCAAGGAACTATAATGGCTATGCTTTGAAGTGGTTTTATGACTTACATCTCTAATCCATGAAATCAACCTCTTATAGATTAGTTTTTGGCACACTTTTATATTAACATTATTAAAAAGTTTCTTATGCTCAAATTGTAAAGATCAAACAAGGAACCAACAAACCATTCAATGAATATGTCTTGAGATATAAGACAATGTTATCCAAAATTACCAATCCTATGGTAGACAAATAGTTATAATACATATTAAAGTAAAGTTTTCTTTCTCCTTTACATGAGTCCATTGTTTTCAAAAAGTTTCAATCTTTCAATGACTTATTCCATGTTGTACAAGACCATGAAATGAAGTTTATGTCATTGAATAATCTCAAGTATGTAATAAACACTAGTTGCATCTACATCTAGTAAAAAAATTAAAACTAAACCAAGTTAAAAGGTAACACCTCATGATCCCATAAAGGAAACAACCACCATAGTTAACATAATGGTACAATAGCCTCATTGGCTTGTCCTATCTAATGTACTAAGGAGATAGTTTACATGTTTACCAGAGCCTCTTGCTTAATTAACCTCATGGTTATTAGAGTGTCATCTTATTCTCTCCCTCATCTTATAGAGGTTGAAGTAAATAGACCTCTGCCCAAAGGATATGATTTGAATGTTTATTATGACTATCACCAAGGCCCTAGGCATTCTATGAATATATATTTTACCTTAAAGCATAATATATAAGACCTCATCAATGACCAAAAGATTACATTTGATGATCCTCCAAAAGAATCAAGTTCACAACCTGGTGATCACCATAAAAAATATATATATTTAATAATCCTTTTCAAGATGATGATAATAAGAAACCATAAGTTTAAATGGCATATAATGCACATCTTCCTTCATCATATTATGGTCACCCACTAGATGGGGTCATTGGTACTTACACGTGACATATACCTCTTATGGTTCATAAACCTACCATTTACTTTGATGATAGTGAAATTAAGGATGATGACTCTGATCTTCATTCTCTATTCATTCAAGTATACCTTGATAAATAACCATACACAATGTTATGATTAATAATGGTATAATAAAAAATGTTTACACCATGACATTACTTACGCATTTGGGTTATACTCATCATAATTTATACCCCTCTACTAGATTATTTAAAGCATTCGATGAGACCTCCCATAAGGTTCTTGGTGAGATTACTCTACTTTTACAGGTCAATCCCACACATGTGGTTACTAATTTCTCATTTATACCTTATACATGTGTATTTGACATGTTTTTGGGATGACCTTAGATACACACTCTTCAAGTAGTACCTTTTATAATGTATGGGTGTATTAAGTACATTCATGCCAATCGGGTAATTATAGTTTTTGGTATTTTATATGAACATCCTCTTAAACAAGATAAATTTATACCTAGGTAATTAATTATCAAGTATTTTAAGGATAATACACTGTAAAAGGGTTAGTAACCAACAATCCCCTTTACTAGGTGGTCAATACTTGAGACACTTTTACATCAAAGATAGATAGTGGGTCCATAAAATCCTCATCTTTTATGCACTATATGCAGATATCCAGAGCACCTACACATGTTCCTACTATTTCTACTCCAAAGAAAACACAAATTACACAAAGATGGGTTCCATGAACCCATATTCCTTTTATTGGTACTTCACAACCTTTGAGTCTTGTTATACATATGCTAAGCATCACATATACTATAGTGACCAATATTGCCCCTATACATGCTCCTTCGCACTACCACCAATTTCTTGCACTAGGTGACAAGTTGGGAGATACCTATGGTCATCCTTTGGATAAGATCATAACATGATCTTGTCATCCATAAAATACCAAATAAAAAAAACATTAAAAAATCCAAAAACATTTTTAACACCTATATGTTCTATTGGCTCCTTGGTATATATGTGTTAGTTCCATGTTGAGGACTATAGCACATCATTTACTCCTGCATACAAATATACATGCATATACAAATACATGATTCACTTATAGGTGTTGTGATTTCCCTCTACTCACATCACTAGGATATTGGTGGCATCTATCTTTTATGATATTGATACACACAAGTTATATGATTCAATTATCACTCTACACTATCATGTTTGAGCTTACATATTTACTTACACATGCCTTATCCATGCTTATATCTTGTACAGGGTACTTGATATGATATGTAATTTATATTTTTTACTAACACATTTGATCCATGGGCCATTATGATATGTTTATGCTAGTTTCTTATGAATTTCCTTTACACACTTCCTTAAGTGTTTTGCCTTGGTATTGTCATTTTTTTCAAGCATTTGAATATGCTCCATTGTATGTGGCCCATGTGCCTATGTTTACTTCCTTGGAGATTTGAATATGTCATTCCTTTATTTTGTGGACATTTGACTAAGTTATGTCCATTCAATTTTGTGGCATTTGAACATGCCCCTTATTTACAATCTCCTTGGACTAATGATGTTTGACTTGCTTGAGTGCTCTTGTATGTGTTTGTTTACTTATTGAGCTTGTACTTTTACTAGCCTATGTGTGATCACATTGGTTATATGTGTTTCAACGATACATTTACCTAGATGTGTTTCCTTCTATATGTTACATGGTTACATTCATAGATTTTATAGTTGTCTTATCCTTTTGAGGTGAGGTAACTTTCAAGTACTATTTTTTTTACCTCACCTCAAAGCAGGGGAATATTAGTTGGGGCATGTTTGGGAAGTATGTTCTCCAAAATTTGCATGGTTATTAAATATCATTGGGGGCATATCATATGGACATGGATTTTGCACATTCATAGTTTCTAGATTATAGTGGGGGCATGCTTTGGAAGCATATTCTCCACATTTATTCAGCTTTTGATACTTATACTAGTTTACATATTCAATGGGGGCATGTCATATAGACATGGATTACACACATTCATAGTTTTAGATTCAGCGGGGGCATGCTTGGTAAGCATGTTATCCACATTTATTTAGTATGATACTTATAATTCATATATTCAGTAGAGACATGTTTTGAGAGCATGTTTACCACACCTACTTAGTATTCAGCATATCTAGTTTACAGTGGGGGCATGTTTGGAAACATCTCCTCAACATTGGTATTTATATCAGTTTCATATTTATTCATATATAGTGGGGGCATGCTTTAGAAGCATGTCCTTCACACTTACACAGTTTTTCTAATTGGCCAAAGCACACATTTATATGATTCTAATACACATTTGTTGCAAAATTATATACATGGTACTATTATTACACACAATTTCAATATGAGACATATCTAAGGTGAATATGTTATGAAACATGTGCCTAATATTATAAAATCCAAATCTGTCTTAGATTCTGAAATTATTGCACGTATTGCTACCCCACAAAATTTTATAGACTTTAGCAAGCCAATCTACTATAGTAATTGGTTCACCTTTTGGTATGGTTAGGGTGATTAAACCACTCGATCTTACCAAGTTTTTCAGTTTTTAAATGATCATTACAACTCACCAAGTTATAAGTATCATTGGGTTGCATGGTTGAGTTAATCTCAATTACCAAGTTGTAACTCACTTTTTCTCTAAAATTGGGGGCATGTGCCTCTCTCTCTCTCTCTCTCTCTCTCTCTCTCTCTCTCTCTCTCTCTCTCTCTCTCTCTCTCTCTCTCTCTCTCTCTCTCTCTCTCTCTCCTTGGATATATTTACTTTAAATATCTATCTATATTTATCGTAATCTTAATTTCAAATCCTTTTAATGATACATCTTTTCTAAAAATAACTTGTCAATAGGCAAGGTGGTTGCATCGACACATAGATCTACTCTTAAACTTTGATCTTTTAGTTTCAATATATTTCAAGTACTTGTAACCTAGATTATATGTATTGATTATACAATGTAGCATGCTCTTGGTTTCAATCCAATCACCATCAAAGCACTCAAATTCAACTCTAGTGAAGCACTTAGATTCAACTCAAACAAAGACAAGGAGTACATCCACACCAAGGTACTTATTCTTTTCCTTTAAACTATCAATTTAATTACTAGATTAAAAGGGGGGAAATATAGATGATATTGTATGATTATATATCACCTCAGTTTTATACACTTCACAAACTTAGACCTTGGTTATTCCTCTTAGTTCTACACATACCTTGCTTCTGCAAGCCTAACATCTACTCTATCTTGTACCTTTTGGCCTATCTCTTAGTCCGATCGGTGTTATATTGATGACACAAACATTCTATCTTACCCAAAATGATTAAAATGTACTTATCTTATACCTCTACAAATTATAAGCTTGTGCCTACTCTCCTTTTCCCTGGTCACTAACATCTAAGATAGATAGTAGTGTCGACATTACTATCCTGACCCGACATAAGTGTTCAATGCCTTAAAGTCATCTAATTTACAAATAAAACATATCACAATGGCCGGCCTAAGTGTTTCAATGTAAGTTATCTCCTGATAGGATTGGTATAAATACAACACCAACTCTCATTCATTCATCACCTAGTAATCATACCAAAAGAACAATCAAGAAGCATTCAAGTTATTAAAAGATTTCTTATTATGCCATATTCTAATATTAGTCAAATGAATAGCTCATCTATAGGTCTGAAGTACTAAAGGAGCAGTCATATGGTTACTTACTAAGTTACAAGCTAGGTCATGATTGTACTTGCTTTACACACATTGCATGATTCACACATAATCCAACACGTAGGGGAGAAATACATGAGTCTAAGGCCCTCTTCTAAAGTATTAGTTATGTAGACAATACCCTTTGACAGTGGGGTCATTATAGGTCAGCTTGACATCGTGTGTCCACTAACCTATTTTTTCTCGAGGTCACATTAAACATGGAAAGATAAGGTTTTGCCATTTCACTAGGAGCGATAGTCCATGACTCAGATCTGAATGCACCATAACGAAGGTGAATCCAAATCCAAAAGCATTTAGGTGGTCACATCTTGTTTGAACATATATTTTGTAAATGACACTAACGTTGAACTCAGATACTAGTGTTGATACAATCGTTCAACGCTAACACAACTATCTAGAGAGTCAGAGACACCAGATCTGGAATTTGATGACTAATCCAAAATTGTTGCCTACCTGCTTTCCGCCTGTACCAAATCCAAACCTACATTAGTATCAAAACCAACTAAGTACTCTCTTTAATATCATTTCTATAACTAGCATAGTTATACTTTCCATTAAGAGTCTATCTTAGTTTTATAAATTTAGCATATGGTACATCTGAGTTTAACATATTAGTTGGCCTACTATAGATCTGATATTCACCTTTGTATCCTATCATTTATATATCCTTAACCTTATCTACCCAAGCAAGATTCTTTATCCAAGTTAAAGTTAAACAACAATCCTAATGATCAACAGTTGCTTATTATTACTCTTATTGCTTAATGTTCTCTTGTGTTATGTTGTTGCCTTTTTATGACTCTAGTTTACTATATTTTCACTATTTTTCGTTGAAAAGTATATCATTTATTAAACTAACTTGTTAATACTTCGTAACCTTTGATAATGTAATTGTTTTGGAGTATGATCTGTCCACTCATTTTTTGTACAATTAAATTTGTAACATAATATTTTATTAATATATAGAATAAAATTTTCAATTAAAAAATAAAATTGGCACAATTATATATATATATATATATATAAAAGATAAGTAATCAAAGTTTGTATTAAATACTTTTTTTTAAAAAGTTTAACACATTACTTTTCATTTTATTATATATATATAAACATATAATAAATGTTTTAGGGATAGATTTATTTATCTACAATATATTTTTCATGTATATAGAGAAACTTTTTGATCAATAATAAATATTTTTAATGTTTAATTTTAAAAAAAAACATTTCTTTTCTAACTTTAAAAGTTAATCATGTAAATAATTATCAAAATAAATATAGTTGAAAATCAAATTAATTCATTGGTATAAAAGATATAAGTAATAGGGTTGGTACGATACTTTCAAAGAATTGAACCTTCGGTAAGTTTTTTTAAACATTCTTCTCTAATCAAACTTCACTTCTTTCATATGTTTAATATATTTTGCAAATAAATATCAAAATTTTAATAAACCTAACATTTTCCGACTTTTAAATTACAACTTTTTAATATTCTTGTCAACATTATCATGACACCTTTTTAAAGTGCCATCGGTACCCAATGCTAAGTGAACTCTTTTTATCTAAATTAAGATGGTGTTGAAAAAAAGCATTTTCACCTATGGTGTTAATATGATTGGTAATTTATTATTCAACCATTGGAATTATGCAAAGTATGGAAAAAAATATATCAAAAATTGGAATTGTATAAATAAGAGTCATATAATTTTATGAAGAATCTTATAAAGTGAGCACTTTAATATCTAATATTCACCCCATTTTCAATCTCTATAAAATATATTCTCCACTTAAGATGGAAGCAACATTTTCTTTAACCAAAAATTAATATATTTTTTTAGAAAAAAGTAATGAAAATAATTCAAACAAAATATTGGACGTTTGTTTTTAATATATTTTTCAATTTAAATTGGTGTGTAAGACATGTTAAAATATTAAATATTATTTTTTATTAATTTATATTCGTAAAGATTGTTAAGATATAAAGAAAAATATTATTTGAGTAATAATTATTTATGGAGGTCATTTAAATAATGATTAAAATATACATGAATTTAAATTCCCATGATAATATCTAATAAATATGATAGTAAAATATAACCATTTGAATTAATTAAATTAATTTTTCATCAAAATAATGAAATTATATATAGATATAACATACTATATTTAGTTATTTTTATTTAAGAAGCTAAATTCAAATTTATTGTGCATATTATTTTACAATTTAGCACCCCAACTAACCAACCTATAAACTAGCATAGGTGTTTTGATAATGTTTACCAATTACAACTTTATTTAAATTATACTATGATCTAATTAATTATTCTAACTTTTTTCCCTTGATTCATCATAGTCTTAAGAGTACAAGAGAGAATTTATGAATGCGTCAAACTTTTCACATGCAAGTGGCTTGATAAAAATATTTGTACAATGATTATTGAGTGGAGAAAAAATGGAGTTGAATGTTGTGTTCTTGAACATGCTCGTGTATGAAATAGATATAAACCTTGATGTGCTTCATGTGCTCATGAAACACTATATTATGAATAATTTACAAAACACCTTGATTATAGTTGTACAAAATCATGTTTTTCCTATGGTACTTCAAGTCTTGCACGTATGCGACATAGCCATATCGCTTCATAGATAACTCCTACTAATACATGATATTTTGCCTCAATAAAAGATTGAGAACCAAAATTCTGCTTCTTACTCCCTTATGAGATAGGACAAGGCTTTGTAGACAACTCCTACTAATTAACGCTATTTTACCTCAATGGAAGATTGAGAATCAAAGATCTGCTTCTTACTCCCTCATGAGATAGAAAACAAATCCCAGAAAGAAAACAAATCTATATGTGGATTTCCTATCATTAATAGAGCCTACATGATCAGTTTCCATGTATCCTATTAAGAAGAACTTATCATTCTTCTTGTATTCTATGCCATGCTCCATAGTACCTTGAATATATCTTAATAGTCATTTTGATGTTTTTCAATGACACCTTTGGTTCCTACATGAATCTTGAATGATAACTAACAACATACTCGATATATATCATCCTAGTGTCAGTCAAGTAAATGAGACTCCCAATCAAATGATGGTAGATAGTGGCATTTACTAGTGGTGATAGATCTAAATGAGATAGTTGAAGTCATGTCTTCATGGGTGTTGTAATAGGCTTACAATCCATCATCCATTATTTCTTGAGCATTGTCTTGGCATATTAATTTTTAGACATAGATATGTCATGTCCATTTTATGTACCTCTAAACTAAGACAATATTACAATAGCTCAAGATCTTTCATGTCAAAAAATCATTTAAGATCATTATTTGTTACATCAATCATATTCATTGAGCTGCCAATGATGACTAGATCGTCAACATATACAATCAAAATCATAATCTCCCCTATTTCTCCTTGAAGTAGAGGCTGAATCATATGAAATCTATTGGAATCCATGTTGTATGAGATGCTCATCAATATTCATATATGAATATCAAGAGCCTATTTGAGACCATATAGAGACTTGATAAGTCTACACACCTTTTTCTTGACCAAGTTTGACAAAACCCTTTGGTTGGGTCATGTAGACTTCCTCTTGCAAATCTCCATTCAAGAAGGCACTTTTTACATCCATCTGATGGGCTTTCCATCCAAATTGTGTAGCCATAGGAAATACCATTATGATAGTATTTATCTTGTTGTGGGAAAAAAAGTATCCTCATAATGAATGCCTTCTTTCTATGTGTATCCCTTTGCTACTAGTCTTGCTTTGTACTTAGCAATGTTTTCATCTACTGTGTACTTGGTCTTAAAGACCCACTTTTAATTGATAGGCTTTTTCCATGTTAGAAGATCAACAAAATGCCATGTATTGTTATTCATTAGTGACCAATACTTTGCATCCATGGCTTCTGTATAAGGCTTTGATTATTGGACTTCACAAACTATTGAAGACTTAAATGATTATGCAACTATGCTCATAAGGGCCAAATTCACCTCTTCATGAGTCATGCTATGATTCCTTGGTATTGAAGTGGAAGTGTATGGGGATCCATCCAATTTTGCATCTTAAATTATACTCGTATACCACTTGGGCATATATTGAACAATATTAATGGGTGATGGAGCTAGAGGACATGTATGACCATCACTATTATCCTCATCCTCACTACCTCTATCAAAATTAGAGATGTTTACAATAATAAGGTTTGTATTAGGTGCCTATGTGGATAGTGGTAAGGACTCACCCTTATCATCAAAGATAACATCTCTACTGATATACAACTTATTGGTCTTAGGATCCATGAGTCATTAGGCCTTCAACTCTTCACTATACCCAATAAATATACATTCTAAATATTTTTCATCCAACCTTTTCCTCTTCTTCTCTAGAATGTGCATATGTGTTTTGCAATAAAAAATAAGAATATGACAAATAGAAGGCTTATTCCCTAAACATGGTTTTGTTGGAGTGACACCATCAATAGCTTTGGTGGGTGCACAATTCAATAAGTAAATTATTATCTAAACTTATTCTTTCTAATATGGATGTGCTAAGTGGGCATAATTCAACATGCATTGCATCATTTTAAAAATAATATGATTGTGTCACTCAATAACACCATTTTGATACAACGAGTAAGGAGAAATTAGTTGATGGTGAATATCATGTGCCTTAAAAATAATAGATAATTTATTTCTAGTGTATTCCCCCCATCATATGAGCAAAGGATATGTATGTGATGATCATATTGTTTCTTAACTAGAGATTTAAACTTTTTGAATACTTGGAAGGCTTGATCCTTGGTTTCAATCAATATACCCATATTTTGTGCGAGTATTCATAAATAGAGAGTTGAAAATATTTAAATCCATTGACACTAGAAGTGAAATGTCCACACAAATCAATGTGAACTAGATCTAATGGACTAGTTTCCCAATATCTACTTATGCCAAATTGAGATCTATGTTATTTTCTAGCTAAATAATTAGAGCATGGATCAATGGTCTTCTTAAGTGAGGGAAGGCCTCTCACCATGTTGTGTCAACTTAATGAAATCTATTACTCAAAGCTCAAATGTCCATATGTCTTATGCCATAGATTGGTTAAGTTAATATCTTTGACAACTAGAGCTTGATTGTCTTTATGGACAACATCAAACTAAATACATTTTGGCTACACTAGAAGCTCTTGCAATAATTTTTGAGCTTCAAGACTTGTCTCAAATGAGACACAAATTTTTATCAAATTTGATTGTAAGGTTGTGATCAAATGATTGATTTAAAAATAATATATTTTTAGTTAGGCCTATAACATATAGAATGTCAGTACTTTTACATCCATGATTACCAAGTGGTAAGGAAATGTTTCCTATAACTTGGACACTATATGATGTGTCATCTCAAAGAGATGCATTACCATGATATGATGAATGGTTCAAAGTGGTGAACCAGTCATTTTGGCTAGTCATGTGCCTTATATCAATAGAATCCTTGTATCAAATTGAATTTAGAGGAGGGATATCCTCAGTTGTCTATGTAGCATTGGCAAAATCCTCATCTAAAAGATCATTATCTTCAACAATGTTTTCATGTTGTTATTGTGAGAAAAACTCATATTTGCAAGTATGTGTGGACTATGGATTTTTTTTCTTTTTTCCTTGTGGAGATTGATGGTGTGTGGGCTTCTTTTAGTTACATGAGCCTTGTGTAAACACATTGTACTAGTAATCCTTCAATTCATGACTTATGTTTCCACATATTAGGTAAACCTTTTATGAATGAGGTTTGTTCCCTTGTTGGTGTTATTGATTGTTATTATTAGGGGATTATTTTGAAAGTATCATGGGCCTTTTCCCCTTCTATTATGATGCAAGTGCATATTCTTCTGCATTGACTTCTACGATGTGCATGGATTCTTCATGTTGTAACATATTAACCAACTTTTTACAAGTTGGTTTTATCTATGAAATATTCAAATTAGTCATAAATATCTTGTACGTAGGGGTAGTGATCTTAGGATGATATATAACAAAGATTTATCTAAAACTTCTTCATGTAAAGCTTGGATCAAGTCCCATAGTGTTATATCATGCCAAAGAAAACCTTCAACTTTTTGACCTAACTTTAACTTGATATAGTGAACTTGGATTTGTAAATGAAGGCTAATATTTTGGTTATTAGCCTCATAGGTAGTGTTGAGTTTGTCTTATGTATATTTGGTTGAAGTAACATTTTGAATATGATATTGTACCTCATTTTATACCTCAAACATAATGATCAACTTAAAATTCTAGTTTAATTTATCAAACTTACATTGTTGGTCAATGTTTGTGGCATGTCAGGTGTATGAGCCGTCAATAACTAGCCAAATATTTTCAAAATTTAGGTGAGTTTTCACCTTATTATTCCATCATACATAATTATCACCATTAGGCATATTTGGTTAAGCAACATTTTGAATATGATATTGTACCTCATTTGATACCTCAAACATAATTATCATAAAAAATCTTTGACCATTTCTAGCCATTTGAATAAAAATTTATGTGGGAGATGCATTATTTATTTATTACTCCAACAGGTGTCCCTTTATATATGCCATCAAACTAATATACAAAACCACTTGATATGCTCAACATCATATATAATTGGTGATACATGGAAGAATCCCATTCTTTATATATACTTGGTGGTACATGAAAGAGATGTTAAATCATGTGAGAGTAAAGTGGCATGTGGTACCTAGATAATGCATGAATGGGCTAGGACGACATATAACTATCCTCTTTCTCCCAATAGACTAGGACTTGAATAAGGTCAATAAAATAGAGATTTCATATACTAATAGCAATGGGTAAGGACCAATGATATATATATATTCTAGTAAAGGCTAATATATAACTCAAATGTCAAGAGGAAAGGGTTCTAAAGCCTAACCTTATGACATAAGGATATAGTTCTCACTAAACATAAATAAAGGTAAATGATTATAATTATGATTATAAAGGTAAAAGTAAAGTACATTATTTTAAAAGGGGTAAAAAGTAAAAGAAATGATGGGTAGTGATTTTAAATAAGGTAAGGCGTAATGGTCAACCAAATCGGGGACTATGAAACCTAAGGTTATAAATGGAAAGCCTACATGACCTTATATCTATACCAGCGTATTTAGTATAAAGGAGTTTAAAAAATGATGCATGCATACATACACAAATAAATAGACAACATATAATTTATTATGTAAGTAAAGGAAATAGTATAGATATAAAAATAGTTACCTTGGGGTGGACCCATCTATGCTTCCATCTCCCCCTTTGGCTCAAGTAGAGATTTACAATAGATGTTGGAGGTTGAATACCTCAAATGGTTGGATTAATACATATATATCCTTACTTAGGAAATCTCAATGACCTTCAATGACACTAAAAGACAAGACCTCCAAGATAAGGTTCTAAACCACTAACTCTCCTAAATACTTCCTTTGAGAAAAAATGTGAGTGCAAACAAAGTGTATGAATATGGTATATCTTATTAGGAATGAAATATGACCTCTATATATATAGTTAAAATACCAAAAACTAACCCTAAATTTTGAGCCAATGGTATAAATAGGTTGATACAGTACTAATGGTAGAAGACATACTTAGAACTATATCATATTGTTTGATACAATATGGGGGAGACAAAGGTATGAAAAAATAGTATTGGTCATGCTAATATCATAGGATATATGGAAGTTATAAAATATATACATGTAGTAGACAAAGAAGGAATAATAAATAACCAGAGGAGGTCATACTGATAGTAGTGATGGTGTGACAGAAAAGTATGCAAACATCTCTTTAAAATTACCAAAAATTGATCCCACTGCATTCTTGGTGCACCTTTTAAAGCATGAACTCATAGAAATTAATGTTTTAACAAGCCATTGTAATATAAAGCATCAATAAATTGATTGAGTGAAAAATATCCAATGTATACATATGCACCCCCCCATGAATCTCATCACATGTTGCAATAGTCAAACATGGGATGGTGCTTTGGGATAAAAAGATAGCAACACAAAGGAGTATAAATAAAAATAAATATGATAAATGAATAATTGAAAGTACCATAGACATACCTTTACTTACCTTTTCCCTAAATGACTACAAGATAATATCATGGTCTCGATCATGGAGGGCACAATAATTGCATTTAAGAAACCCTAAGGATACAAGGTTAAAAATAGATAAAATCAATGCGTGCATACATATGATGGTCAACATATGGATGCAAATGAGAACTATAAAAAATTATTGGAAAGCTTTGGAAAATTTGTTAAGCTAAGATCTATAAGGTGATGTTAGAACCAAAATCCAAGGAGAAAATAAAAATAAAGAAAAATTGTTAAACCTAAACACCAAGGCTACTTAGAACTGAAAAAAAACCCCAAAAATGTATCCAAAGTAAGATAAGTAACAATAAAAAATAAATAAGGGACATAGATTTATTTGTGATGAAAAAACATCAATGTAAGAGAAGTAACAAACCAAACTCAAACAAAGATGTGAAAACATGAAAGGGAAAAATGGGACCGGATAGCCTACAAAAAGGCAAATAGAAAACTCAAGGTCCTAAACATAACTAAAATAAATTCCAAAAAGATAAGGAAATGACCAAGATAGCATCTTTTAATAACTCAAATATACAACTTATATTCTAATTCTAGAATTTTTGTATAGCTACCATGTCTAAAAATTATGGATAATTAGAAGTAAAGAAGATGGGGAAGATTTAGAAACAAACATGTTTATCAAGGGGGAAATAGAGGGAGTGGAAAAAAAGAGGGTGTCACCAAGGTGAAAACATGGTCTTTTCTAAACAAAATACACTCATATCATGTTGGCAAGATTAATATTTTTCAACATCAATGGCCTTAGAGAACTCTACCTAGAAACATAATCTTAGACCAAATAGTGAAGTATAAATAACATCCCATGAAGGCTAACATGTGTGAAAAATAAAAGGATCCTACCTTCACACAACATTTTATGTGCTCCTCAGGACCCCTTATAGATTTGTTGGTCTACTACAAATATTGGGTACTTATATTAGAAAGTAGGTGACACAAGAATGCAATAAGATATATAATGATGAAATGAGACCTCCTACCCTAATCTACTAGCCTATCACACTATAATGGACCTTGGATCTATCATGAGGCCAACTTTGGAGTTTGAGTTGGGACTAGAATTGGAGATGTGCCAAAAATATCACATCTCTATATGTGATTTGACTTTTAAGATTTGATTTGCCTTTTAACATTGTCTTATGATATAGATTTTAACTCTTTTGGAATTTTATATTTTCCTCCTCCATATAAAATTGAAAAACCAACCATGGGTGGTAAGGATGACTATCACAAAAGATATTACACCTGGTCTATAGGGAGAAGAACCTAAATACCATCGTGTATAAATAGTACAAGACATGCACCATAGGAAACAATGCACTCTTGAAACTGACCTTATTAAGCCCAAAAGAAAAGTGAAAAATAGGAAAATCATGGAAGTGATCATAGAACAATTAGGTTTCCCTAATCATAAAAAATGTGTAAGGGAAGATGGTACAATGACATGTAGGTATGAAACATTATCATAAGATAATTTAAAATATGGATGTGGGTATGAAGATAGACTACTATAATTCTACTACAAGAGAATATGATTAATTTTAAGGAAAAACACTACTCTCAACCATTGCCTTATATTTCTAACAACACACCTAAATAAGAATGGGAGCAAAATTAATTTTTATAGTAAAAAATAAAATGATGGATGTTTATGAGGAGGGCCTGGTTTATTCTCTAGGTATTACCATGCAACTCATAAACTAAAAATCCAAGAGGCATGACTAGGATTAATTTATGAAGCATATAAATGATAGACAAAAACCCAAAAGGGTGTAGATAATGATAAAAGAGACCAAACCATTGCAAAAGAAATAATAACTAATGAAATAAAGCAAATGATTGTATAAAAAGGACACGATTTTGTGAGGAAGGTCTTGTTGTAATATTCAAGGTGTTAAGTTGCAACTCATAAACTAAAGACAAAAGACCTAAAGACACAATATAGGTACTAAGGCTAATGTGAAAGGAAACCCAAAGGTGTGTAGATAAATGTTGTAATATAAGAGAGTCAAACTAAAACCTATAAGAAATGTTATCTCGATAGAACATATAAACCAACTATAAGCATGTAAGCAATATGTACAGAGAATGTAAAATCATAAATAAAATGAAACTAGGAAGAACATGAATTTAAATAAAATATTTCTTCAAGAACTGAGTGTTGGTCAATTCCTTGAAGATATGTCCTTCACTTGTTTGCAATCTATAAGTGTTGGGCCTAAGGATATCCTTATCTAAGTAAAGATCCCACCACTTTTGGGCATACATTCTCTCTTTTCTATGAATGTGATTTATTTTTAACACTAGGTCTCTAACATCAAAAGTATGGAGTTCGATTTTCTTGTTATGTTGTTTAGCTATGCAACTTTATATTGATGATTGTATTATAAATCACTCATAAGTCACTCATCAATTATATATAGATCTTCAAGGTGGGCTCTATGAAGATCTTCATCAGGAATGATGCTATGAAGAGAAATATGCAAAGAGGGTAACTCTATTTCTAGTGTTAAGACAACTTTGGATTCGTAAACTAAAGAGAATGGAGTTACCTTGGTGGTAGTAAATATGCTATTATGATAAGGCCAAAGTGTGGGGTATAGATTAATATGATAATGTGAACAAGAATCCCTAATAACATTTTGTAGGATCTTATTAAGGATTTTTTTGGTAGTTTATGCTTGGCCATTGCATTAAGGGTGATAAAGTGTGTAAAATTTGTGTCTGATTTTGAATTGCATGCACAACTGTTTCATGTATTTATTTTTAATATTCTCACCATTATCAAATATGATGGTGTGAGGAAATCTAAAATGACATATAATTTTATTCATGATGAATTTGGATATAGTGACACTAAACTATTAACAAGAGGCAGAGCTTATACCCACTTGGTAAAGTACTCAGTGGTGGTAATAGTGAATATGTGGACATCTTATGACTAAGGTAATTTGTCAATGAGATCTAATAGCCACATAGATAATGGCCAAAGAGGTTCAAGCATCTAAATCTTAGCTTAGAGAATGGATAATATCATCATGAAGTTGGAAAGGACTTCTTTGCAAATATGATGGAATATTTTTTAAGAGTAGGCTAGTAGATTCCCATATGTGGGCATTTATGGGATATAACATGTACACTACAATGGCCACCATAAATTCCCCCATGTATTTTCTTAATAAGATAAGGGATTTATTCTTGAGTGACATAATGGAGTAGGTTACCTTCAACATTATTATAGTAAAGTATGTTATCTCTAATAATGAATTTACATGTTTTCTTTTAGAGTCTGGTATTTTCATGGGAATCAACCTTGGGAAGAGAAGTATGATGCTTGATAAACTAGATGACCTATTTATACATTGGGATATGTAAAGTGTTGATTGATTCAATGTGTAAAATAAGATAATTATCTTTTGGTGTTAAGTTAGATGGAGATTTCCTCATGTGGACAAGGAACTATGAGTCCTACAGTGCTTGATGAGGATGAAAGAGAGAGGTTGAAGAAACAATATAATCTGCCATGGCATTTTTCTCTTGTGGGATTACTTCAATGGTGAAAGATGAAAATTATTCAGCAATGTGATTTACTGATATTAAATAAGCTCTTCACTTTTGCACTGATAAGCACCACTGATTTGGCAATATATAAGCTGCGAATCACCTAAGGCATGTAAGTATGGAATATCTAATTCAATGGTTTCTTGCATCCCAAGGATGGGAGCTTTGTATTCAGACATGTTATTCAAAACATTAATGTTTAATTAAAAATCTATAGGAATTATTTTTCCATAAGGATTGGCCAAGATACATCCTATCCCCACTACGTAAAGGCACTAGGTTCCTTCAAAGTGGAGTGTCCAAGTATCCTCATGCATATCAATGGTAAATTTGGGTGATTCTTCTAAAGTGTCTTTTATAGCTGATTTAGGCTTAGATACTACCATCTCCAGCTCTTCAAGGGACTAAACCTCAAGATTAGTTTTGAAATTATGGAAGTAATTTTTGAGAGAGATAGCTTGATCAATACCTTCAATCAAGAGGACAACGTCTTCTAGAATAATATTATGAAGTTGTCATTGAGATGGTAAGGGTGTAGTAGTAAGTTTTTTTGTGATCACTTGGTCTTTGACTAGTTTTTATTGATGATCATAAGGTTAAATCCATTAAGAGTAACATCAACCTTTTGATTTGATCTTTAGGTAAGAAGGCCTTAGATAATAAATGGTGAAGGGGATAAGAATGGAATATGATGTAGGTAGTTTGGTAAAGCATATAGTGTAAAATATTTTTGATGGTAAATTATATTGTGGGATAGTTGCACTCCAGTTTCAAGTAGCAGGTCTCATAATCTATCAAAGCACGACTAATGTAGTAAATGGCATACCCTTTGTTGGACTCATATTGTTAGCAAGCATAACCCCAACTAATATGGAGATAGATGAGGTATACAAGTTGATTATATGATCATTATAAGGTAGTCATAGATTAGGAGGATGAAGTAATGATTTCTTCATGTTATTAAAGGCTTTTTGATAAGCATTGGTTTATTCAAGCTCAACACCTTTCTTGGTAATGGATTTTACCAAATATATGTGATAAGTTAACTCATGAATAAATCCACAAATTGCCCTAAGTTTCCCATGGTAACTGTAAATGTCAAAAATGGATTGAGGTATATATATGTTAAGGATAACATTTATCTTGGAGGGATCCACATCAATCCCTCATAGTGATACTAAGAATCCCAAGATCTTTCTAGATGTAACACCAAAAACACACTTATGAGGATTGAGCTTAACTTTGTACTTAATAAGGCAGTTGAATATGATAGCTAGGTCATGAAGATGGTTTTCACAATGCTTCAATTTGGTTATAAGGTCATGCACATATGTTTTGACTATTATGGATGAGATCATGGAATATGTGGGTCATTATGTGTTGATAAGTTTCTTCAGCATTTTTAAGGCCGAATGACATCTTAACATAACTATATATTCACCACCTGGTAGTAAAGGTAGTTTTATGTTGATCTTATCGAGTAATGTGAATCTGATTATATCTTGAAAATCCATTTGTGAGGGAATAATCTCATAACTAGTTGTGGAGTCAAAACTAAAATTGACTGAAGCTAAAGGAAATTTGTCCTTAGAACATGCTAAGTTGAGATTATGAAAGTTGATACAAATGCAAATGACCATAGTGAATTTATTTTGAACAAGTATTATGTTTGATACCCATTATGAGTAATATATAAGGTGAATGAACTTAGCATCTAAGAGCTTCATAACTTATTTTTGACATATTATGGAAGCCTTAGGGGGAATTTATGTTACTTTTGGTGCATGAATTTCACATCTAAATATGTCACTATGTTATAGATAACTACAATCGGGTCTATGTTAGGCATGTCCTCATATGACCATGCAAACAATTCACAATATTTATCTAAAAATAGGATGTAATTTTATTTATCCTCAACGTGAATCTTTGTAGAGATGATAATAGACTTAGTATTTGTAGTTGTACCAAAATTATCTTTTTGAATTTTCTCAATAATCATTGCATTTTTGCCTTCAAATTCATATGGATCAAAAGTAAGCTTGGAAATAGGATCATTATTTGGGTTAACAATAGTGATGAAATTAATAATTCAAGGGGTCATTTTCTCAAAATTGGTAAGTTTGTGATGTTGTCAAGGAAGTTGAGGCTCTCTGGCATGAAAAAATTCTAGGATAGCCTCATTACTAGGAAGCATAGGTAATGGGCCATAATGTTCGACATCTACCTCAAGATCAATAATCTTATTACTTTTTTTTTTCAAACTTTTAATGTATTTATATTACAATAGTTACTTTAACATCCAAGATAATATTGAGATCTTGAGAATAAGTTGATTTTTTTTGTATTATATTATCCTATCTAATATATTCTAGTACACTAGAACAAGGCTAAATTATATCAATATGGTTGATATAGTTAGTTGAGGCATTATTAAGATTGACTATACTAGGCTACCTAATATAATTAGAAAAAATTGGGGAGGATAATAAAACTATATCAAATTTTGGTAATGACTGGCCTATATAGTTTTGTGTAGAAGATTGAACTGTATTGGGCTAACTAGTACATTTGTAAAATTGGATAACAAGCTGAACTATATCAAGATGCTGATATAGATAGTAGTATCAAAAAATTTATAAATGTTATAGAGGTATCCAATACCATCAATATTTATAGGAAAGTCAAAATTTTATTGTACAATGGTGGGTTGACAGAGGAATATAACCTTGAGCTTCTATGCCATTCTCATCATCACTAGAATCATAAGAGATATGAACTAAATAAAGATCTTGATTGAAGGCATGAATTTTAGCAAGGGTTTTTAGATAATGAACTACATCCAATTTCCATATTAGGCTTGGGGAACTATGTAATTATCATTATATGATGGAGAGATGTTACACGCACGAGTGATTTGTTGAGAATTTTTAATGGAATTATCTTTAGTAGATAAACCAATGGTATTGAAAGTGTGAGAGGATAATGATAAATGATATTGAAAGAGTTTTCCCACACTAAAGTCTACATATAAAGTCATCTTCTATATAGGAAGCTTCATGGGAATTGGATGGGGAAACTTTTAGTATCATCATCAATCAAGGAATTTTCCTATCTCATGGTAAGAGAGATGCAAATATCCATTTGATATATGAGGAGGTAATCTGGTGGAATTATAAATAGATTAAAACTCATTATATTCATCATCATCAAAATCTATAAGAATGAGTTGCAAATTGTGATGCATGTTGACAAACTTGGAAAGAGGAGGACTATCAATATGAGAGATGGCGGGGATGTGATGCTATTTTTTTGGATTAGGTAGAATGTGACCCCAAGGGCTAGGATAAGATTCATATAGTTAGATATTGGGTCTGGATAACAATGGTATCAGTAAGGCCAATACAATTAGGTGATTGAGTCTAAAAATAAATTATATGAGGTTGGTTGATATAGTTGAGTAGAAAGGTAGTGCTACTAAATGATGGATAAAAGGACTAATATCAAGTTGGCTAATATAGTCGGAAGTAAATTGGGTTAAATTGGCCAATGTAGTTAGACAAAAAATTACAACTATATCGGGCTCATCTATGTAGTTAAGAAGACACGTAAAATTATATCAGGATGGTTGATGTAGTTATCACACATTTAACAATATCAGACTTGATGATACCATCTAAATGTTAGGTTGTGGAGCTAAAAGCTTCACCAGGATGCAAACAAGAGAAGTTATGGAGGTTGCAGGAAGTGTTGCGAAGTGTCACAGACACCGGCATCGGTCAGGACAACCGACGACGACAGGAGGGAGACAAGAAGGCAATCGACGTCAGTCATGGATCGGCCGACGTCGGCATCCCCAGACAGCCAAGGACCGACGTCGGTCACCTGTGGTTCGAGCTGCGAGTATGTTACGGGCAGTTGGTTGACGAACCAAGTGTTTGCATGTTTAGAGCTATTCTTAGACTGAGAGCTACGAATTTATTTATTGTATTATTGTCTAATTATTGTTTGGATGAGATCTATATATGGACTCATGATTGTATTGTAAATGTGTGCTAGAAGGCCATAGAGCTTTTAGAGAGAGCTAGTGTAGCTCTTCCTAGTTCCAAGGGGTGCTGAGTGTGTATGATCAGGGAGAGTTGCAAGGTCTGCAAGGTCAAGGAGCTGATCCACTGGAGTACTGGTTGAAGAATCATAAGGACTTGGTGAGGCAAGGACAAGGGTTCTTCAGGGGTGTAGAGATATCTACATGGTGAGTAAGGTCTAGTGATTTGCAGGTAGCAGCAGAGAGCAGGAGATCTACTTGGAGTACGGTTGTGTACTTGGTGAACTGGCAACGTGTTACTGACTGGTTGGAGAGGTGAACATCAATTCTATATTGGAGTTGATTGTTGGGACCGAGAGAGAGAGGGAAGAAGATCTTGAGGTGTGGCGAACCTTTGAGGTGGAGGAAGAAGTGGCATCTTCCTTATTGTATATTCTTCTATGTATATAATACAATTGTGTATTGTCTCTTAATTCCTGTGTTGTTTCATATTTCTAGTTACTTATTGATTCTGGTATAATTCTGCATTTAGTTGCTAATACAAGAAGTAATCACATGTGTTCTAATTGGTAGAGCAAGATCCTGACTAAGGGGGATATGAGCATGTTTGTTGTTCTGGGGTTTCCCTGACACTAAAAATATATTTTTTATAATCTAACTAAAGAAGAGGAAGATCAAAGCAAAAAGAAAGTATTACCAAGCACGATTTTTTTGACTTGTAGGATATCATTTATACTAATCCCATGAGTAAATAGTGAACAAGCCCCAAAAGGGAATGAACTATAGGATTCTACCATCCCATATTTGCATTATCTCATTTCTAAAGTACATTGAGATTAAATTCCTAGGGATAATCACTTATTGGTGAACTACAAAGTCAAACGGATAAAATGCTTCCTATAGGCTTTAAAATAAAAGCTTGGGCATATCTAATATACCATGAGGTGTGTGGAAACTGAAGTTCATAAATAGTGTTTTCTAATGTCTTGAGTATTAGGTCAAGACCCCTCACACCATGGCTTAGGTAAAATTAATGACCGCTTGGCCTAGAGTGAAAGCTCTTTTGAGTTTTACAACTACTAAAACACAACTTTAGGAAGACAAAATAAAAATGATTTAGATCAAAATCCAAATTTACAACATGCAATGAAATAAACAAACACTCAAAACTATATTGGGTTATCAAATATTATTAAAATAATAAACTAATCAAATAGAATTATATTAGTTTGGCCAATACAGTCAAAAGTGCATAGAGAATTGTATCAGGCTGGTCAATACAATCTAAAAGACACAACAGTATTAGGTGGGCTGATGCAGTTGATAGAAAATAACAAATGGTATTGGGCTAGCTGATATAGTTATTAAGGCTAATAAACAATATCAGTATAGCTAATATAATTGTATTGAAATATATATGATTATTTTGATGATGTTTCTAAGAAGTTAAAATGATTAACATGAAACTAATCCAACCAAATGTGATATAAGAATCATATTGGGTTTGTCAGAGTGTATGCATGGACTAGGATGACCTACATCTATCATATTTTTATAAATACACTAGTACTAAAATAAGGTCAATCAAATAGATCATGTATATATTTAGACAAACAGGTAAGAACCAATGATATTTGTAGATCTAACGGAGGGTAATTTACAACTCAAATGTCAAGAGGAAAGGGTTTCAAAGCCTAAGCCTATGACATAAGGATATAGCTCTCACTAGACCTCAACAAAGGTAAACAAATTTAACTATGATTGTAAATGTGCAATTAAAGTAAATTATTGTACAAATACAAGTAAATTAAATGATTGTAAAGGGGGTACAAGGTAAAGTAAATGATGGGTAAGTGATCGTAAATTAGGTAAAGTGTAATGACCAACCAGATGGGGGGTGTATGAAACCTAAGGTGATAAATGGTAAGACTAAGAAACCCTATATCTATACCAGATTATTCAATATAAATAAGATCTTAATAAAGGATACACACAAACATCCATAAAATAATAAACAATATTTAATCTATTGAGTGAGTAAAGGAAAGAGTATAGGGATAGAAATTCTTACCTTGGGGTGGACTCTTGATGATTCAATCTCCCCCTTTGGCTCAAGTGGATCTTTGAAATAGATATTTTAGGTTGAAGACCTCAAATGGTTGGATGAAGACCTAGATATCCTTATTAAGAAACTTGCAATGACCTCTCCTATTGAGTTTAAATGACACCACAAGACAAGACCTCCAAGATAAGGATCTAAACCAGTAACTCTTCCAAAGACTTCCTTAGGGAATAAATGTGAGTACAAACATAGTGTATGAATGTGATATATCTTATTAGGAATGAAATATAACTCTTATATATATTGTTCCAATACCCAAAACCAACCCTAAACTCTAAGCTAATGATACAGTTGGAAGATGTTGGCTGACACAATATAATATCAATGAGGCCAATATAATATAAATGTTAGAAGATAAAATTATAACTATATTAGGCTATCCAATACAATATTGGGGAGACAAAAGTATGAAATAAATAATATCAATTAGGTTAGTATCATAGGATATAAGGAAGCAAGCAAATCTAGATGAGAAGTAGACAAAGAGGAAGGATGGATAGAGACTTATAAGAGGTCATAGTCATAATAGTGATGGTGTGATAGAATAGTATGTAAAGATCTCTCACAAAGTATCATGAGTCAATCGTACCCCAACTCGATGCACTTAAAGAGATTGATGTGTGGACAAACTGCTACAAGATAAAGTATTAGTAAAGTGATAAATTGAAAAATATCTAGTGTATATAGATAATATATGAAAATGATTCATTTTATCAATGATACCTACTTAGATATAAATCCTTGTATAGGGCATAACTTCCCAATATACTTAGACTTTTAATCTTTCAAGATTTACATATAAAGATAGCGATAAATGGGTAATGGAGGGAAAGGTAAAAATGAAATTATGATCCTTATTTATCCTCGACTATTTAATAAGGCAATTCCATAGAAAATATTATTTTAGCTATGTTAGGCATTGGATGCAGTAGCTCAATGTGACAACTTTATTTGTAAACATGAACTAGAGGAACTTCATAATTTAAAAATTGCATGTGTTAAAAATGCATAGTTTTGTAGGGTTTAAAATTTCTTGATTAAGCTTGTTCTATGCCACTTATATGAAAATAAAATTACGTAGAAAAATATATCTAAATTTTTATTTTCAAATACATAAAAAAACACATGATTTATTACCTATAATAAAATATATGATTATTTTTTCTCACATATCATGCATAAAATATTCATAAAAAAATTAGGATTGCAGGGTCAACTTCAAATTATGAGATCTTCGTTGATACTAGTCAGAATCCTTAGTGTGACCACTTTTCAAAAATCCATCGAAGTCCTCTTTCTAGTCACAAAATAAATGCTTGGATCAAACCCCTGCATGAGGAGAAAAACCTTTTACAAGGTAGTCATGATTTTCTAGGAAAAAAATATATGTAAAATATTCAAAAAATTCCCTGCTTTGTTAGGAAACAACTAGAATTACTTTGTCTATTCTTAAGAACTTGTCATCAAGAAATAAAGAAGAAAAGAAAATAATACAATTTTTGTGTCGCTTTAAGCTTTCACTCGTGAATAATAAGAACTTGAGTGTAATGGTACTCCTCTTTCTTTACACTTATTACAATTAGAATTAATATCTTTCCTCTTTTGTATGCCTTTAATAGCTTTCTATTCTTTGAATTAATTTTTGGAATGCTTTGGAACTCTTCCAAAAAATTAAACAAAGCAAATCTAGATATGGAAAAAAAATGAAGAAGAAAGCAATGGTGTATTTCTCCTTTTAATTGTAATAAATATGATTGCTTGAGACTCCTTAATAAAATTCTCACCTTTCTAAGTACTTGAGGCTCCTTTCAATTATGAGAGTAAAATAGAATTACTTAAATTACTTGAATTAATTTTATGTTAAAGAGATGAAGTTATTTATAGATAAAACATACTATATTTAGCTCTTTTTATTTAAGAAGCCAAATTCTAATCTATATTACATATTATTCTAGTGTTTATCACCCCAACTAACCAACCTAAAAATTAGTATAGGCATTTTAATAATACCAATTACAACTTTATTTAAATTAGATTATAATCTAATTAATTATTCTAACAATAATAATTTTTAGTGAAATCCTTCATTGTGTTATATATATATATAAAGATTATAATCTAATTAATTATTCTAACAATAATAATTGTTAGTGAAATCCTTCATTGTGTTTTATATTATATATATATATATATATATATATATATATATATATATATATATATATATATATATATATATATATAAAGATTATAATCTAATTAATTATTCTAACAATAATAATTGTTAGTGAAATCCTTCATTGTGTTTTGTATATATATATATATATATATATTATAATTATTATTATTTCTATTCTTTTTGTCTTACACATTTTGTAACTCTTTAAAAATGAAAATATCATCCTTTTGATTATCCTCAATATCATAATCAATATCTTTCTTCATGTTCTTATATCTCATCATAAATAAACAAATAAACACACACACACACACACACACACGAATAAATGAAATTTAAATGAGAATAGATATTTTAATATGCATAAAAATACATCTATTTCAAATTAAACATCATAGAACACACATCGTAGAATATGCAAAACACATGATATAATGCTTAATTAATTTTACAATCAGACATAGGTGTTAAGGGGATTTTAGTTTTTGAAAACATTTTCACTCTAGTGAATGTATGTTTTTGAATCTATTGCCAAAATCTAAAACTTTTTATATTAGTCGACAACTATCCAAATATATTTGCTAATTAGACTTGGACCTGGACTTGAAATGGGTTAGTGTTAGGGTTTTATGAATTGTTGTGGTTATTGTGAGGATCATATCAACAGTCTTGGTAAAGGTACATAACCTAAAAAAGTGAGTCTCCATTTTTATTTGCATGCTTTCGAACTATCACCGTCTAAACTGAATTTGTGTATTTAACTTCTAAATCTCCAAAATGATAGTCAATTGAAAAAGTCCAAAAATAAATTTGGGGAGAAGTTGATTTGGGCATCTACATGGATAAGGATAGGATTTTCCATCCCCTCAAAGTATACAAATAAATCACAAGTCACAAACTAGAAAATACATAATAGTAATAAAGGAAATGAAATGCTCTAGAAGTGCATAAATAAATGCTTGATAAGTAATGATAAAATAAGCTCAATCATTTATCTATTTATAGAAGAACAATTTCAAACTTTGGTAAAATTGGTATGCATGGCTGACTTTCAACAACTAGAAATAGGAAATTTAAACAAAACTCAATTTTTAAAAGTGTATCTATAATTATGCTAAGACTGTATAAACTATGCCCATATAAGCGATCGTGGTCACAACTAAGGATGCACACAATGTGGGTGTAGGGGTTTGACAGATATGTGTGAAGGTTGTTTTAAGCCTCATATGTCATCATAATGGTTTAATAATGCCAAATTTGGACTATTCACCTATAGATAAACAAATGTGTGTAGAACATGTAAAATAATGTAAAATAAATTCCAAAAGGGCCATTGCTTAGTGTCTACAATTCTTTATAATATCATTTCAGGACAGGAATTGGTAATTTTATTATCAACTTAATTTTTTATTAAGGAAAATGCTTTTGACTGAAGCTATGAACTAGAAACAAAGGTGGGTTTATTTTTATAAGGAGCCAAAACCTTGAACAAGCTAAAGTAAATGATAAGATAATGAAGGTCAAGAAGTTGGATCTAATAATACAACAAGGTGAACTATAGCCCAAAATGCCAAACTTTAGTGTAACTACAAGGAAAAAATAACCAAAGAATAACTAAAAAGTCTAACAACTTATAGATCTGCATACCACCTACCAAACCAATAGACAAAATAAAAATGAAAGACATAAGATAAGAGATTCGAATAATGACTTTCATCCCTCGAGAAAATAAGCATCACTTTTTGGATTCAACTGGACCTTTAAATCCATTCAACTCTAAAATGTTTTGGTTCCTTTTTTCAACTTCTTTCCTTCTTTCCATATTTCATATTTCCTTTTGGCTTGGTCTACCCTTCTTAAGTTCCATGTTTAACTTTTCTATATTCTTAGCACTCCTTATTATTCTTGCACATAATTGATTGAAATTCAATCACTTACATGAAGAGGGAGAGATTAAACTTACATCTAAATAAGAAAATCAAGGGGAAGAATTAAAATTTTACTTACCACTTGATTAGAGGTTGCCTTCATCTAACTCTTCTAAAATCTCCTCCTTCAGTTGTGTGTCCCTCTTCCATGGGTCATCAAGAGTATAGGGCCAAAATTCTTCTATAATCTAATATTTATTCTCAAATCATTCCTCCATGTAGCTTACACAAGGTGGTAGGGGTACTTTCTTAGTTCCTAAGGGAGAGGAAAGGATATGTTATTTCCCTCCCTTTTATGATTTTTTCACACTTCCTTCTTCCAAAGATGGTCATGGTTTATCCTTTGTTGACAGTTCTTTACCAAGTTCTTGGTCACCTTCATTTTTATATTTATTATTTGCAAGGAGTCTTCAAGTTCCTTTGCCTTGCTTCCAATCTATATCATATCTCGATCTTGGTTAACTAGAGGGGTTAGGGAAGAATCTATAAAAAGTCCTTTGCTTGGAATAGAGCTTATTCCTAGCATGTTGTCAGTGTTTTTCATTTTCATCTTACCCTAAATTTATGTTTTCCTATTCTAATCAAAATCAACCTTAATATTTTCTTCTTGAGCTTTATTTATGATCAACTTCTCCATCTTTCTCCATGTCCTTTGATTTATTTTCTTACGGGGGTAGGTTTGCACTCAATGCTCTAATTTATGATAAGTGGGACATTCCATGGAAGAATTATCAATCTCTATCTTCTAAATCCAATTACCATACTTTGAGTTTAGATTGATGGATATAGGAATATCCATACCAACATTTACATTCACACAAATTCTTACATAAATCAAATGTTTTTTGTATTTAGTAACTGCATCAATGGTGACGAGTTATTTGAAAGTTTTGGCAATGCCTTTAATAATTTCATCCTCCCAAAGTTCGAGAGGTAATCTTGGAAGTTTGATCCATATGGGGATCTCACTAATATCTTCTTCATCTGGATTGAATTATGGTTTCCATTTTTCAAGAAAATCCCTATTTTACCAAGAAACTAAGGCCCATCCAAAAAGGTTCTTTCATAGTCTTCATGGAATGAAAAGGGAATCAAGAAAAAGCCTTTAGATAGTGCTAATAACTCAACATCATCTTTTGGTTTCTATTTACATTGGGCCCAACTTCTAACCACATCAATATTAGATATAGGACCCACAAATTTGCTTATGAGAGAATTTACTAGTCTATTGGCATATCTATCTACCACAAAGTTAGGGATTCTAAGGAGTCCTTCATTCACTATTACAGGTTCAATCTCAATAACAATATCTTGTGTAATAGCCTTACCTTTGAGTAGATCCACCCAGGATTTCCACTCTATTATCTTGGTGTTGTCAAAGGAAACACTGGTTTTCCCCCTTTTTAGGCCCGATCAAAGGAATCATTTTTGGTCCACTTTTTAGAGTTTAAGAAAGCACCTGGATATGGGGGGTCCTAACATGGGCCATCATCCCCTTCCTCCTCTTGTTCCTCATCGGAACTAATAGTCTCTACCCTCTCAAATCCGAGCATAGATTTTTCTTGCCCAACATTGGTTTTCAAACTTCCAACACACTCTCTATCCGAGTCTTTTTTATCAAGTTAATTGTTTACACGAGTAAAGATAGTTTTTTTATGGTCATTTTTTTTGAAAAAAATTAATTTTACCTCATTTTTAGTTTTGTGTTTAGTTATTATATCTTGATTTGATTCTAAATCATTACGATTTTTACTAGAAGCATTTTGATTAGGAAGAGGGGTTATAAAAATACTACAATTAGAAAAAGTCCAAAGATTGGTATCAAGAAAGGCAATTATAAATAACACTTTCGATAGAGGATTTATGGAAAAATTATGTTATTTACACAATTTGTTGGGTCTCATATTTTTTTTTGTTTAAAGGATGTTAAACATCATCATCACCATCATGATATTTGAATATGGTGGAAGTGAAAGTATCCAAAATTGAGTTATGAAATTTGCAGAAGTGACTATATTTTTGGGTTACTTAAATAAACAATTTCATTATGAAAGAATAAACATTAATCCTTATTTTTATAATATTCATTTTTTTTTTCATGCTCATAAAAAAGAAACAATTTTGAGTAATATAAATTACATGAATATTGTTCTACTCAATAGTCATGAATTGTTATGGGAAATATGTAAACAACTTAGCTTTTGTAGTTCAATTAACTTGTATAGTTAATAGGCAGTAAATTTGATGGTCGACCTTGTTTGTCATAATTTTTTTAATGACAACTATTTATTCAACATTGCCCTTCAAATATTAATGACATTCATAATAGAATAAAGAAACATTATTGACTCCACCCGTCCACACACACACACTATAATACTATAATCTTTTATATTTTTTGATGGTATGTTGAAATTCACTTTACATCAAATATAATCTACCAAAAAATTGAGTGTATTTTATAGAGAAAAAATGTAAATATAGGGATACAACCATTAACTTCAAGCCCTGATAGTTACTAATGGATAATAATATTCATAGGTGGATGGAAAATTTTATACACACTACAAAATAGGTGTAAGAATGCAGAGTTGTGGGATTGAAAAACCACTAGGATCTTATTTGGGTTACTTGTCACCCTAATGGTATTGTATGGGTGTGATATATAAGGTAGTGACACTTTATATTAAAAATGAGGAAAATAGAAATTATCCAAATGTATTTAATTATGAAATACTCCTTGTAAAAATATACATTGTCCTTTTACAAGTAACATTTATGATGAGGGTATTATGTTACTAGAAAAAATAAAAAATATAGAGAATGGCATGTGGCTAAAATAACAAAAGAAGAAAAACTCCATAGAAAAAAGAGTACATGGATAAAGTAAAATCACAAATGGATAAATATCTATCGACATAAGTGAATGCCCAAACCTTAACAAATAAATAAAAAGTAATGTGAATGAAATGTTTAGAACAATCATATGATGATAATAGTATCTTATAGAATTTAATCTAATTTATGAACATCACAAAAAAAGTATACATAAATGCTGAAATCAAATAGAGAGAGAAGATGGTCATAGTTCATATAAAAATTAGCTCTTCTAAGTCCTAATATAAGATAAGGAGACGATTGACACCTAAGGAAGAATGAGAGTAAAGCATATGTTTGCTCAATATTACAGAGACAATAGAGATAGAGAAACACTTCATTTTAGAATGTCCAACTTATAATGATATCTTAGTTAAGTATACAAAAATATTGAAAATAGATATCATGTTAGAACAAATTAAAGAGACGAAAATAAAAATGTTAGATAAATTAATTTAAATTAATAGAAAAATAACAACCTTATTTAAAAAACAACTCATCCTTCAAATTGTGTGTTATAAAACAATTAAAACAATAATCACAAAATATAATCTTATAATTAAAATAATATTCATAATCATAAACATTAACTTGTTTGTCCCATAAGTACATGTATTTTATAAATTTTTAAAAAAGAAAGAAAAAGAGAAAATAAAAAGGAGGAAGGAACTAACCCACCCCATATCAAATATAAGGTACAAATTTCTCTAAATAGTTTTCCATGCAATTGCCAAACTAGCATTACATTTTCACTTGCCAAACTAGCATCACATTTTATCGTCTAGATTCTACTAGATTTTCTTGAGAGTCCAGATTAAGTGGATTCAATGGTTTGGTAAATGTGTTGTATGTAGGATGGGGTCACTTGTAATAATAATAAGAATGGGTGTAAAATAGTATGTAGTGGGTAACGGCTCCCTAGGCAAGGCAGGGATAATCAATGGATGGGACATCGTGGGGGTGTGATTTGATCCAAGAATCCGAGGATTGACTGCCCCTCTGTAATTTGGTTTGGGTTTTTCTTAAATTTATAAAAATGCATGGAAACGTAAGCATGAATTCACTAAATGCTTTCACAGCATTGAAAATTCTTGCATGATCATATGATAAGTACTTAGTGTGTAAGAATATGTAGTTTCTTGCGGAGTGGGAGTGTGGTGTGTGAGGAGTTTTTAACTGTTGGGCAATGATTCTACAGTGGGGTGGGTTGTGGGTGATGGTGATGGTGGTGATGGTGACCTTGTCGGGGAGACCTGATTTGTTGATGGCGGTGTTGTGGTTGATGTGAATTGTGCGTTTTTTCTTTTTATTTGGTGACGGTGGTGTTAAAGAAGTTGTTTCCTTGATTGCAGGCCTCATAAGTAAGATTGTTGTTTTAATATGGGATTTTGATTGGAAGGGGGAGTACAGACCAGAAGGAAGAAGGATTTTGGTTGCAAGTTTGGATTGATGAGAGAGAGAGAGATTTGTCATTAGATTTCAGGAATGATGGTCTGAAGGGCGTTAGGCTAGGCCTATTGGTGTTTTGAGGTAAGTCGGGGTCAGTGCAATGAATGACATTTGTGACGTTGGTATGGAGTCTGGACTGAGATGAATTTCAGTCTGTGGTTTACCGTAGATTGAAGTGGGATTGTTGGGAGCAGAGGAGGCCGAGGTGCAGATATCTGGACTTCGGGTTTTGGGTGCCATTGGGATTGGTGTTTTTGGTTTTTGATATTTTGATGTATAATATGGCAATCATGGGGATGATTTTTTCTGGCACTGGCATGAGCTGGGATGAATTCAGTACGGAATGTACCATAGAGTGAGACAGATTGACGTCTGCATTGGAAGCAAGGGAAGGGTGCAGAGATCTGAGTTTAGGCTTTTGTGTTGTGGGTTGGGCCTGGTTTTTCTTCTCGTGGCATTTGAAGTTTGAGAAGGAAGTATAAATAGATAAGTCCATTGTATTTCAATGGAGTGAATGATTCTGTCTATATGCTCAAATGAATTTGGAGAACCGTGCTGCTGTGAGGTGCCAGAGGCATCCGAGGGAGTTTGTGGTAGGAGTCTGTGCAGCATGTTTGAGGGAACGTTTGGCTTGTGTTGATCCAGCAGACCGCCATGCAAAGGCCTTCCCCATTCCAGATGGGAAAGTTTCTGGTAAGATACCTACCATTACAGAGGCCAAGAGTAATCTTCAGAAAAAGAAGATGGTCATGGTCTCTGAGGCCTCAAATTCTAATGGACCCCATCAGCTGAGGAGGAGCAAGTCCTTCTCAGAAGGGAGAGCACAGGCCAGGGCTAAGATTGATGAGGCCAGTTCACTGGAGCCCAAGAGGAAGTCCTGTGACATTCGAGTTAGAAATACTCTATGGGCATTGTTTCAGATAGACGAGGATGACAATCAAAGTCAGTACCAGAACCAGAGATACTCAGCTGAGGAAGGACCCAGTTCAATGGAGATGAATGGTTGGGCCTCTGCCGTGAAGGAACCTGAGATTGAAGTCACATGTTCAAAGCAGCAACAGTTACCTGGGCCTGAGCCTGAACTTCCTAGTAGATTGATCTATGAGAGTTTTGAAACCGGTGAGAGCTCTGCTAATCCTTCTAGTAGAACAATAAAATCCCACATAGATCTCGATACACAGAATAGGTTTCGTGTGCAAGTAACTGAGAATAACCATAACCTTGATGAAACCAAGAAAAAGGCCCCAAACGCAAATCCCAGCGAATGTGGCGATTCTAAGGAGAGACCTAAACCATTTTGGCTGACAGCAATAGTCATGAAAAGAATACAGAAATGGAAGAGGAGACACCGCCATAAGCAGCATCATTCACAGAATCCACAGACCCGGGAAACCAGGTCTGAAATACTTGACGAGGCCAGGCCTTCCTGTGATGATGACCCAAGGTTTTCTATTGACATGGGTAGGACTTCATGGGAGGATTCAAGGCATTCATGGGAGGAGCCCAGGGCTTCTTGGGATGGGGTTTTGCTTGGGAAATTTGTGGCCTCTTCGGTTGGTGTGGTGCATGAAGAATCTGCTCCTCCGCCTGTTGTTGCCATTGGGTGCTCGAAAAACCAAGTTTTAGTAGAGCCCATCAAGTTTCATGAGGGCGAGGAGGAGAGTCAACCAGGTGGATCATTGGAGACCAGGGAGTATTACTCAGATTCATCTCTGTCTCGGAGGAGAAGGAAGAATGCAGTAGAGAAGCCTAATGACGTGATACCTGATGAGACAAAGCCGGTTCAGGCCTTGGAGATTAGGAATAGCAATACCACCCAGGTATCCCCTGCCGCATTGGATGATGAGAACAGTAAGCCTATGACAATGGAGACAGACACAGAAAAAAACCAGAGGGATAAGTGCTCAGAAAACTTCCATAATCCCTCTGATGATCCAAAACAGGTCTCAAAATCTCATAGATGGAGCAAGGCCTGGAGCAGGACAATCACTAGTCCCATGTGGGGGTTTATTCAGAAGCATGGTGGTAGCAAGTATGAAGGTGGATATGAAGGAGGAGGAGGAGACATTGAAGGCTGTCATTCGGATTCGTGGGATAGGGAGGGAAGAAGGGCTTTAAGTAAAGGTGATTACTTAAGCAATAGCAGTATTAGTTCCAGGAGTTGGTATATCAATAACTTGAGCAACAAGCTTGGTGGAATTGGAAGCAATGGCAGTATCATTCACAGGAGCAACAGCAACAGCAATGCACAGAGGAACAAGAGTAGTAGTTGGCAGACGAAAAGAAAGGAAGAGATGACGCTGGATCGGAGCCGTAGTATTCATTATTCTCCTACCAATGTTGATAATGGGCTGCTGCGATTCTATCTTACGCCGTGCAGAAGCAGCCGGAGGAGTGGCATTGGGGGCAGCAGGATCAGACCTCCAAACTCTTCCTCAAGAAGTGCGTTGGGATTATACTAGACACAAATTAAGTTTATTGGCAATGGCTATGAGCAGAGAGAGACAGTGGTTTACTTAAATTATATCCTACAACATGAAAGACTATTGGGATTGTTTGTTGATTATGTCAAGTGATATTATATTGGTGACTATTGCTTTCAGAAGGATAACAAATCATCAGTCCTGTTAAAGAAGAATGATGAGTATTTGGAGTTGTCTTTGCCCATGTTGAGTTGTCTTCGGGCATGGAGCAACCACATCCCCGTTGAGGTCTGAATCATGTTGAATTCAAAAGCATTTTTCTTGTACACAATTTTACACTTTTGATTAGGGCATCAGAATATATAATGTACCCACAACAGTATACTTACAGAAGAAAGCCACCTCCGGAGATTGTTAGAAGATGGCAAGGTTCCTATTGGAATAATTAATAATGAGAATATCGCTGTTAGTCAATTTGAGTAGTTTCTTCATTTTCTATTGGATGAATGTTGTCCTTTCAAGCCAAACTTTAGGTGGCAAGAACTTTCCTGGTTTAATTTTTACATGATTGATTGAGTTGTTTACCCCAGCTGATATCTGATTAGAACGACACACAAATAAATTGAGTAGCGATGATCATCATCAGGATATGCAGGACAATTGGCTAGTTTCAGGTTCTCAGATTTAGCTTGTTTGTGTGTGATTTTCTCAAGCCAAACATTGCTGCTTTTATTCTATTGTTAATTTTTATAACAAATTTATGCTTTCTTATGTTAGAATTTTTAAGACAAATCCTAGAGATGCATACTGTTATTGTATGTTATGAGATATGATGGAACAATTATTATCATTTGTGCTGTGTTAGCGGTACTGTTGCCTGTGGTTTCTGTTACTTTTTTCAGGTGAATGATCTGCTGCTTCTTTATGTTGAATGACTTGGTAATGATTGGTGGACCGGTTGTCAAGTTTATACTCCTTGTGTTATGATATAAACAGGTAAGTGGCACTTAGTATCTTAAACTGAGATTTATTTATTTATTTTGATTGAAACCCTGCTTTTTACATGGATTAGGTGTACAGAATGTTTCTTCGGCTTAGTGCCAAGGACTGAGGGGTATCCATTCCGCCAAATTCGCCTGGGGCATGATTGCGGCCTCATCCCTTATTTGTATCACCTGGGATTTGTACCTTGGTGGATGGCTAGGCAACACCTTTTACACCATCATCCTCACCGTTGGACTACAACCCACTTGATAAAAAACTGAGTTTTAAATTTTACCAATGGGAAAAGAAAGTTTCTTTTCAGGACAAATTTAGCACCAAGAGTTTTTTTTCAAGATAGGAAGGATTCTTTTTACGAGAAAACAAGTTGTTAAGAATACTTTTGTGGTAAATCCATAAGAACAATTTTATTCATCTCAGAAGTTTGATACTCTCAACAGAGCAGAGCAGCTCAGTGGTTATCTGTCTCTTTCATTCTGGAAAAAAAATCCCCCTCCATTTTCAAATTACAAACCAATATTTACTCCATTTATTAATATTATAATAATTAAATATAGTTTTACATATGTGGAGGTTCCCTGAAAGAAGTTTTCATGATAGAGATTGCTGTCAGCTTCGGAACAGAATTTCCCCTTTGCTTCATATAATAGTTGCAGTAGGGTTTTACAATCTTCATGACACTAATAGGCATTCGGTTTGTAGGCATTATTACTTTCATCTTAGAGATCATAACCCTGCCTGTCAATTTTATAAATAGAATATATTTATATTCTGAGCTCTTTAATCACCCAAAAGATGCCTTTTGGCTGGGTTCTTTGCCTGCTGGTTTGTATTTGTGTTCTTTGTTACTGGCTACACCCTACCGTCTCCTGTAATTACCATATCCAATATGAAGGCAGCTGCAAATACTCCCTGGATACACCCCAGATATATTGGATGTTATACCAGTATTTATAAATTGGGTTAAGCTGTTATTACAGTTTTTCTTTTTCACAAAACTCACCATTCTCATTGCTGAGAAATAACTTATGACAGAAATTTTGGTTTCATATAGATATACACATCATGGTGTTTATACTTTATTAACATCATGATGTTAATGCATATGAAATCCAAGGTTTTCTAAGAACTTGTCATATTGTATTGGATAGCGTACACATTTTGGTACTTGTATCTTCATCCATGCTACTTAGTTGTGCTCATTAGATGCCTGCCAAAAGGAAATTCGTAAATGGTGTTATGATGTTATTACAAGTACTCTAGTTAATAACACACCATTTTCATTGTTGACGCTTATCTTGGACATTTTTTGTAATACTTGCAAGTTGGGACTGTTGCCAATTAGAGGTCTGTTGGCATTTGACATATCACTGTATCGATTCTTGTACTTCTTAGCTTTCATTCAAGAATTATTTGTCTTTGAGATTATTTGCACACCATGAGAAGAGATTTATAAATTGGAGGATAGCATCATTCCACACGTATTGCTCGCCCTGTTTTCTTCCCTATTTTGGTTTCCGCTATTTAACCTATTGTACAATTTATTTTCCCCTTCATCGTTACATCATTCAACAAGGATATAAACACATTCAGACTTTCAATTATAAACTATAAGTTCATTCATTGTCATGGCAGGTCATGGATTAACCTGCTCTTTGCATAGTTAACCCTTAATCTTTTCAACTATCATCCTCTTTGAAAGCAGTAAGTTTGATTGTATTTGAAAAATTATTTTTTAAGTTCATTCCTGTATGAACTATGTTCAGAAGTCCATTACTGATTTTTTTCTGTTTAGGTCAGACCCATAATGGATGTTTATGTGACCATAATAATGTAGGCACCTTGAAGGTACTCAATATAATCATCTCAGCACTGAGCTTCTTTGAGAGAAAGTTGCGCATCTTTTGCTTTTACTCTCTCTCATGGCGGGATCTGTTGGATCAGGATATAGATACATTCTATGCTTAAGTTACCAAAGAGGGATAAATTGTCCCAAATGTCTGCAAACTTTGTTATGCACCAAATGTTGTCACAATGTCCTGGATTTGGAACCTTATCCCCCCACCCCCCTCTTACCCACACCTCGACGCCCCGCCACCCCAAGTCTCCTCATGAATTTATAGGGCAGAGACCACTAATGCCAAAGCACCAAAGAAATGTAGGGGGAAAAGCTTTGCCTTCTGTTTGGGATGCTCGAGTTTATGTTTTTGTCTTATTTGAGAGGATTCGAGATGTGCCGAATATGCTGTTGAATTCGGCACCTAACGAATTTGTTCAATAAGACTGATTTTCTAAATGCTGTGGGCCTCAGGATGTCCGGATCATCCTTGAATCTTTCTGTACCTGTCTTCTGCCTCTGTTCAACGCATGCACTGATGCTTATTCTATTCTGCTACATGGAGTGAGTGTTGAGTATGCCTTTGGTCACACAAACTATGAATTTAGTATGTTTACATCAATCAAACTGATTCAATAATTTTTGTGATCAGATTTGGATCACTGTTTGTATAAAACCTTGTAATACACACTGAAATTTCAGCAACTGTCAGATTCTGGTGAGAATGATCAGGAGTGCAGTGAATGTATCACTAGCCGTACTTTAAACTCACATTATTGTTTTTACGTTGTTGCAAAACAACATTTATCATAGATGGGCTGAATTTTGGAAGAAGCAGAGATGCAACGTTGAAGGCAGTGATCTGTGATAGGTGACGATGCACTGATGGCCTTCAATTAATTTTTTTATTCACTTCCAAGCTTGTTTCAAAATCTGTTGTCATCTCTCAGCCCACAAGAAGTTATAAGAAGATTATACTGCTAGCATTTGAAGTATCTACATCTTCAAATATGGGTTTCACCAATCCATTAGGAAGCTAACCTTTTTCCTGTCCTTTGATAGGCCATCCTTGACATATCCCCTAGGATTGGTTTAGATTTTCCCTTGGGAATATTTTTGACTGGTTTATCCCAACACGAGTCTAGATTGGCCTTTGGGGATATGTTTTAGATTGGAAAGGGTTGGTTTAAATGGTAAGGGCTGGTTTAAGTGGCCATTCCCATTAGGAAGCTAACCTTTTTCCTGTCCTTTGATAGGCCAACGTTGATATATTCCCTATGATTGGTTTAGATTTTCCCTCATGAATATATTTGACTGGTTTATCCCAACATGATTTTAGATTGGCCTTTGGGGATATGTTTTAGATTGGTAAGGGTTGGTTTAAATGGTATCTTTCGATTGCTGGTGCTTTTTATATTTCTCGCTCTTTACTAATAACAATAGCTTTATGAGCTTCATGAAAGTGAGTTTTAAACCATCTTTCTTGAATGGAATGCAGGGAAGGGAAGCAGATAACCTTTATTATGTAACAAAAATAGCAACAGAGTTATCAAGCTTAATCAATCACCATCCAGATTAAGTTTGTTTTGAACAGTTGTCTTATCAAGACAAAAGGCAGTTTTTTTTCAAATTCAGTGCTAAAAACATCACAGAGGATGAGCCTTGTCAACTTCCATGGGGGGATTGGCTTTAATTATTGTAGCTCAAGAGCTAAAAATATATCTTGTTTTATGTTGATATCAAATTTCCTGTTTCTATCGTCCATGATACCTTTTCCAACTCATTTCTCCATTTAAACTTTTTCCATTTTTTTTGCCCTTAGTATATTAAAGCATTGTCTTACGTGCATCCTTGCTTAAGAGAAAACTGTTACATAGTGGCATTGATCAACTCTCTTAGTAAACCCCCACACCTGTTGTGTTTGGCTTAACCATTGTTGAGAGAGACTAAAAAACCAAACATGGAATGTGGTAAATTTCAATAGCTTTACTGCACACGAAGATAAGGTGGCAAGGAGAGAGAAAGCAATACCTAGAAATGGAACTGGATTTTCTCTCTCTCAACAGTTAGCCAAGAAAACCAACAAAAATTCCCAATTCTATTAGGACTTATCAAATTCATCATTACCATTTTTATTCAGATTCTCCCTGAACTTATGATTCAAACTTGACCATGCAACTAGACTCCTAGCATTTGCAGGCCCAAAAGACATCCTTAAAAGAAAGTTGAGGTCATATTCTATTGGACTTATAGGCTGCCTAGTCATGAGAACAATGTTAAGGTGCATGCCCCCATTGAAGGTTTACTTTTTGCAAAGGTGAGTGTTTAGTTGTCTTTTTGGGTCGATGTTGTGATTGTTGTGGTTTGTATGCTTGTCCGTAAAAAACAATAGACTTGTAGGTCTTAAGTTAGGGAGTGTAGGGCCTGTCCACGTTATGTTGAGAGTTGATCATTAATTACGATAGATATTTCATTCCTAACAGATCAACACATATCTTAACATTTGTAATTATGATAGAAATTGATTAAGATTAATGTTAAGTCCTTTGCTCAAGAAAGAAATAAGCACAAGATCTTGGAGCTATGAAAATGTTGAAAATTATAAAAACAGTTGCATACTATCAAATTGGGCAAGTAAATGACAAAAATCAATCACAAGAATTTATGCACAAACCCAATGTACAAAAGATCTGAATAACTGTAATATCCCCTTCAAACAGGGAATATATAAACTCATAAAGCTCTGATCACAGATACAAACTTGCAGAATAGATTCAAATAAGCATAAACAAATCACAGTATAATCTCTCAATAGCAAATCAAGATCTCATTACTTGTTCTTCTGGACGATTACACAATTGAGTCCTTGTTATACAAAAATAAAGAATACTAAATTCTGGTCTTAAAACCCTGGCTTAGCAAAATCTGGGAATGAAAACTGGGTCTGGAAGGGTCTCGGCCTTTCTGTGTCGACACACAGACGCCGTCGTCGGTCGATCCCTCGCCGACGTCGGTCTCTATCGGTCGGCTTTCTGCCGACGTCGGTCTTAAGTCGACCGATGTCGGTCACTGGAAGCCCTATATCTGTCGATGTCGGTCCCTGAACAGCTCTGAATGGACCTGTACGAACGTGGTACGGCCGCCAACCTGTCTCTTCTTAACCCCTGATTGCTGAACAGCCTGATCTGAAGATATACTATTCTAATACAGAGTACCTCTATCTGTATAATTGATTGGATCAAAACTAAATAAAGATAAATACCTAAAATATCTGTAATAACTTCTGTGTGAAGTTATCTCTCAACCCTGAAATTCTGTGATAACCTCTGGATGAAGCTATCTCTCAAATCTGTATCTCTGTGATAACTTCTGAATGAAGCTATCTCTCAATTTGGCAATAGATCGGCTGATCTTTCACAACCTCTATAACATTTTTACAGTGCTCTCATAAGATTGTCTTGCTCTGAAACTCAAGACAACTTACTTCACTCCACTCCACTCTACAAGAATTTTAGAACTCATGTCTGAAAGATGGAAAACCAAGAATTTTAGAAAATGGTTTTGCATGAGCCTATTGGATAGATTTATGCTTCTACATGATTACCCAAATGCCATAGAAGTGTTTAAATGCCATAGAAGTGTTTAAATGCCTCTTCATCTCAATAGTCAGAAGGTAGAATGCTTACTTAGGTGGTCGGGTTTCTCGTTTGTCTTATTTTGTTTTTGTCAAATGCACACAATTCTCATTTGGCTAGGGGCAAATGTGTTTGTTACAAGCATATGTGACATATTTAGTTAGCATTGAATGTTCATGTTTGCTTGTTCTTCATCGTTGGAAGAGTCTTTGAGGGTTCAGGGCACCTTAGAGCTTTCCTTTCCTTCAATTCACTTTGTAGATTATCTAATACAAGCGTAAGTGGAAACATAATATGAATACACCTTTGGTCATACAAAACGTGAATATGTACGACACAATTGGATTATATTAAACATGGATGGTCTAATTTGGATATAGAGTAGTGCTTCTTTATTACGCAAAAAAGATATGTTTATTGTTTTACAAAAAGGGCACTCAATTGTGGGTGTTTGATAGGAAATGGAGAAATTAAACTAGGTACCCTTAAATGACAAAGAGATGGGCAAATAGAGATGCGTGCCTAATTTTTGGCTCTCATGAGTTCTGATAGTGACTGATGTTGGAAAACAAACTTCGGGATAGTGCAAAAGATCTCCTTGAAAGAAAGTTGTTTTTTGATGATGAACACTTTTGTACTTTTGTAACAAAAATGATAGTCTTGACCAAAAATAGAAACCCTGCCAAAAAAATGGCTCTATAGATCCCTGAGGTCCAAAACTTTCTAGGACTCTTCATTAAAAACAAAAGTCTAGAATGATGTCTCTGATGGGCATAACGAATGTGTGAAGTTGTTTGAATCTCTTCTCCTTTGATGTAACCCTAATTCTCCACAGTATAGCAAGACTAAAGAAAATGTTCAAGGATAGTGGCTTGGTGCCCCTTGAAGATTGCAATGACATATCTCGGATGCTTAGATTTAGAGCCCATATAGTTCTATGCATGTAAGTGTCCCAGCCCAACTGAGAAAAGACTTGATGCAGGAGCATCCAGGTTCACAAGCAATCTTGTATCATACACATACTTGGTTTTTGAATAAGTAGTTTTATAGAGCCTTTTGATTGTGAGTAGCTCTAAAGAGTAGTTTTGCATAGACCTTTGTGTGTGGGCAAAGCTATTTTGTGTAGCCTTTCTTGTGCATGCAACTTGAAAAGTCAAAAGAGCAAAGACTTTTGTTTTGCATAGCTTGTGAAGTCTTATACACATTTTTCTTGGAGATCTTTGTGAGTTATGTGTGAATAGTTGTGAAGCTTTGCGTGGAGGTGTGAAAGGTAAAACCATGTATGGCATGAAGACTTACACAACATTTCTTGATCTGAAAACTTTGTGATGACTTGCAAGTTTGAAAATTCATGCCCAACATTATGTTGGAGTAGTCTTATGCAAATCTAGCGGTTCATCCAGTCTACAAAGGTTCAAGGTAAGCTTGTGATTTCTAAGATTGATGCATCATCTTTGGTGCGCAAAGTTCTTGTGAACTTTTATGATGCATGATCAATCTTGCACAATTAGGCAAGGATCATTTTGCACCATTAGTGAATACTTGATCTGACACCTTGCGTGATGATAGCCAAAAGGCTATCACTTATGCAAAGTGATTCAATAAAGACATGTCAACAAGATCTACATCATACATCAGTGCAATGTGTCAACACAAGATGATGAGATAACATCGTCGATAACATGTGGCATGTAACTGTGAGAAGACGAAGTCATGAAAAAGATGGTAGTTATTTGACTAAAGGAAAGTAAACTATTCCAACTTCCATAACAGGTTCATGCATGCCCTTATTTTGATTATCATTATTTTGGGAGTTGGCTAATTTGGAATAAAAGGCTTCAATTGGTGAGAATAGAAGCAAAGTTTGCAAACACTGAGAGTTGGCAAGATCTGTGAGGGAATATCGAGCAAAGATTTGTGGTGAGCCATAGATTTGAGTAGAGAGATAGGGCATAACATGTATCTTTGAGGGATTATTGTAATATTGCAAGTAGAAAGATTTGTAACTAGACTGAAATAGAGTAATGTGTGTGCAATAGTAATTTCCTCAATAAAGTTAAAAGAAGTTGTTTTCATGCTATGCATCAATGCATTTTGTTTGTGCATCCATTGATTGTTTATTTGAGGGCTTAGCTTGCATGGTTTAACGCTGTTGTCCTTCATTAGATCCCCTAACCATGACTACATCAATTGGTATCCAAACAAGTTGTATCTTGCGAAATAAATTATGTTTTCCACATTTGCAAGTGTGGGTAGAAAGCAATGAAGACATATTCCAACAAGGAAAGTGTTGGGTATAAGGTGTGAGAGGTGGTGTTGTTTGTGAGGGAATGAAATGACACACAAATCAATACTTGTCCATATGGTAATAAGGGGACCAACAGTCACAAATATAGTTGAGACGATGACAGGAATCTAGGCCCAATTGAAGGTTATGAAAATTGCACAACACAAAGAAGTTCTCATAGATGTAAGTGATGATGAGGAAGAAGCAATGCCCGAGGTTCAGTTGGAAGCGCTGATCGATGAGCCAAATATTGATTCTTGTGAGCCATTACTAAAATGGGTAGCAATCCAAGGTTGCACATCCCTAATTACATTGTAAGCTTGTGTCCTAAAGAACTCACTCACTAGATCACTAAGTTAGAAAAATATTTTGAGTATATGAGCAAATGGAGGATCTCAAGAGAGTGAAGTTTGTGTGCACAAAATTGAAGGGACATGCATGCTTGTGGTGTGATCACGTGTTGATGAAAAGAGTATGAACAAATAAAGATAAAATCAAAACTTGGGATATAATTGGTGTGAAACTAAAATGTAAGTTTTTACATTTTGATTATCAGATGAGTTTGTTTAAGAAATATCAAAACTTAAGACAAAATGTAATGAGTGTAAAGGATTACATATAAGAGTTTTACAAACTCACCATCAGAGTGGATCATGTTGAAGATGACAAGGGAAGATCTCAAATATGTGAATGCCTTTTACATTTCCATTCAAGATGAGTTTGGGATGATACAATTATGTTCATTTGAGAAAGCCTATCAATGCGTGTTGACAACTAAAGAGAAGTTGTGTAGGAGACAAGGCATAGTGAGAGGAAAGGGATAGTTATCATGTGGAAGAGAACACAAATAATAGAAGAAGCCACATGAATAATGGAAGAGGACAATATGTGTAGGAGGGAGAAGCAAGTAAATCTCAGAGTAACAATACTTCACAAAGAGGTAAAGGATATCCTACCAAAGGTAGATGATATCATGGACATGAAAGGGGTAGAGGATTCATGGGTATAAGCTTCAAATGTGGTGAAACGGGGTGTAGAGCATTTGAGTGCCCACATGTGCATAATGATGGTAGAAGAAAAAATGAGGTGAATAATCATATTATACAAGTGGATGAGAGTGTTGTGTTAGTCAATCATGCAAATGAGTTTAAATGAGGATAAGTTCTAGTGATGAAGAGAGTTTTGTTAAAACCAACTAAAAAGGATGACACACTAACATATAGGAAAAATATTTTCAAGGCCATTAGCAAATAAGGAGGTACATTCTACAAAGTTATTGTTGATAGTGGTAGCAATGATAATCTTGTTTCTAATGAAATGGTAGAAAAACTTAGTTTGAAAAGGATTGTACGCCCAAACCCCTATAAGGTATCTTGGTTGTTGGAGGGACATGATATTTCGGTGAATGAACAATGTTTGGTAAGCTTTCAGATTTGTGGATACAAGGATGAAGTTATGTGTGACATAATACCTATGGACGTATGTTGTATATACACATTATTTTTAACTTTATCATTTATCGACGCTTTCTCTCTTGCAGGAATATGTTGAGTCTCAATCTCTCTGAGTACATGCCTTAAAAGGTGCATCGAAAAAGGGGTTGACAGACCTTTGCTGCTTCTTAGGATTGTTGGTCCCTATACCATTACCTAAAACCAATACAAGCTACTTTTATCTAACTCCCTAAGCAATAAAAACCCACTTATACACTCCCCTAAGAAATTCACCTTCCTAAATAGCCCCTACCTAATCATACACCCCTTTTATTTATTTTTCAACTATGTTAGCTCAGTTGACCTTGTTGGAAATTAAGCTCATGTTACGGAACTCCATCAACTCAATTGACCTAGTTCTAGGCCTAACAACTCTTTTTCCTATCAAACAAGGTCGATCCAATTGACCTTGTCATCTAAATTACTGGGAAGGTTTAGGGTTAATTCTTGGCTATAAATAACTCTTTCATTTCATTTCTAAATAGATGATCATTCAAGTACGCATCATTGCATCTCACAAATTTGCGTATACTATCAGTGGAAGATTTCATTGCTTAAGGTTTTGCCTTGGAGTAGTAACATTTGTCTTGTGGAGATCCTGGATGTATAGAATAAGTCTTGTAGCCTACAGTTGATCTATCCTTGTGATCCGTACAAACCATAATAACCTCTTGCAAAGCACCATTGGCCAAGAGAGAGATTGAGACATGACATATTCACTCTAATAGGGTAAGTATTCCTAGCTCTTCATTTTGATAGATAAATATTACACAACTAATAGATTGAATTGTATCTCTCCTTGCTTAGATTACTATATATTGTCTTGAATAAAATTATTTTTGCTTGTTATATGTTTATTTTCTTTCTTGGTGCCACAAGTTTTGGTGAGCACTAGATTAGATTATATGCTCATTTACTAGATTAACTTGTATGTTTACTTAGTAGATTAGTTTGTTACCATTTATCACATTACAAAACCTAGCCAGGGTTACTGCATAATGTCATTTGACTAGAGGCCTTGAAAACCTCTCCTTTGGTATTGTATAGTAAGAGATCCCTTAGGTTTAGCGGATCCATAATTGGTCATGACCCCAATATAACAAACTATTGCTAATGGATTATTAGTTGATTATTTTCTTTGAGCTTGGATATTACTAAGTAGGATAAGTTGTAGCTCTGTCTTATTTCACTTGCATACATTCTGGTGAATCTGACATGAATCTAACCCTTGCAATTTTTAATTTTTTCAATTACAGTCAATTAGATCGAGCTTGTCATTCTAGTTTTATCTTCTATGTGTATGTTTTCAATCAGAGCGACTTAGTTGATTGCATTTTATCTTATGTGTGTAATTTTTCAACTAGATCGAATCTGTTAATCATGTTTTATCTTCTGTGCATAGGTTTCCAACCATATTGAGCTTGTTGATCTTGTTTTATCTTCTATTTGCAAGTTTTCATTTCAGAAAACTAGATCGAGCTAGTCGATCTAATATTATTTTATTATTTTTTGAATTCTTCCTTATAGTCAACTAGATCGAGTTGGTCGATCTAATTTAATTTAGCAATTTTTAATTTTAATTTTCATCTAACAAGATCGAGCTCATCGATCTTGTCTTATTTTACCATTTTTATTTTTTTACAAACTAAATCGACCTGGTCAATTTCATTTAACCACTATGTTTTGAATATTTTTGCCTTTGTAGGACCAAATCTTGCCTAGATGACCCAATCAACAAAACTTCAACACTCTCTATAGTATAACTAAATCGACTTGGTCAATTTTGTTCTATTTTTAACGTTCACTCTTTCCAACTTAGTAAATTAATTTTTTCAATTATCTCAATTTGTCATTTATGTTTCTTAGTAAAATCAATCAGAACTTCATATTTCTATTCTATTTTTGCTAGCTTTTTAGTTCTGTTAAAACTATATTACACAATCAACTAGATCGAGCTGATCAATTTAGTTTGTTTTATATTTTTCCTATTCAATTAAATCAAGCTGGTCGATCTAGTTTGCTCTTGGCTTTTTTTTCAAGCTTTTATTTTTTCTCAAAATTCAACTAAATCAACCTGGCCAACTCCAAGGACATGACTGACCTAGTATAATTTCATATTACTATTTTTCTTCTTAAAAATCAACTAGATTGACCTACTCGACCATGTAGGTCATGACCGACATAGTTTAGTAGGTGGCCAACTTAGTTTGTTTTGCCTATGTTTTAGACACAATAAAACAGGTGGCCATCTTAGTTTAATACGTGGACGACCAAGTTTATTTTGCCTCTATTTTTTGATACAGTCTAGTAAGTGGCCGACCAAGTTTATTTTGCTTCTATTTTTTGATACAATCCAGTAGGTGTCCGATCTAGTTCAGTAGACTAATAAATTCATAATTATGTCTTCTTTTCTGCTTCCAATTAGTCAAGAACACTGCATAATCTAAAAATTAGATCAGAATCTCATTTATATTATCACTTCAGATGAAACTGTTCAATTCACTCCTTCATGTCTTCCTAATCTCAAACCAATTACTAGATCATGAAACCAAAATTTTACATCCTCAAGACAAACATAATGTAATACGGTTGAGGTTACTCACCCCAGTCCTCCTACTACTAATGTTGGGAATCCTCCACACAACAATCCCTCTCCTACTACCACTATAGGGAATGCTTTTTCTACCAACACTAACATTCCACCTCCCACCACTAGCAATCAAAATCCTCCCATTGATACTACTCAACTCCTTGATCAAATATTCCAACATATGACCAATATATAAATGAATCATAGTAATCAAATGATGCAAATGCAATCCCATTACAAATGGCATAACAAATCACAAAACACTTACCAAAAATAGCCTCTCCATCAACACATCCACATAAGTACCTCCACTAGAGCACTGTATCTAAGGTGATTTAAAATTAGTTTGGAGAACACAAGCATTTCTCATAGTCCAATATGATCAAATGATATCTCTCTCTATAGACCAGCTCTTTGCAAGCTATGCCATATTTATCTCCATGCTCAGTTGCCTCTACCTACACACCCTCCACTTGCATGAGCTTTGCACCTATCGATGTCTGCATCATCATGGTGTCTATTTGAAGTGATAACATAAAATGCTTATTGTGGCACAAAAATCACACCTACATGTCCTCCTCTATACATATATGCACAAAAAATCACACCTACATGTCCTCCTCTATACCCACTTGTGCCTCTCTTTAGTTTGGAGAACACAAGCACCTCACCATTATCGCCCATAATATCCAAGGTCTCGATTAGCATCTGCATCATCATGGTGTCTAGTGATGCTTATTGTGGCACAAAAATCACACCTACATGTCCTCCTCTATACCCACTTGTGCCTCTCTTTATTATCACCATTATCGCACTCATGTACCTCCACTCATGCCCTTATGCTCCCTCATGTGTCATCCCCAATATCCAAACACTACTATGGGTGCCACTAAAGGTGGAAACCCTAGTTGACCAGGTAAGCAAGAAACTGGATGTGGCTTGATCCATGAAGTATAATGTCCAGTAATATGAACATGGGCTAGTTCATGAGAAATAGTTGGCCAACAAGGCCAACTAGCTATAATACTCGCATATGACTACCAAAAAAATCCCCTTGAGTGACATTTTACACTATTAGGACATGAGGTACAACCCATAACACATGGCCCTGTCACCATCTCAAGACATGAGGTAAACTGTCATCTATAGCATGGGCCAACCTAGCTGGCCAATACATAGGAAATCTCTCATAAATCCAACTAATAAGTAAAATCATAGGGCTCATAGTCATCTTCCCATGTGAAATAATGCTATACATATCATGTACTAACTACACCCAAATAATGGACCCTAGGTCATATATAGTACCCTGCTCTAGTATAAAATGACACAAGGTAACCACATATAGTGGCACCTTTCTATCTGACTTCTGATATATCACACAAGTTGTCACAAGGCCAATAATGGCCTTCCGAATATCTGTAATGACCGATACATAAACATCAAATAGATGTACTCACAAGCCATCAAAATACCTCTCTAAATCGGTCACCCATAAGGCTAGGGCTCATCTCTCAGGATCTTTATCAAGGGTATCACAAATCATAGGATTATTTACAATAAGAAGTCCTAGAATCACATAGATATCCTCTAGGGTGACCCACCTCAATGGTATCGCCATCCACCACCCACCTGAAAGTGCTGGTTAGTCGTTCACGTGTCCTTAAGAACATGGTGACTAAATTAATAATCAGTGGGATACAAAATATTTGTATGATCCCTTCAAATCCCAACAATTTCAAGTGACACGATTGTTGGTTGTTAATCTCTCTAATAAGTTTGGTAACCACACTATATCTACTGAATGTTAGTCTCCATTGCTTCTACATAATATCAAATAATAAAGCATGTATTAGTCCTCGACATCAGATAATCATCAAATTACATTATAAAAATTAACAATACATGAATTTATGTCAAAATTAACTACTTAATCAACCTATTTTAACATTTTATCCACATTTATACTACATCGGTCACATAACTATGTCAAAAAAATCAAACTTTTATACTAAGTCAGCCATGTATCTACCGATGTCGACCACATTTAAATTTTATACTAAGTTGGCCATATATCTAACTACGTTGGTCACATTTAACTTTATACTAAGTTGGCCATGTATCTAACTATGTTGGCCACTTTTAACTTCAAACTCAATCAGTCATTTTTACTCGACCAACTAACATAACTATATCGGTCACTTGATACGTAGTCGACCATGCAATCTTATAACATTGAATATTTTATACGAAGTTGACCACCCTTAAAACTAGATAAACCACCTACATACATGATTACATTAGACAAGATGCACGTAGTTAGCCCACTATAAACTGTTATACTAGATCGACCCGTCTATACACAATCAAACAACTATTGACAAACTACATCAACCTATTGCTATACAATTAACCACCCTATTTAACCTATTAGTTTTTAATTACATCGGCCTAGATGATCCCATTCAGTTATTGCGATGATTTTTCAACCATTTGTCATTAATGCCTAAGGCATTAATGACCCTCCTCACCCTTTACCCATTGACTGTCCTAATTCTTACTCTACCCTAAATTTTTTTGGGGAAAATTTTACTACACACATTTGGCATTAATGACCCTCCTTGAACCACCCATTGATCATCCTAATCACTACTCCATGGACCCTAAACTTTTACAGGGTAAATTCCACTACACAAATTTGCCTCAACACCTAGTTTTTAAAAATCTACCTCTTTTTTCAATTAAAATTGACAAAAAATCAAAATTTAGTATATTCCATATTTGGATCATGCTAGCATCCATTTCTATGCATCCTCCACCTCGTCCTCTTCATCTCCATGCCATAGTCTCACTCATCACTCTCTCAAGTCACAAGAGCTTTCGTTTCTCAAGATAGTAAAATTACAAATGAATAGTTAAAAATACTAATTATATTTCAAATTTACAAATTCTTTAGCTACCAATTATTAACTAAAAAATTTAGTGTTTTAATCATAACTATGTTTCTATGAGATATTTTTATAAACCATTAAAAGTTATATAACCCTGACAACATAGAGAATTTTTCTATACTTAACCCATATTTTTAAAAAAAATTCAAATTCTATCTTATTTTTTAGGTTTGCCTAATGTTCCACACATTGGATGCCTCTCCTATTTTCTCACACAACTTCAATTCTATAAGGTAAGTGAAGGTATGTATTTTTCAATTATTTACTTTTATTTATTTCCCTCTATTTACTGTAATTTATTTAGCTTAGCATTGTGTGTTGCGATATTTTTTTTCGAAGCACCATCCCATGTTACAATTGCATGACACATGATGAACTTCAAATAGAGAATATTTATACACACAATATTTTTAAATTTATTATTTACTAATGATTTTTCTCTTGCAAGAACTTATTGAGTCTCAATCTCTCTAAGTGTACACCTTAAAAGGTGCACTGGGAAATAGGTTGACAAACCTTTGGTACTTTGCATGATTGTTGGTCCCTATACCATTACCTAAAACCACAACATGATCTTTTATGTAACTCCCTAAACAATAAAAACCTACTTATACACTCCCCTAAACAATTCACCTTCCTACATATCCCCTACCTAAGCATACACCCCTTTTCTTGATTTTATGACTATGTTGGCCCGATTGACCTTGTTGGGAATTAAGTGCACGTTATAGAACTCTTTTGGCTCAACTAACCTAGTTCAAGATCTAATGAATTTTTTTCCCTCTAAAAAAGGTTGACTCGGCCAAACTTGTCATATAAATTCTTGGGAAGGTTTAGGGTCAATCCTTGGCTATAAATATCCTCTTCACTTTATTTCTAAAGAGAGGATAATTCAATTGCGCATCATTACAACTCACAAATCTACTTATACTATCATTTGAAGATTTCATTGCTTAGAGTTTTTCCTTAGAGTAATAACATTCATCTTGTGGAGGCTTTGGATGCATAGGAGAAGTCTTGTATCCTAGAGCTAATATATCTTTGTGATCCTTACAAGCCACAACAACCTCTTGAAAAACACCATTGGTCAAGAGATAGATTGAGGCATGACGAGTTTAGTCCAATAAGGTAAGTATTCCTAGATATTCATTTTTATAGGTAGATATTGCACAATTAATGGAGTGAATTTCATCTCTCCTTGCTTAGCTTAATTCTATATTGTCTTGAATATAATTATATTTGATTATTATATGTTTATTTCTCCGCTTTGTGCCACAAGCTTTTTTGAGCACTAGATTAGCTTGTATGCTCATTTAATAGATTATCTTGTATGTTTACTTAATAGATTAACTAGTTTCCATTTATCACATTACAAGACTAACTAGGGTTACTACATAATATCATTTGACTAGAGGCCTTGAAAACCTCTCCTTTGGTATTGTATAGTAAGAGATCCCTTAGTTAGGTTTAGTGAATCCATAATTGGTCATGACCCATTTATAACAAAGTATTTCTAATGGATTTTTATTTGATTAATTTATATGAGGTTGGATATTACTGAGTAGGATAAGTTGTATATTTATCTTATTTTTCTTGTATACATATGCCATGTTTTACTAGGAAGACCTTGGCAGTTTGAAGGTGAAGCTTTGGATGATGGTTGAGAAAATACATACAATCTAATGAAGGAAGGCAGGGATTATACTCTAATTCCTATAAAATATAAGAATGAAGAGGTGAACAACATTCTTAGGATTTTTTTCGTTTTAGAAAAATAATTCCAAAAAGAGGTGAAAAAGGAGAAGGCATGGTATGCTTTCATTCCCAATACCACATATGTTGGGAAGGTAGGAGAAGAGGAAGTAATTTTTTGCAAAGTGAAAGAGTTGTTGGTTGAGTTTGAGGATATCATTTCCAATGAATAACCATATGTGTTAAGACCCATGAAAAGTATAGTTCACCATAGGGATCTAATTCAAAGTCCAACTTACCAAAAATGCGGGATATAGGTTGGTGCTTGGTGAAAATGAGGAGGTGTAAAGGCAAGTACAAGAATTGTTAGTTAAAACACTATAAGAGAAATTTTAAATCCATGCATAATTCCAACAATGTTGACACCAAAAAAGGTGGAGAATGGAGAATGTGCATAGATTTTAGAGCCGTTAACAAGATGATTGTCAAGTATAAATTTCCATTGTTATGCATTAACAACTTGATGATTTATTTGAGTGGAGAGAAGTTCTTCCCAAATATTGACTTGAAAAGTGGATATCTCCATAGTTAGATCAAATAACGTGATGAGTGGAAGACAAATTTTAAAACAAAGGAATGGTTATATGAAGTGTTGGTTTTGCCATTTGTATTGACCAAGACACCAAGTACATTCAAGTGGCTCATGAATGAAGCACTAAAACCTTTTCTCGATAAGATTGTCATTGTGTATTTGGATGACATTATAAATTTTAGTAAGACAAAGGAAGACCACTTGACATACCTAAGAGAAGTGTTTTATTAGTTGTAAGAAGAGTAGTTATTGGTTAATTTTAAGAAATACAACTTCACAAAGGAGGAGTTGGTGTACTTGGGTTTTGTGATTTCCCAAGAAGGATTGAAGATGGATCCAAAAATTGTGAGAGCTATTGTTGAGTGGCAATCACCCAAATGTACATTTGAAGTTGATAACTTCCATAGATTGGCAATATTTTTATAAGAATCTCTTTCAAAACTTCATCGGGATATGCATACCTATCACAAAGACAATGAGAAGAGATATAATAGAGTTTGTCAAGGTATCAGAAGTATACCATAGCTTTAAGTGTTTAAAGAAGAAAGTAACAAAATAACTAGTGTTGGCTTTATCTAATTTCAATGAGGTATTCCAGGTTGATTGTGATGTTAATGGCATACCAATTAAATTAATGTTGTGCCGATAAGGTAAGCCCATTGCCTAATTTAATGAGAAATTGAATGCCACAAAAAGAAAATATTTAATTTATGATCAGGTGTTTTATGCCACAATGTTATATCTCAAGAAGTGGAGGCGTTACTTATTTCCTAAAGATTTTATGATGTAAACATACCATTAAGCTTTACAATTCATTAATGGTCAAGTTTAACCAAATATATATGAAGTGTGTTGAATATATGTGAAGTTAGTCATTTATGGTGAAGCATAGGAGTGGAAAGTATAATAGAGTTGTAGATGTGCTAAGCAGAAGGTGTCTTTGGTTGAATGAGATGCAAGTGGAAGTAATGGGATTTGATTCCATGAAGGAGTTCCATGCAAAAGTTACGGATTTCAAGGACACATTGGAAGCATGCATAAAACTCTTAGACAAAACACCATGGTTAGACTTTCCTACACGAAGGATTGTTTTACAAGGGAAAATAATTGTGCATACTATGAGGGTTAATGATCAATAATTTGATCAAGGAGAAGCATAGTGGATAACTGACTAGTATATGATTTAATAAAGACAAGCGTTATCTATATCCATTCCATAGTTTAATGTCATGTGCCAACACATGGTGATGGGATAATGTTCCTCATAGCTTGTGGCTTGTAACTGATTTAAAATCTGAATAGTCATGAAAAGATGGTAGTTATCTAATGGATGGAAGGTGAACTATCTTGAATTTTGTAATGGTTTTATGTGTGCCCTTATATTTATCGAGTGTCATTATTTTGGGATTTTCCTAATTTGGGAGAGAAGGCTTCAGTAGGTGAGAAAATTAGTGAATTTTGAAATTATTGAGAGTTATCAAGATGTGCGAGCGGATATCCAAACCAAAGAACCAAGTCTAGTTCAAGTAGAGATTTGTGGCAAGCCATAACTTTGAATAGAGATATAGGGTGAAACATGCCCCTTCGAGGGATTATTGTAATAGTGAAAATAGAAAGGTCTATAACCCAATTGGAATAGGGTAATGTGTGTGTAATTTTAATTTCCTCAATAAAATTAAATGTTGTTGTTTCATGTTGCACATCAACAATTTTATTTTCGCATCCATTAATTGTTTGTTTGAGGACTCAGGTTGCACAGTCTAAGCCTATCCTTCATCGGATCCCCTAACCGTGACTACATCAATTGGTATCAAATCATGATGTATCCTAAAAATTAAATTATAAATGTGGGAAGAATGCAATGAAGACATCTTCCAATAAGGAAAGTGTTCGGTATAATGTATTTGTGTTATTGTTATTTTTAGGAAAAAAATGGCAGAGTAGTACCTATTGATAAATTGGCAGGGTACCAACATTCAAATATTTAGTCAAGATGATAAGGAATCTAGGTCTGATTAGAGGCTATAGAAATTGCACAACATATAGGAGTTACCACAAATGTAAGTGACAATGAGCAAGAATACATGCCTGAGGTTAAGGGGGAATAATTGGTCGATGAACTACAAGATCGATTCTTATGAGCCACTACTAAAATGGGTAGCAATCCCATATTAGACACCCATCGTTACATGTGAAGCTTATGTCATAAACAACTCATTCATTGGATCACTAAGTTAGAAAAATATTTTGAGTATGAGAAAATATATGATCCTAAGAGAGTGAAGTTCACTTACAAAAATTGGAAGGAAAATGCATCCTTGTAGTGGAATCATATACAAATAAAAAGAGTAAGAAGAGGCAAAGATAAAATCAAAACCTGGCATAGGGTCGTTACAAAAATAAAATGTAAGTTTCTACCTTTTGATTATCAGAAGTGTCTATGTAAATTTTTGTAGAACTCGAGACAAAAGGAAATGAGTGCAAAGGATTACACAAAAGAGTTTTACAAACTCACCATGAGAGCAAGTCATGTTGAAGATGACAAGGAGAAGATATCAAAGTGTGTTAATGGTTTACGCATTTCCATTTAAGATGAGTTTGGGATGATAAGATTATATTCAGTTGAGGAAGCCTATCAATGTGCATCAAAGGATAAATAGAAGTTGTCATGGAGACAATAAGGCACAATGAGAGGAAAAGGAAAGTTCTCACATGGAAGAGGACATGCGAATAATGGAATAAGACACTATGCATAGGAGGGAGAGTAAAATACTTCTCAGATTAATAATACTTTTCAAAGAGGAAATGATATCCAATAAAAGGTAGATGATATCATGGACGTGGAAAAGGTAGAGGATTCATGGGTACATGCTTCAAATATGATGAAATGGCACATAGAACATTTGACTGCCCACATGTGCCTAATGATGGTAGAATAAGAAATGAATAAAATAATCATATTGCAAAATTAAATGAGGAGAGTGTTTCATAGATCAATCATTCAAAGGAGCTAAAATGCAGTGACACTCTCATGATGAAGAGAGTGTTGTTGAAAATGATTAAAGATGAGAACACACTAGTGTAGAGGAAGAAAATTTTCAATACCATTGATTGGAGTTAAGCCTTGTAAAGTTATTTTTGATAGTGGTAGCACGTATAATATTGTTTCCAATGAGATGGTAAAAAATCATTTTATGAAGAGGATTGTACACTGAAACTTGTATAAGGTGTATTGGTTATTAAAGGGACACTAGATTATGGTGAATGAACAATGTATGATAATATTTTAGATTAGCACATACAAGGATAATGTTATGGGAAACATATTTCCCATATATGTATGCCATATTTTATTAATAAGACCTTTGCAGTTTGATAGGAAAGATCTACACGATGACTAATAAAATACACATTTTGGTGAAGGATGACAATAAGTACACTATGAATCCTATAAAGGATAAGAGTGAAGAGGTGGACAATAGTATGAGGATTTTTTTAGTTTTAGGAAAGAAATTACTAAAATAAATGAAGGAGAAAATATGATGCTATACTTTTATTCCCAAGAATGTATATCTTGTGAAGGCAGGAGAAGAGGAAACACTTTTATGCAAAGTGAAAGAGTTAGTGGATGAGTTTTAGAACATCATTTCCAATTATCTATGATATGGGTTACCACCCATGCAGAGTATAAGTCATCATATGGTTATGATTCCAAGATCCAACTTTCCAAACAAGGTAGCATACGAGTTGATGCCTAGGGAGAATGAGGAGGTGCAAAGGAAAGTACAAGAGTTGTTAGATCAAATGATGATAAAAAGAAGTTTAAGCCCATGTAAAGTTTCAACAATGTTGGCACCAAAGAAAGGTGGAGAATGGAAAATGTGAATATATTTTAGAGCCACCGATAAGATAATGATCAAGTATAGATTTTCATTATTGTGCATTAATGACTTGATGGATTATTTGATTGGATCGAAGTAATTTTAAAAAATTGTCTTGAAAAGTGGATATAATTAAATTCGGATTAGAGAAGGTGACGAATGGAAGGATTTTTAAAAAAAAAGTACATTATGAGTGGTTGGTAATTCCATTTGGATTTACCAATGTACCAACTACATTTATGAAGCTCATGAATGAAGTGATTAAAACTTTTCTTGGTAATCTTATCATTGTGTATTTGGATGACATTTTGATTTTTAGCAGGACTAAGGAAGAGCACTTGACACACCTAAGACAAGTGTGCAATGTTTCCAAGAATAGAAGTTTTTTTATTTGAATAATATAGCTTCATGAAGGAGGAGTTGGTGTACTCAGGTTTTGTTATTTCACAAGAAGGATTGAAGATGGATCTATAAAATGTGAGAGCTATTGTTATCACCCAGTTTTACATTTAAATCCACCAACTTCCATTGATTGACAAGTTTATATGGAAAGTCCAATCAAAATTTTAGTGGGATATTCATACCTATCATAGATGCAATAAGAAGCGATATAAGAGTTTTTTAATGGATATTAGAAGCAAACCAGAACTTAAAGAGTTTGAATAATTAATTAAAAAAACAACTAGTGTTGGCTTTACTTGATTTCAAAAAGATATTTCAAGTTTATTGTGATGTTAGTGGGATAATAGTAGAACCCATGTTGAGTCAATAAGGCAATCCCATTTCCTACTTCATCGAGAAACTAAATTCCACAAAGAGAAAGTATTTAGTTTATGATCTGGAGTTCAATGTTATAGTGCAAGCTCTTAAGAGGTGGAGGCATTACTTGTTTCCCAAGGATTTTGTGTTGTACATAGACTATCAAGCACTACATTTCATCCATAGTTAAGGTAATTTAAACCAAAGACATATGAACTGGGTTGAATTTCTGCAAAGTTAATCATTTATGTTGAAACATAGGAGGTGAAATTATAATATAGTTACATGTGCTAAGTAGAACATGTACCTTTTTGAATTAGATGAAGCGGAAGTAGTGGGATTTGATTCCATGAAGGAGTTATATGTAGAAGTTTATGATTTTAAAGATGCATGGAAACCATGCACAAAACCATTGAGTGTGGATAAAACACCATGGTTAGACTATTTCCTACAAGAATGATTTTTTCTCATGGGAAAATAATTATGTATACCTCGAGGGTTTATAAGTGATAATTTGATTAAGGGGAAGCAAAGTGGATGACCAACTGGTCATTTTGGCATTAAATGTTTTTGGCATAGCTAGACAAGAATTAATTTTGGATAGACAAGAATTAATGTTGGACTAATATGGTTATGGATGTGAGGAAGTATGTGCATGGATGATAATTTACTATATGACAAAAGGAAATAGTCATAATGAAGGGTTGTATCAACCACTACCTATTCCATAGAGACTATGGGAACATATCATGGATTTTTTTAGGGCTGCCTAGAATGTAGGAAGGTCATTAATTCATTTATGTGATTTTAGATAGATTATCCAAAATGGATCATTTTTTTGCATTCAAGAATACTAATGATGATACATACACAAAAAAATTGGTTTTTAGGGAAGTAGTTAGGTTGCATGGATTGTTGCACAACATAGATACAAAATTTGTTGGGAAGTTTTGGAGGACATTATGAAAAATGTTGAATACTAAGATATAGTTTAGTGTAATGTATCATTATTAGATATATGGTGAGATGGAGGTAGTCAACATGAGTCTTGGTAATCCCTTACAATATTTGTTAGAGAGATCCTGAGATTATGGGATTTTGTCTTGGTAAAAGCTGAAATAAATTATAAAAATTCAGTAAATAGAAGAATTGCAAGGACACCATTTCATATTATTTATGGGTGTATTCCATGAGGTGTATTAAAAATACGTGACACCAAAATCACAAGTGGAAGTATCCACCATGAAATATTTTGCTGAGTACATACAAGACATACAAAAAAAGTAAGATAAAATTTGGAGAGGAGTTTTCTGTAATAAAATGAAATGTGTAAATTTGAAATAGAGAGAATATGAGTTTCAAGTGGACGAGATGGTATTAGTACACCTAAGGAAAAAAAAGGTTCATAAAAGGAACATATAACAATTTAAAATGGAATAAGATTATACCATGTAGAGTGATGAGAATGTTTACATGCAAAACATATAAGATATAATTTACTAATGGGATAGATATTTCATCCATTTTCAATATTGAAAATTTGTACCCTTATCAAGGGGAAAAAAATAGTGATGAAAGTGCAAGCACAGATTCTAGATAGGTATATTTGAGATAACACATGCTTGAGAAGGAAATAAAAGATATTGAAAGGGTGATTAATTCTAGAGTTAGTAAGAAGACATGAAGAAAGGAGTATAAAGAATATTTAGTGAAGTGGTTATACCGATAGGTTGAGGATGCGACCTAGATGAGTGCATCTAAATTTTTTAAACATGGAATATCTCTAGAGGAACTCATGGAATGTTCATGAGTATAAATTCATGGTTAATTTAATTAACTCAGATTGTATGATGCATAAGAATCTATAGTCAAAAGAAGTATTGCATCATGTGAAAACATCTTAGGTTTTTAATAAGCAATTTTTGTGTAGCCCTTGGATTATGTACAACATTGAAGAGTAGTTTTGTATAACCCTTTGCATGTGTAGATTTATTTTGTGCAATCGTTCTTGTGTGTGCAACCTAAAAAATTCAAAACAACAAAGACCTGAGTTTTTTGCAGCTTACAAAGTCTTGCACACATTTTTCTTTGACAACTTTGTGAGTTTTATGTGAAGAGTTGTGTATTTTTGTGCAGAGGTACATGTAGACACTAAAATATCGTATTAGACAATTAAGAATGTAATTATTGATTTATATTTACCTTAAATGACTTGCACATAAACATGTCTCTTGAAAAACCTTCTCTTCTATCTGCTTTCTTTTTAAGGGTCTAACCTTCTTGATTTACTATTAATCACCTATGGGGATTACCTAGTATGTACCTAACCTACTTATTATCATACTCTAATTTTTTGGTTATAATTAACTAAATATTGTTGTCTATTTGAACACATTCAATAATACTTAGACGACTCCAAATTTTTGAAACCATCCACCTTCATCAAACTAGAACACACACTAAGCAATGATCATTTCACAAATTCAAATTATCTTTATGGGTCAACCTATACATTTTTCATGTTGGTGGCACGAGAAGTTACCCAAAGAGTCTTATATTTTTATATAATAGATATAAGCCTATTTATATATCTAACACTTATCAACAAGATATATACACACATCTACACATTAAAACAAACTAGCCTAAATATCCCAAATAAAAAACCAATCGTAAGAAGAAGGCCCTGGCCAATTCTGAAGCATCTAATCCAGTTCAAGTTTTCCATTGTCAAGTGTTGAAATATAGATCATAAGATGCATTCATACTAGTGGATCATAATTTCACACATTTAATTAAAGGAAAGAATTAGTTATGGTTTGATTTCCCTCCTTAGAGTATTGGATACATAGATAACACTCAACCATTTATTGAGTATTGCTTTTGGTCATCTCAACCCATCATTATTCCCCATTTTTATAGGTTAACCTAGTGTCGAAAGTGGAACTAGGGTTTCAAAGTGAAGGAGACATGTTTTCTAGATTTTCAATTATAAAGAGCATCTAATATCACATAGGAAAACAATTTACAAGTAGGCGTAGTGGACTATGCTAAAATAACGAAGCATATTTTACTAAGATGAATATGAAAAAATAGATTACTTCATTTTGACATAAATGCCCAAATATTTACAAACTCTTTTAGGCACACCCAAATACTCATTTTCATGATTCAATAGACTCTTGATCCATTTACAACACTTTTTTTTTACTTACACAAAGTCTCAGTCCTACACAAACCTGAAATAAGCTAAGTATCTTAATTCTCTTAGTCCTTTCCATAATTAACAAATTGTAATTTTTTAATCATACTCTTTTGTAGAATTTATATTTTTGTATTTTTGTTATATATTATACAATTTGATTAGTTCATTTTTTATTATTGTTTGGATTATCACTCCAAAATAAGGTAAACCATATTGGTGAACTCGTTCTTTATATTGACCATGTCAAACTCTAGGTTTTCAGTTAGAATTTCATCATTATTTCTAGGGTTTCATATTTTTTAATTTAAATATGAGTTTATGATTTTATTTATGATTTTTCCCCACTTACAAATTACATATGGATATAATGGATATACATAGTTTCCATTTTGTAACTCAAGATATGATGATAATCATTACATGTTATTTCCATTTACTATGTAAAATGTGTAAAAACTATGTAATTCTAATGATCAAATCTTTATGTAATAATTCTAATGATGAAATTATTAATGAAACATAATTTAGCCTTTCTTAATTCATATTGTCTAAATTTCCAATCCAAATTAATTTAGGTTACTATTATGCATCAAAGGGCATCGATGTCTCCTTTTGTTAGTCCTTTCTCTAGACCTCAAGGTCATGCTAGCTACCATCATGATCCAATAATTTTCCCTAGGTTCATATTGGATACCATGGTCCATGCTATCACAACATATAGAGGTAGCATTACCCACCATGCGTGACATAAAAGAGGTAGTCAACATGTTCTTCCACCTCCCCCTCCCCCTCCACCTCCCATGAGGCTAATTAATCAAAATAAAGGGTATGATATTGTTGATCAACTAAATAATACTCATGCTAATATTTCTATCCTTAAACCAGTAAAGAGATCATCCTTATATAACGATATCATATATGATGATTTTTTTGGTACAATCTTTACAAATGATATATAGCCTACATTTTTTTTTTATGAATGCATTAAATAATGGTGAATAAATAATTTATTTTGAAAAAGAATATTTTCCCACTAAATATACAATAGATAAAAATATCCAATTGGATAACTTATCACTTTTGATGCGGTTACTAAGTCCGAAAAATGTTTTATTTATGCAAGATTTTATGTGAATGTTAATGTTGGTAAGGATATCCCTACTTCCATCAATTTATCCTCCAAATATGGAATTTTTAATCAAAAGATTGAATTTGAGAACACTTATTTTTTGTGCTCTATTATCATAGATCAAGGCATTTGGAGTAAATCTGTTTAGTAAATAAAAGTAATCAAAGGACATGGAGAAATATGGATAAGTCCATACTAAATGAGGCTCAATAAGAAAGTGAAAAGCTAGGTATTGATCATAATAAGAAGGAAAAAAAATCAAATATATACATAGGATGAGTAGGAAGTTAGGAACTGTGACAACATGTCAGGTTCAACCTCTATTCAAAGAATAGGAATGATGCTAGAAACTACCCCAAAAAATAAAGCAAATCAAGGTAAATTTATAGAATAAATTGAAATCAGTAAACAAAAACCAAAAGGTTCATCATAGGAAATAAAATGTAAGGATTAAAGAGACCATGGTATAATTAAAGGAACTTTTTAGCAGGATTAATACTAGGACCAAATCTAGAAAAAGGAGATGAAAAACATGTAGGAAAGGAGGGAAAGGAAAATTCATATATCTTAAGTTCTCCCAAAAACACCAAGAAAGAAACCCTAGTCTTGTTTGAGAGTTTCAAGGAGGAACTACTAGAGAATAATGAGTTGAATGAAGAAGAAATTCTGTCCTACACACTGGATTATTAGTTTAAGAGTGACACACACTTGAATGAGGAGAAATTAAAAGAGAGAGAGAGAGGAAGGAGAATTACAAAATAGTAATCATAATTATATCTTTGATTCCTCCTTATTCTTATATTCTTTAGATTTAAGTCCTAACAAAAATCAATTTGAAAGACCCCAAACTAAAGGACAAACTAAGGTGCTAGATTCAAATAGGAATCCTATATTATAATTGGAGGGGGTGATACCTTGTTCCTTGACTCAATCCTTGGGAAAAGGGTTGATCTCTAACTTAGTAGGTATAGCGCTGAATTTAAATAAAATTTATGCTAAAATAACAAGGAGTGTTAAAAAGTCAATGAGTCTAATAATGGAAAATAATAAGGGTAGATCAAATCATAAGGAAGTAAAAAATAATGATACAATGATATAAGTGGAAAATATAAACCAAAACACTTTGGAACTTAGTGATTCTAAGGGTTAATTTAAAACCCAACAAATGAATCCTTTTTTTCGAATATTAGGGCACTCAATATATTTATTCATTACTATAAAATTAGTCTAATGGTTGATGCAATGCAACTAGTTTGTAGTGTTTTGTCAATTTGAACTATTCTTTTGCTATTGTACAGCTATCTTTTTGCTATTGGGTGGTAGTGTTGTTTCAACTTGGGTTATTGTTAGCCCTATTATCTTTTTGGATCCATTTTTTTTTACTATATTTTAATATCTTTTGATTATTTTTTTAGGGTTTGGAACCTTTAAAAAACCCACCTCTTTGTCTAGTTCATAGCTCCAATAAAAATTATTCTAAGTCATGCCTAATCATCTAAACCATAACCTATTCTTGGGTCAACCTTTGATACATGTTATGAAAACAATACCATCAACACTACAATTTTTTTTGAAATTCATGCATAATGGACATTTGTATAATGTCTTATAGAAAATAATGCATTTAAATATTATAAAATGATGCAACTTAATAATGAAGGTAATTCACAATTATATTCTATATATAATTCCATAGTACTTCCATCACATATTATCCCCCACAAAAAAATCCGTAAATATGAGGTTGTGGAATTGAATAAAAATAATAATAATGAGCCAATTACAAGTGTATCAATCAAATAATAGTAAAAAAAGGAATAAAAAACTCATGTTGAACAATCCAAATAAATAGTACTAGATCTTTCCTTATTGGTTAATTCAAAAATTCTAGAGCCCATATTCATACATAATGATGATGACAATGAAATTCAAGGGAATAGAAATGATTATTTGGGAAAGATAAATTTTAGACCTATGGATCGAAATGAGTATTTATCTCATAATATGTTTACACCTATTGGCTCATGAGGGTATCATAATAATTCATATATAATGAATATTGACACATCAAAGTCTATTACTTGTTTGCTTTATTGGAATTAAGTTAAGTATTTTGAATATATATAAACTATAGACAATAATATACAATAAAGTAAAATGAAATACAATGCAATTGTAAAATATTTGAATGAGATATAATAGTATTTAATAAGGGTTGTTACTAGAGGTTCCTGATGTTTCATCAAAACATGTTAATTACAAGGATATTTGTATGAATCTAATTATGAAATACGAGAGAAAATAGATAATAAAAGTAACATGGCATATCAAGTACAAAACATAGATTATTAAATTAAGAATTCACAATAATCACATAGATCAAGATTAACTACGTAGGAATTAGACCACTATTAACATAAATATGAAAAGGAGCCATTCACATTTGTCTAGCTGTGTGAATCAATGAATAAACATAGCTAAATATATATTACAGAAGTTATCAAACATGGAATAATAACTATCGGTCAATCTCTCTATCACAATGAATCCAACCTACTTGTCAATCCATCTCTCGATTACAAAGAGTCCAATGTCACTATTACATTCTAGAAAAACATATATAGAATTAAACCATAAGTTATTTTAACTTCATTCATATATTCCTAGTATAAATATGTTTGTGACACAAATAGAATAATTATTTAGTATAAATTCGATGCTATGTCTATTTTTTACATACATCCAAACTTGTAGTTTTAAACTCATATTTACATGTTAACACATTATTGGAATTAATAAGTTGTCTCATCCTGAGATAATGTCACAGAGGTAGGTAGACCATTGAACTTATAAACTAGACCATAAGAAAGTTGGGACTCAATAAGATGCTCAAGAACCACTCAAGATGCCATTTACCAATTTTCACCCTGTGCACCCTATGTAGCTACCCTTATAGGTTTTCAAATAATAATATGATTGGCCTACTACCCTTGTGGGTTTTAAATAGACCGATGTAATCATCCTCTATCAAAATTAGAGATTAAAAATTCAAAATTTGAACTGCATAATATCTAACTGGTAGGTGGTAGCATTTATTGAGTGGATGAAGAGGAAGAAGTGTGAGACACAAGTTGAGATGCTTTGACAGAACTTTGGGACACACTCTTTTTATATTGAATAATATGCTATATTTGACTTGAAGGAATGAATTTTTATGAGTTTACCAAAGGTTTAATCACACTATCAAAGGTGGCCAAGTTTACCTTATAAACTAGTTAGGCAAGCAAAAAATCTTGAATGAGTGGTAGCATAACTTGCAGTTGACCTTGAGAATAAATTATAATTGGATGTCATCATTCTCTATGATAGGTGAGGCAAATTTAGTAGTGGTGATCCATTGAGAAATATCTTTCTAAATATTAGTCATCTTATTGGCATACCACTGTGATTATACTCCTATAAATGTGCTTTATAGCATTTGATTCTGCTATGTCTAGAGTTGCTTCATGACTATGCCCCATGTACTACTAGACTCTTGTAGTGATACATCCATCTCCTCAGATGTTATGGATTGGTTTTACATGGTTGCCTTAGCTTTATTTTCCTCTATAAATTCATGTCACGTGATTTCATATTCTGTGTCGAGTTGTTGCTTTCATTCAAGTAATAATTGGGTTATTTGAGTTGTTTAGATTAAGGCAACATTGAAAACCTATTGATATTCTTTAAGTAGTGTGAATAGAACATCTGTCTCCAATTTGATTGCTTGGCCTTGGACTTATATTTGGTAGACCTTTTTAATGGCTTAGAAATCATGTACCAGCTATGTAAGGAGAAGTGGAAACTCTTGGCAGTTTGAAAGAACCTAGATACTGATGACTTATGTGCATAACCATGGACATGGTCCTCAATAATCACTTGGCACTATGAATCTATTGGTGTAACTTTGCATTATATTTTTAAAAGCATTCCAAATGTGTATTTAATGATGATACTTTTTACGTGATTGATTTTTAGAATGTAGCTACTCCTTCTATCTACTTAGCCAATGGTAAATACAAAACATCTAAAGATGCTTCGGTGGTAGGTGGGGCAAGTGCCAATGTTGTGGATGACATGGTTACAGATGCTTGTTGCAATGGTATGGTTGGAAGTGAAAATGTGGTACACTTGGAGGATGAAGTAGGTACATCCCAAAGCTAAATGTTTTGTATAGGGCTCTTCCATAGGAGTGTCTTATTGCTTCACAGTGTTGGTAGTTTGTTGTTCCTTTTCCTATGCTTCCTCTTCTAAAACTTTCTTCATTTACATGTATTCATCTTATTTATATTTTATCTTAGCCTCATCCTACTAATAAGTCTTAGTGGCTTCTTCCTTATATGATTTATTATTTTACTATGCCTCCTCATGAATTTTTATTTGTCTCCTCCTATTCTATTTTATTCTATTGTGCATCTTTTGCAGATTGCTTCTTCTTATCCTCTTCTTCAAATTTCTTCTTTTTCTCTTATTTTATTATATCATTGTGCCTCAATTTTATGCATCCTTATTATATTATTCATCTACATCCTTTCTCTCACATACCTCCTATGCATCTATTTTATTGGTTGTGTCCTCAAATTTTGTCTTTTTCTACTCTTATTCCTCCTTTTTATTATGAAGTTCCTCTGCATCAATAGTCCATTTTTGAGCCCTAGTTTCCTCAACTTGTTTACATTATGTAGTATATTTTTGCTGTTGTTTATCTTCCTCTTTTTTTAGATTCTCCTCCTTTTGAATTTTATACTCCTTATGCACTCTATTGGATGTGACCCTCTATGCTTCATCACGGGCTGTGTGTTTTTACTCATTAGTTTGTTGCCCCATCACCGAATCCTTAGTGTTTGTGATTGGATATTATTATGATGATTGAACTACTACTAGCTATACCATTTCCTTGGAAACATATGATTTCATCTTACTGATAGTAACTAATTTTATTTTAGTTTACAATGTATTTTCTACTTGTGTTTGTTGTTCCTCCTATGTGTTGGGCTGTGGCAATTCAAATTGTGTAGGCTATTCCTCTATAGCTGTAAAACCTATGGTATGATCAATAATTATTGGATATACCTTGATCTCCCCTCTCATTCTTCTTCGAAGGTAAAGGGACTTTGGGGAACTCTCAAAAAGTGGTATAAATGGGTCTATTGGAGTATAAGATGTAGGGTGGCTCTCTATGAATAATCATGCTATGATCTTTTCTCATGCAACTTCTTGTCCTATAGTATTGACTATGATATAAGGAGGATAATTAGGGAGGTCAACCCTTATCTCTTTCAATACTTATTTTCACACTTTCACTATCCACACTATTTTCCAAAATAAAAACTCATTTTCATCTTATCTCTCATATAGGTCTTTAGCCATGTCAGAAAGCATTACCTAATAGAATTCCTATTCATCTATCCCCATCATTGGCAAGTCACAGTGAGATGTAATCTTTAACACCTCTGGGTCATCCTACCACATAGAAGTGCTATGTGTTTTTATCTTTTATGGTAGAGGGGAATGTATTTTTACCATGGCTTTTCTCTTTCCCTTATATGGCTGTGATGTGATAGGCTCAAGTTACTATGATATCGGTATTGATGCTCTCAAAGATATCATCTATAATGGCATTGCACATTACATAGCTAATGCTTTGTATCTATTTAATTCTTTTTGGGTTATCTACATATCAATGAAGAATAGTAGAATATGACCTAGTGTTGTGGGAAACTCATGGATATGCACCATGATAACTTTGTGTAGCTTGGTCACCATGACATGTTATCCCAAGTACTACATGACATCTATAAGGACTCTAGAATTAAATGTGATAAAGTGGACCAAATACTCCAACCATGATAAAAACTTCACTTGGTGTGAAAAGTATGTTATTTGATATGTCTAAATAAGGATTCGTAACTAAATGTTAATCTAGTAATCAACATCCTTATGCACCTCTATTTTAGGTGAATTCCACTATGTGAAGACTAACAAGAGGACCAAAAAATTATATTAGAAATTAAGGTTCACAGAAGTCAAGACTTTGTCAATGTTGGTGGTCAGATCAGAGACCAAGAATTTAGGCTAGTTGAATTCTTAGTTGAGGTGGATGATGTAGTGGGAAATGTTAATTACCCCCTTTGTAGCTTGTTTGGTATTATTAGTTTTTCACTATTATCTCTATGTGATATATGATGTTGTTAGGTTGTGGAGCTAAAAGCTTCAACCTTTGCAAACTAGGAACAGATGGTTGCTGAGTTCTACAGGAACCGGCGTCGGCAGCATGACCGACGTCGGCAGGATCCAGTGTAGAAGGCAACCGGCGACGGCAGGAAGTCGGCCGACGTCGGCAGAACCAGACCAGCAGGGACCGACATCGGTCGCCTGTGTGTTCCCGAAGTGTTCGTTTCACGGACAGTTAGTTAAGTGAACGATGAGTTTGCATGTCAAGACCAGCCAGAGTCTTGGGCTGCGAGGATAATTGTTTAAATTAAGAGTCATAGTTATTGTTTGAGTTAGGGATCTATTTATAGACCCATTGGCATGTATTGTTTAAGGCATGATATAGAAAGGAAGAGTTCCTTCTAGTTGTAAGATCTATGAGTTGCAGGTTGTTGCAAGCTCATTGGTGATCTACATGTAAGCTTGGTCTTTGAATTGCAGGTTGCAGGTTCATGAGAGATCAGCTTGAAGTGCTATAGAGTGCTTGATGTACCGACAGGGTTATTACTGACTGGTTGGTGAGGTGAACACCAATTCTGTGTGTGAGTTGGTTGTTGGGACCGTTTTTGTGTAGGAGAGTGTGTGTGAGAAGAATTACTGTACACTTGAGGTGTGGCGAATCTCTGGAAGGTGAAAGAGTGTGGCGGCTCTTTGATGTATTCTTTTCTGTATATTGTTAATACAAGATAGTGTATTATCTCTCATATTCTGTGCTATTGGTGAATTCTAGTTACTTGTGTTTTTGGTTATTTCCGCATATTCAATTGCTTATATATTTGGTAATCATACTGTGCTCTATCTGAGGAGCAAGATCCTAACCAGTGGAGTCAGAGCATGCTTGTTGTTCTTAGATTCCTGACAAGTGGTATCAGAGCCTTGGTTGTAGGTTCTTGAGCTTGATACCAACAATTGGTATCAGAGCTTTTGGTTGGGATACTAACAGATTGGTGTAGATCTGGGTAGTGTGTTTTGATTACAGGTTACTCACAGGGTTTCTATTTGAGTGGGAGTTGAGCAATGACAGAAAGCAGTCAACTACGAATGGAAAAGTTTAATGGCAAGAACTACCAATTATGGAGGATGCAGATTGAGGACTATCTGTATCAGAAAGATTTGTACTTACCGTTGGGTGGGGTTGCTAGCAAACCCTTGGATATGAAAGATGAAGAATGGGAGGTTCTTGATCGGAAGGCTCTGGGATCTGTTAGATTGAGTCTTGATTCATCTGTGATTTCCAGCTTATCACAGTGTAAGACAACGGTGGAGTTGATGAAATCTTTGGCAAATTTATATGAAAAACCCTCGGCTTCAAACAAGGTATTTCTTATGAAGCATTTATTTAATTTGCAAATGTTGGAAGGTGGATCTATTCATAGCCATCTTAGTGATTTCCATGGTTTAGTAAACCAGTTAAGTTCAGTGAATATTGTATTTGATGATGAACTTAGAGCTCTCTTAATCTTGTGTTCATTACCTGAAAGTTGGGAAGGTTTGGTAATGGCAGTTTCTAATACTGTGTCTCCTTCAAAAGTCTTAAAAGTGGATGATGTTGTGAGCGTGATCTTGAATGAAGAGATACGCAGGAAAAGCACAGGTGAATTATCTGGAAATGCTTTGAGTGTTGAAGGAAGAGGAAGGCCAAGAGAGAGGACAGAGCGTGGGAGATCAAGGTCGAAGACAGGCAAAAGATCCAAGTCCAGGTATGGCAGAATAACCTGCTGGAAATGTGGAAAGCAAGGGCACTTAAAGAGAGATTGCAGATCGGGTGAAGATCATCATGAAGAACATGGAGAAGAAGCAGATGTTGCAGGCTACGTTGCACAGGATGCTCTGGTATGTTCTTTGGATAAAGTAGAATCTTGGGTATTAGATTCTGGTGCCTCTTTTCATGCATCTCCACATAGAGAATTTTTTCATGAGTATGTCCAGGGAGACTTTGGAGAAATTTGTGTAGGGGATGGTAAGTCTTGTCAGATCGTTGGCAAAGGCAAAGTGAAACTGAAATTGCAGACAGGTGACACATGGGTGTTAAAGGAGGTCATGCATGTCCCAGTTCTGAAACAGAATCTGATTTCGGTTAGAAGTTTGGGTGAAGAGGGTTGCACAGTAACTCTCACAGCAGACTCTTGGAAGGTTACCAAGGGTACACTTGTTATAGCTAGAGGTAAGAAAGTAGGTACGCTTTATCTATCTACTTGTTTTACTGATTCTCTTTCTAGGTTATCTACTTCAGCTGTAGATTCAGAGATGTGGCTTGATAGGCTTGGTCACATAGATAAGAAGGAGATGCTGGTTCTTGAGTCAAAGAATATGCTTTCGGATTTGGAAGGCATGGATCGTGGTTTCTGTATGCAGAAGAAGAAGGTAAGGTTTCTTGAGGAATCTGATGTTAGTGACAAGAACGGGAAAGCCTTGGTTTTCAAGGAGAAGGTGACGGACAGAGTTCAGCATAATGTGCAGAGGAATTCTGAGCAGAGCAAAGGTGATTTGGACAAGGTCTTGATCCAAAAAGAGCTCGCGGGAAAAAGTCAGGTCTCACAAGAAAAACATAGAGACCGACGTCGGCAGGAAAACTGGCGTCGGCGTCCAGACAGGGACCGACGTCGGCTATGTGAAGCCCGACGTCGGTGACTCAGGGCAGACAGAGACCGGCGTCGGCCAGGGGAAACCGACGTCGGCAGGGAGGCACTCGCAGGGAACCGACATCGGTCGTCTGTAGACTGAGACGTGACCGGCATCGGTTACTGAGACGAATTTTGGGTGGATAGCTAGTTGTCATGGAGTCTCAAGCGCCCATATGGAGGACTGAAGGTGTAAGTAAGTTCTTAAATTTGTCATTTCCCTTCTTTACACTACTTGTTGCTCACTTATGGCATAGGACCAGGAAGTTGTTGAAAAAGCAGAACAGGTAGATCTAGGAAACAATGGGAGCTTGGCATGGATGAGGATGTGATTCCTTGGAGGAGAACCAAACAGGTGTTTTGGGTAGTGTTGCCAGCTGGAAGTAAGCACTGAGAGACGAATGGATGTTGAGGATGAAGAAGAGCGGAAATGGTTACGTGAGATGGAAGATCAGGGTATATGATCTTGTTTTAGCTGCAGGGCAATGGAGATTTGATCATTGTGTTTCTCTTTACCAGGTTGGATAGTATTAGCTACACTATTCTATTTTCTGTATGATGTGCTTATTTCAGGGTTACATATACAGGTATTTTTGAACTAAAGGTAAAGCTAGTTCAGGTGTTTGTCATGGAGAATCTGGGAGCAGCAAGATTCTTTGGCATGAGTGTGATCTAGAGACATGGAGGTCTTGTTGACTTTGTTTCAGGATGATTGTGTGAAGCCGGTTAGCACACCGATGGTAAGACAGTTCATAGAACAGGTGTCTTGATTCACATAATGAGGTTGAGTGCATGGTATGTACTAAACCTGAGTTTTCCCAAGCAGTGGGAGTTGTCACAAGTTTGGAGTCAATCCGGGAGAGTATAACTGAAGGGCAGTTCAGTGGGACCAGCAGCAGGTGCACATGCTATGCAGGGTCAAGTTCTTTTTCTACATGGTTGTAGATGCAGATGTGGCAGGTAATTTGGATGACAGATTTTGCATCACAGATTTTGTGGTGGTTGGTCTTCAAGAGTGATCTTGAGGAGGGATACAAAGCCAAGGAAACAAACTAGACGGTGTACAGGTACAGGTACAGGTTGCAGCTATTTATCTCCAAGTGGGAGATTGTTAGGTTGTGGAGCTAAAAGCTTTAACCTTTGCAAACTAGGAACAGATGGTTGCTGAGTTCTATAGGAACTGGCGTCGGCAGCATGACCGACGTCGGCAGGATCCAGTGCAGAAGGCAACCGGCGACGGCAGAACCAGACCAGCAGGGACCGACGTCGGTCGCCTGTGTGTTCCCGAAGTGTTCGTTTCACGGACAGTTAGTTAAGTGAACGATGAGTTTGCATGTCAAGACCAGCCAGAGTCTTGGGCTGCGAGGATAATTGTTTAAATTAAGAGTCATAGTTATTGTTTGAGTTAGGGATCTATTTATAGACCCATTGGCATGTATTGTTTAAGGCATGATATAGAAAGGAAGAGTTCCTTCTAGTTATAAGATCTATGAGTTGCAAGTTGTTGCAAGCTCATTGGTGATCTACATGTAAGCTTGGTCTTTGAATTGCAGGTTGCAGGTTCATGAGAGATCAGCTTGAAGTGCTATAGAGTGCTTGATGTACCGGCAGGGTTATTACTGACTGGTTGGTGAGGTGAACACCAATTCTGTGTGTGAGTTGGTTGTTGGGACCGTTTTTGTGTAGGAGAGTGTGTGTGAGAAGAATTACTGTACACTTGAGGTGTGGCGAATCTCTGTAAGGTGAAAGAGTGTGGCGGCTCTTTGATGTATTCTTTTCTGTATATTGTTAATACAAGATAGTGTATTGTCTCTCATATTCTGTGCTATTGGTGAATTCTAGTTACTTGTGTTTCTGGTTATTTCCGCATATTCAATTGCTTATATATTTGGTAATCATACTGTGCTCTATCTGAGGAGCAAGATCCTAACCAGTGGAGTCAGAGCATGCTTGTTGTTCTTAGATTCCTGACAGATGTGAAAACTTGGACCTAGTCATCCATAATATCTATAATTGGGATTCCCTTGGAACCTATGGAATGGGTTTCATGAACTTCTTGCATAGGTGGTGGTGCTTTAGATTTATAAGGTTCCATTAGTTTTCCACATGCTAGTAAACTTGTGGCATGTGCCATCATAGAATTATTGATATAGATGGTAACCTCCTTAGATAGGTAAATCTTACCCTCATTATATGGGCCTAACATTAATTTCATGATCTCATTGAGGTTGTTGAAATTTAGCAATTAGACATTTGACATCTGTGGTATGCAATTGATGTGTTTGCACCATAGTGAAGGGATGTAAACATTAGACAAATTTTGGGAAAAATAACTTCTAATCAATGAATTTGATGATCTCAAATGCATTTGGGTCTAAAAATGTTGTTTATTGAAGGGATAACCCAATGCCCAGGTCTTCCTTTTGAGAATTAATAAGAGTTTTGATAGTCTAGAAAGATAGAAAGCAACTATTATACCCGCTTGAATTTTAATACTACTATTATGATAGAACTTATGCCCTTCACTCAAGGAGATGGAAAAATGCAAATTTGGATAAGTCTCAGCTTACTAAGTGTAAGATGCCTAAATTATGTATCTAACCTAACTTTTATAACTTCCCACATGCTCTTCTACCTATTATTGATTTAAATTTTCCCTATTATCATTCAATTTTGCCTATGTGCACATTAAATAGGAAGAATCGTGTCTAGCTAATGTATCAACTTTGTTGAGTTGGCCTAGAATTTTGATGATAGATAGAATACAAGAGATATCACATCACCATATTTTTTACACACTGTACTTGATTATTCCTTTCATGATATTGACCTACGATATATTTTAGGATACTTGTCAATATTTTCACCTACTTTTTCATTAGCAACCACATTTGACCATTTGTATCTTTTATCTTCTTGAAATCCTACCACTGTGTGATTCTTAGACTTAATTGAAGTTGCAAGATATCTTTTTAAGCTCATCATATCCTTCGACCAATACACTCTTCATTACTATCACCTTCTATTACATTGATCCTTATTCCTTTCTTTTGTGACTCTAAGAGAATGCATTCTAACCTACACACTCAACACAAAATAAAAACAAACCACACTCCAATATGACTAAAATAAATCCTAAACTACATGGTGTGACTCAACACCTTTTCATACTTTTAGAGATGTATTATTGGTGATAGGGTTTGGGCCTACTTTCATTCACCCATTTAGGTAAAATGGTGCCTTTAAAATCCATTTTTACTACCATTACTAGGTGTGATAAATCATGGATAATTTATGGACCTTTTCATTTGATGTTGAGCTTGTTTGGGAAGGCTCTAAATCAATTATCATAAAGTAATATTGGCTTATCCACATGAAACTCTTTGTTACACAAGTTATTATCATGCCAAGATTTATGGCTATGTTTATGTACCTTATATGTCCAAGATGCTTTGCATATATCTTCATCTATGTGATTTAGATCCAATAACCTATTTGTTAATGATTATCAATCACCTATGTACATAATGATTATGATTTGTAGACTAGGTACTATACACTCCATGGGTATGACTGCTTCTAAACTATAGAATAGCTAAAATGGAGTGAACCATGTTGCATGATTATAATATGTGTGGCATGCCCATATAAATATAGAAAGTAGATCCTCTTAGTTGTCCCTTTGAACATTACAAATTTTAGTGAGCATCTTACCCAATACCTTATTTGTAGCTTTAGCTCAACCATTAGACTAGGGATGATATGTTGTACTTTTGTGGTATGAAATTAAAAATTCATCAATGAGAATATTTATAGTCTTATTCAAGAAATGGGTTCCCCTATCACTTACTAGTTTAATAGGATATCCAAACCTAGTAATGATATTTTTGTATAGAAATTTTTTTGTATCCTTAGCACCATAATTAGGCATCATAACAATTTCCACCCACTCCATAAAATATTCTATTGTAGTAATAATATATCAAGCATATCTAAGTTTACTAGGTGGATTAATGGGACCAAAAAAATCAATTCCCAACTACTTAAAGGGTTATTTTATATTATCAGTTGTAGAGGTATTTTGTCTCTCTAGTTCATCTTGCCCATCTGTTAACATACATCACACTACTATGCAACTTTGTGGGCACCTTGAAATATATGAGGCCGCTAAATACAACTCTATATGATATTTATCATAATTAATTATCTTAGTAAGTGACCCCCTATGATCCCCTAATGTGCGTCTTTAATCAATTGTGGCCTTTCATGCTCCAACACAACTCTGCATAACACTTCATCCTTGCCTAGATTGTAAATAAATCCATTGATAATACTATATGGAAAGGCTTTGTAATGAGTTACTTCTTATCCTTTTCCACATAGTGTTCCAAAAATATTCCATGTTCAACAAATTTTATGATTTCTTGTAAATGTTTTAGGATCATAGACACATGAAATAAATGTGCATCTGAATACTCATTTAGGATCTCCTTTAACTACCCATCATCATGTAGTCTACTCAAATGATCTGGACCCACATTCTCCCATCCTAACTTAACAATGATCTAGAATTTGAATTTTTGGAATAGCATCAATCATCATGAAATGCATCCTCCTATCATGGGCTTATTAACTAGGTATCATAGTGCGTAATGATCAATGAATAGCTCAAAGGGTGTGGCCAAAAGGTAGTGATAGAAATTTTGAACTGAAAAAACCATTACTAAGGCCTCTCACTTGGTTATCATATATTTTTTCTTCACAACATACAATTTATTACTTGTGGAATGAATAGGGTGATCCATCCACCCTATCTTGGTTGTGCTAGTACAAATGCAACTAAAATTATTGGTGCATCTACATGTATATGAAATGGTTTATTCTAGTTTGGGAAGACTAGGATAATGATAGTCAACAATCTCTTTTTCAATTAAATGAATTCTACTTGGCATTCCTTTGTCCATACAAACTACATTCCTTTTCATAGCAACTTATCCAAAGGGGAAGATATGGGTGCATACCCCTTAATGAAATTATGGTAGTATCTTTTATGTACTAAAAAATATTGAATCTCTATTGAACTTCTAGGTGGATGCATTCCAAAAATTACTTTAATCTTAGCTTGATCTACCAAGGTGCCCTTATTAAAAATTACATGTCCTAGTAGGACCCCAAATGACATGAAAAATAAAATTTTATTTAAATTGAGTATAATTCACAGTGCCCTACATCTCTCCACCCTAAGTCTAAGTTTAGACAAGTGATTTTTGAATAAATAAAACACTACCCAATCATCCAAGTTGACTTATAAAAATTCATGGATAAAATCCTTAAATGCAATTACTACATCTCTAGAGAAAACCACAAGTGCATTATTAAAACCAAATGGAATTACCTTATATTAAAATGATCCCCATTTGGTTGAAAAAGTGGTCTTGGCCTTTTCCTCTTGTATGATTGGGATATGATGATATCCACTGAATCCATCTATGAAGGAATACACTTCATGTTCTATAACCACTTATAAAAATTCATTTGTGAATGGAATAAGAAATGGATTGACACAAGGCTCATTCAAGATGTGATAGCCTCCATAGATTCAAATCTCACCAGTCTTCTTAGGTTCCATGACCACAGGGCTAACCCAAGTAACTTTCTCTATAGGAAAAATAATGCCAACTTATTGCATGTGATCCAACTCATATTTCCATTTAAGTTTCATATTTGGGTTCAATCAGTAGGGTATTTTCTTGATTAAGCATACACACTCCTTTAAATCAATGTGTATTTACACTAAGGATGGATCTAAACCCTTAACCTCTATGAATTTTTTAAGAAATACATCCTAATAGTCCTTTAATAGATAACTTTTGATATGTCTTCCTGAGTCTAATCATATCCAATAAGCACCAAATTGGGAATGTACACTATTCCAATGTTATTCACATATTCCTTTAGGGGTTATTGATAGATGTTTCATTACTCATTAATAATGGAGTCATGTAGTCTGCACTAGTATTGTTGCTTTAGAAAATTGATATGTCATAACATTTCTTCTTCTGTCTACTCTATGACTAGGTCTGAAAGTGGCTCAACTTCTCATTATGGTTCAAATAGATCAGATAAAGTCATGTCATCCTCATTTTAAAAATTAGATATCCAATCATATTGATTATGTATCCTATAGCAAGGCTGAACTAGGATTTGATCCTTATTTTTTCTGCTTTGTAGATCTGTAAGGCATCATTCAAGTCAGAGGATATGATTTGTTGCAAATATGACTTAGCCATATTATCTAAGTCCTCAACCCACCCATGACATAGAAATATATTTAACTTATACAATGACTTATGTGTCAAGGGGTTATCATCTTATAAATGAATGTTTGAATGAATTCACTCTAGATCTCTACCCAATGTTTTATATCCCACCTACACTCTTGATGTATGTACCAATAAGTTTGGAAAACACCTACTATTTATTTGAAAACATGTACTAAGTAATTTAGGGCCATAAATTCTGTAGTCTAGACTTCCACACACTCATAAATATGAAGCTCTAGATAGTCTCCCTCTTATAACACTGACCAGTCTTTTATGATAACTTATAGTAACTAGAAATAGTCTATAAGTATTTTACATGCTTCATCCTAGCACAACTGCTCTTCATGGTGAACTGACCACTGGTTTGTAGCAATCCCCTTAAGTGCATAATTAGGAGCACTAACACTCTAGTAAATATCAAGTACATGCTATTGGAATTGGATAATAAATTGGTTGACATCCCCAATTGTAAAATATTGAGACATTTGACACTTTGTCATAAAGACCATCTACAAAGGATGTATCTTGTGATATCCCTTAGCCTAACTAAGTATGTGCATATCATAATATCCACTCACTAAATAAGATATATCCCATGGTATAATGCCTTTTAGAGTTAGTTTTATGTAATCTTTGTCTGTGTGACCCATTTGGTATAAGAAGTATATGTTAGACTAAGTTGGCATCCTCTTAGACGTAGATCACACATCATCCATTTATAGCTACAAAATATCTATGTGATTTAATGTAGGATTGAAAATTAGTTGTTCTTTGTGCATAAATTTTATTTATGTGTTGGTTCTATAATAGATAAAGTGATATTTGGTAGCTTATAGATATTGCTATTTATCTTTTGTATTCACTTTCATCCAACTACTTTCCCCATAAATAAATGGTGAATTAGGGTCTTTAGGTATGCAATATGGTCTTTTCCCACATTTATTTAGTGGAATTACTATGATGTTATTTCCTTGATGGGATTCTAATTGATTCATCACTATGTTGATGGGTATTTGACCATCATACACCCACTTCTTTCCAATCAATGCAGGGTAGTGAGTCTTATCTATCTTCATGTCAATGAATTCAAAGTCATTATTATCACTCAAACTGTGAACCTATTGAATTGGAAGAATTGGTTTAGTGGAATAATGGGATCATCCCCCAAGTTGTGGGACACTTGTACTCCTTTGGACAAAATTTTAGATAAGGCCAAATTCCTTATATTCTAAATTCATCTGATTTAGGATCAACATGTAGGCCTAAAAGAGATAAATTATTAGAGAGTTAACCTTAATTTAGGTCCTTCCTATAGGTTTCTAGGTTTATCCTAAGTCTTATTTATGTGTGTATTTATTGTAGTTATAAATACACTTTATTTCTAAATTTATGAGCTGTCACTCACCTCCCTGTTCCAATCTTTGGATTTAGAGTTACTTGGATGTAGCTCTCCTTTCCCCACATGGTACACATTTACCTTCACTCTCTAAGGGAATAGGACACAAGTGGCACACACATAGGAGGATTGTAATGTAATAATGAGATTATTTTTAACTCCCATTCTCTTCCTTTAGATCTATAAAAGAGCCCTTCCTCTCCTCTTTTCCTTACTATAATCTCATAGCTCTCTCTCTTCTTCTCTTGATTCTATCTTGTACTTGTTAGAGTTTTTTGGTAGCAAACCTTCTAATAAGACCACGTGGGTTTTTATTTGATATGTTCAATTTCCCACTTTAAAATCTTATATCAACTTATGGTTTGCACCTTGAGAGGTAACTTAACTTCTTTCTTGTTTTCATTTCTACACTTTCAACGTTATTGATAAACATTCTTGGCATAAATCCTTTCATGGTATCATAGAAATCTATAGCTAATCCTAAGTCTAAAATTTATTACAGGGAAAAGAGAGACAATTTTTTTAAAATGGAAATAATGGTGATGAACCAAAACCAAATAAATCACCTTTATAGGCATTGAAGATCACACTTCAAATATTAGAGGATAAGAAAATATCACATAAACTCCAAATTGTATATTCTAATTACATGAATATTTCACATTGAGGTGCATGACACATTAAAATGCTAAGAGGTATGAGAAAAAATTGACAAGTGGTATATTTATAGACCTATATGCACACAACATACAACCTAAAAGAGAAATCCAAGTTCTACATAGAGGTGCTAGGAATGGATGATAATGAAAGGGACAAAGATCATCCATAGGAAAATATCAATAAACCAAAGGATGCACATATAATACAAGAATAAAGGAAAGAGCTAAACTCAATTCTCATTAAAATGCAAGGCTCAGGTAGTAAAGGGCTTGTGGAAGGTAAATTTTAGTAGTATTATTGTGCTATAAAAATATTGACCCTTTTATAATATAAGACCTAGGATTTTATAAGTAATGGGAATCCCACGGGTTAGTGATTACAATAAAAAATATAGCTGAGAGAATTAAATTAAATATAAGAAATCAAGATACATAATCTCTTTATAAGTCAGACAAGGATGGTCAAAGGTAATGAGAGATTTGACTGTGTTTTTGAGGCATAGTGATGAATTCCTTAGGCTTGAACTTGTTAGCTCAACACTCTTTTTGTTTGGTTGTATAAAAACTAATCTTTAATCACTCAATGACCATAAATAAATGTCAAAGGCTTCATGTCTAGGAATGCAACTAAAGATTTTTGTCTAATTTTATCACTTCTATTTTCAATACTACTCCCTAGAGACTTTCATGCCATGCTTGTCATTAAGATAGTTACTTATCCTGTATGTTCTAGTCATGATATCATCATGCTAGTCTCACTCACACTTTAATTCTATTAACTTTATTAACATTAATTTTGTAGACTTGATCTTAGTTTAATCCACTCTGCCAACTACAATGTCCTCCTAAGTCATTAATCTAGTAATTATACAATCCTTGAACCACCATGCTTTGATTCTAAAAATATTGCTTATGATGGTCTTGACATACAAATGGGCCATAAATTTTAGGCTGGTGAAATAATGACATGGTTCCATTTCATTCATCACCTCCTTGTTATTGGGCCACATCACCCCCTTTAATCCATTGAGCCTCAACCATAGTCTATGGCCTCCACATGTCATCTTCCTGATTACTTCAAGCTCTATGCTATAAATATGTAAGTTGGTCCACATGGTAGCTTCTTCTTTTCTTACCACTTCATCAATATTTATCAATTTATCCCTATCAAGTGTTAGTTGGTGCTCTCCTATTTTTTGGGTGCTTCTACCACTATGTGCTTAGGGCCTACCATCTCCACATGGTAAGCTATCATTAATGCCTAGGTTCATCTTTGGATGTCATGTGGAATTATTTTATTTATTATGGGATTCATGTCACTAATCATGACATCCCCCTTGGCTTAATTTATCATGACCTTAGATCGATAATTAGCTTTGCCTCTACGAGGCCCACTTTGACACTTGGAAGTCTTATCGCTTTCCTAAGCCTTTTAATGGTTTTGATGGGAAAATAGGCTATAAAATTTAGGCCCATGATTTATGTTAGAGGTAAAATAACTAAGAGGTGGGGGGCTAAGTCAATGATGAAAGATAATCTAATTCAATTCCAAACTCTTAGCTATTCAACATATATAATCATAATGCATACAAATTAACCATTACAATGAACAAGGAAGATATAACAAGATCAACCATGTAACACATGATATATGTGGGAAACCCTCTTGGGGGATAAAACCCACTAAACCTTGTAAGATGGATTATAGTACTATAATAAGAAGATAGAAACTTATACCAACACCAACTAATCAAGGAATACCCATCCCTTAATTTAGTGAGACACCCATCCCACAAGGAGGAACCAAACCAACTACCTTGATTTGATCTCCACTTTTGGTTTGATGTCTTATACACTTAATGATGGAGTTATATTAATTTCAATATTTCCCCTTTACACTCTCACAAACTTGAAATCTCAAACCATGCATCTAAAACACCCTTTTGGATCACTCTCAAATAGCCTCTAGGGCTTACTCAATCTGCACTTTCTAGGCTTATTAGGTCCAATGACCTATACATTCATCTTCATCAAATTTATCAAAAAATCATGAATAATTATCTTCTCTCTTTGATGGTCCTCACTGACCTGTACCTTCTCTTTCAAAGGTTCTCTCCTTCACTTGACTCCACACTTTTTTAACTAGCATAATTAGTCTAATTAGACCTTGTACTTATACCACTCTCTTCCTTTAACCCATCTTATTCAGCCAAGATGATTTACATATTTTAAATACACTTAACATAGGTACATACACACATTAAATGTAATAACCACACTCTTCATAGTTCAGTCATTACCTCATTAGCCCCAAACCACCATTAGGTCTTGGTGAGACCTAAAATAATTAGGCCTTCATACTCACACATTACATATGAGACTAATTGGACCACCTTAATTATTTAAAAATGATTATAATACATAAAATATATCTCCAATATCCCATTTATCTCTCTCATATGGGTCCATACCACCTGGAACACCAACTCAACACTTGAACCTACCAATTAGGTCTCCTCCCTGTTTAGGCCTTCATACATAGAAAACATATTCTTTAAATTTTGAAACAAATACTCAAATATTTCAAATAGACATATGATTAGATCACATGGGTGAAAATTTCAAGACCTATATAAATCTTTCATGTGATTTAGATAGTTCAACATAGGCTCTAATCACTCAAAAAAACTCTCTCAAATTGATCACTCAGACTAGTCATATATAGTCAAAATATAGTCAAGTTATTTTGATTCTCCATAACTAATCAGGGGTAAATCATGAAAAATAACACTTTTTAATAAATATTTTAGACTTATATAACATCTCCATACTCATTTTATTCTTCAATTCTGCTCAAAAAATCTTCAACCTACCTCTACAAGATGGTCACTCAAATTGCCAATGTATTCAATAAACAAAGTCAAATTTTAAGACTTTGTTCATACTGAATATGGATTATTAAAACCTAAAAAATCCAAAAATATGGTCCTCATGAAGTATAAAACACTCTAAAATATTTATTTAATCTTGAAACATCAAAATACCATAAAGAAATATTCAATTACCCTTCTTGAGTTACTTGCAAAACATGGTTAAACACATAGTCAAGTTAGAGCTCAATATCTTTGATTGTATAGATAGTAAAAACTTTTAACCAATGTATCTAGATGTGAATTGAATAATTTTTGGCCCACATACCAAAATTTTGATTGGTTTAAAGATATGGGCATGATCAAGCAGAAGCCATTGCGTTGAAAGAAGACTTTGGCTTTTCAATTTCAAAATACTTTGGGGTTTCTCAAGTAAGTAACTAGTCTACAAAACCCTGAATTAATATAAGTAAATAAATGAAAATTAAGTAAGAAGGAGTAGAGATCTTGATGAAATAAAAATTACAAGGTTGATTTCTTTTAGGACTCTTTTGCACTAAGTATTTTCTTTCAGAGTTTTGTTTAGGCTACGTGTTGGAATTTATTCAAACATTTTGCCTGAAGGAAAGGTTCCAAAGGGAAAGTTACTTCATTTGAATGAGTGTTGGGAATTGTTTTAGACATTTTTTCTGAAATAATTTCCCCAAAGGGGCACTTCTTCCAAAGCCTAAGGCATTTAAATTTTTTTTGAAGGGTTATTCTCGACAAAAAGGTCCAAATAGAAAAGCTGAAGGGTACTTTCCTTTCAAAAAGGCCATTTTAAAATTACCAAATGGTACACTTTAAATTTTATGAAGGGCATTTCTTGAGAAGAAAAGGGCATTTTCCAAAGCTGAAGGGCACTTTTATCAACAAAAAGGGGGGCTTTTCAAAAAACCTAAAGGGTCCTTTCCCTTCAGAAAAGATACTTTTTCAATAGCTGAAGTGTCCATTTCAAAAAATCATAAGGTTTATTTTCAAAAAGGAAAAGGATTAATTTACAAAGTTTTGAGGGGAAATTTCCCTTTGGAAAAGGGCATTTTATAAAATTTTAAAGGGTAATTTCCCTTCGAAAAAGGACACCTAACAAAAGTCCAAAAAAATTGTCCAAGGAAAAGATCTTGCAGATTTATTTCTTTCAAAAAAAGGTTTCGCTACAATTTTACTGAAGACCTAATTATTTTGGGAAATTTTTTTGCAATGAAAAAGGCCTGAAAGAATTAGGCCAAAGCAAAAAAGGCTGAAGTAATTTTCTAAAGGACACATTTCCTTCAAGAAAATTATTTGAGATAATTTTTTCAAAGGCAAATTTATTTTGAAACTTTTGTCCCAAAGCAAAAGACCTTTTCCAAAGCCAAAGGGAATATTCTAAAGCCAAAGGCACTTACATAATTTATGAAGGGTTATTCGCATCAAGGTGGACCAACTGAAAGGTTTTGAAAGGTTAATTCTATCAAAGGGTGTCCTAATCAAAATCTTGCAAGAAATTGGCCAAAAAAAAAGTCCATAGGAAAGTGTCTGAATGAAATGACCTGAAAGGATTAATGATGTTCACACCAGTGTCAAAGTTCAAGCTCATAAAATATCCATTGGGATTCAAATATCCCATGATGAGCCCATAAATGTCAAAATTTGAACCCTTCCAAGTAGCCATTTCAATTTGAAAGGCCTAAGACATTTGTGTAGATGTCAAAGATGGGTCTCATAAAATAGCCATTGGCATTCAAAAGCTTAAAGGGTAGTGGGACCAGGCAGATCCAATAGAAAGGGAGAAGTGAGGGAAAGCATAATAGAAGAAAGACCAACTCAAATGTGGAATTAGTATCTAGATAAAGGTCATAATTCATCATTAAGACCCCTCAAAGACACAAGTGGGTTATTCACACCTATTTTTACAAAGTGGGTCGATGACTTAAATGAAGAAGTGAAACCATGCTTCCAGATGAGTCCTTGACATCCAAAATCTAGGAAAACTAATATTTTAGATTGTTTTTCCTCTATAATTAGCTCAGGTCTAGTTTTAAATTTAGATTTGATGTTTGCATTCAATGAAGAGAATCCTAAGTCATACCCTAGATAATCAACCACCCAAAATAGGTTCAATCATAATGCTACTAGGTGCATAATTATGGGGACCTTGTCCTGGTGATTAAAGAGAGTTAATGTAGTCAGGGGTTTAAAAAAGCCATAAAAATATCTCAATCATTATGACCCCCTCTCCATCCTCTCATGCAAGTCCCCTCTTCTCTCATCCATTTCTACTATGTATAGAGGCTTTTGATCCAAAAAATGTATCCTCAACTAGTGATAGAGTTACTCTATCAAAATCACATTATAACACTCTCTTGAAGAAATAAGATGAATTTTTTGATTCTAGTTTGAAGCCAAGTGTACATTATTGGAGTTTTAATTTGTATATGTATGTCCATTTTCATCATCTATAAATTCTCCATGTATCTTGCTTTAATTCTTTGGGTTCCTTGTAGGTTGTGTGAAGTGTCAGACATCAGTACCTTAAAAATGTCACAAGATTGTAGTGTCTTATATGGACCTATTTCCTTATGTCCTTTAAATTTTAGGGTTTCCCTTCAACCTCCACATAAAATACTTATGCTGGCAGCCTTGAGATAAGATCAGATTAGTCTATGTCTTGTTTAAATTTGATAGTAGTCATTAGGGCTTCCAGGCTAAAAGTGGATCATTTCATCTTTGGTTCATCACCATAATTAGTTTAGTTTTACCTTTCACACCATCTCTCTTTCCATTTTCCTTAGTTAGTGGTAGGTTTTAGTGTGGGAAACAAGCTAAAGTGAAGCATCTAAGGAGCTAGACTCATAAAAAATCCTAGAGGTTCAACCTCACTATAGGATACCTACAGCCTGAGGTTGTTATAATAGTATACCTAGGAGTGAGAGAGCCTAAAAAAATCTCCCATAAGGGTGTAATTCTATGCTACAATAATTCCTCTTTGAATTTTACTTTTGCACCATCAAGAAATTCATCCTAGATCAAAATATATAATCAAAATATTGAGTATTGGTTTATCCTTTTGCTAATTCAAATGCCAATGATCACTGGTTAATACAAATCATCTGACACTTGTCTTTTTCTTATGCTCCTTGAAAGATTTATCAAATATGATCCATTGATCTCCTTAAGATTTTCATATCTTTAAATATCATCTCTCACTGTTGATCTTTTATCCTCCCTTTCAAGATCATGCCACTTGACAACCCTAGGTGCTTTCTGTGTATTATACAGTCAGTGTTCAATAATGTTTTACCACTTGATAGCCACATGCACCTTATGATCATTATATTGACTTATTTAATTAATACACATAATTTATATTTATCTATATAGTTGAATGCACTCCATTGATATTTATTCTGATTGATCAAACATGAACCATTAATCTACTTACTAGATCTTTGTGATTGTGACACATGTCTTCATCACATTCATTCTCAGGATCTTTGACTAATTGACTTTGCACTCACCATTAGTATCTATTTGACAAGTAAAAATATCATGATTAGATTCTTATATATTCAAATTAATTACTTATTATATATCTTCATCACCCAATTAAATGTTCATCATAGATCTTTGATATCACAAATTTGGCTAAGTATGTGAACTTATTGAACTCTATCTGAGAAGCCAATTTTTCACCTTAATAAATTTTACTATGCTCCATGTCTAGCCCTGAAACTTAAACCATATGATCTCCTCATATAAGGGAATCTATACATATATCAATCTATTCTTGAAACCTTAACACATATGAATGCTGATTTCATCAATATTCTCACTCAACTATTATCAATCTACTCACTCATCAGTCTATCAAGATGACTACTTGAACCTAAGTACTCATATGACTACTATGATAAATTATTTTCACTTCAAAAAGCACTTAAAGAACTCAAAACATGCCATAGGGTCTCTGTAACATGATCATACCATCAATAACATCCACCATTTGCCTATCCAAGTCAAACATTGAAGAACTATGCAATAAAACTGAAGAACATTAAAACACTCTTTGTCATTGTCACTAGCACACATGACACCTCATCAACATCCTTGATCACCTTGGAGACACCATTAAAAAACCTCCAACAATCTCCCCCTTTATCATTGATTATATCTCTAACATATCAAATATCCAACACTTAAACCTACCAATTAGGTCTCCTCACATTAATTATATCTCCAACCTCTTAGATCTCCAACAATTAAACCTACCAATTAGGTCTCCTCACTCTTTAAGCCTTCATATATAGAAAACATAGTTTCAAAATTCTAAAGCAACTACTCAAATATTTTAGATATCAATATGATTAGATCACATGGGAGAAAAATTTAGGATATCTAAAATTCCTTCATGTGATTTAGATACTTCAACATAGGCTTTAAGTACTCAAAACAACTCTCTCAAAATGACCACTCAAACCGGTCATATATAGTCAAAATATAGTCAAGTTATTTTGATTCCTTATAACTAATCAAGAGAAAATCATGAAAACCAATACCTTCTCATAAATATGTGAGACATATAATATCTCCATACTAATTTTATTCCTCAAATCTACTCAAAATATCTTCAACTTACCTCTACAAGATGGTCACTCAAACTGCCATTGTATTTAATGAACACAGTGAACTTATAAGCCTTTGTTCATACTAAATATGGATCGGTCAAACCTCAAAAATCCATAAAAATGGTCCTAATGGAGTATAAAACACTCTCAAATATTTATTTAATCTTCAAACATAAAAATATCATCAATAAATCTTCAATTACCCTTCTTGGGTTACTTTTAGAACATGGTCAAACACATAGTCAACTTTGGAGCTCAATATATTTGATTGTAAAGATAGTCAAAACTTATAACTAAATATGGATGATCCTCCAAGTAATATTAAACTTTTAATTTTAAATAATTAATAAATTTATCCTAGATAAAAATATATAAGTAAAATACTGAGCACTGGTTTATCCTTTTTCTAATTCAAATGCCAATGGTCACTAGTTAATTTATAATCATCTGACAAATGTCTTTATCTCATGCTACCTGAAAGATTTATCAAATAAAATCTATCAATATACTCTATATTTTCCTACCTTTAAATCTCATCACTCATTATTTATCTTTCATCCTTGCTTTTGAGATAGTGGCAATTGGCAGCCCCACATGTCTTCTGTGCACTTTACAATCAATCTTCAATGATCTTTTGCCACTTCACAGACCCACATGCCTTCTGAGAATTATGTTGAATTATTAAATTAATACACATCATTTATATTTCTCTAAATGGTTGAACATTCTCCATTGATTTTTGATCTACTTGATCAAACATGCACTATTGATCTATTTGCTAGATCTCTATGATTATGACATATGTCTTCATCACATTTATTCTCAGGATATTTGACTAATTGACATCATGATCACCATTGATCTCTATTTTATAAGTATAAATCTCACTGTTATATCCTTATCTAGTTAGATTAATTACTCACCATAGATATTCATCACTCAATTAAATGCTCACCATAGATCTTCGATATCAAAATTTTGGCTAAGTATGGGAACTTATTGAACTCTATCTAAGAAGCCAAATTTTCACCTTAAAAATTTTGCTACGATCCATATCTAGACCTAAAAATTGAACTACATGATCTCCTCACATAGGGTAATCTATCCATAAATCAATATACTCTTTAAACCCTCACACATGTGAATGTTGATGTCATTAATCTACTCACTTAACTATCATTAATATGCTCACTCATCAATATGTTAAGATGACTACTTGAACCTAGACACTCATATGGCTAATTTGATGAATTAATTTCACTTCCAAAATCACTCCAGGCACTCAAAACATCCCATAATATCTCTATAATATGACCATACCATCAATAACATCCACCATTTGCCTATCCAAGACAAACACTAAAGAACTATGCAAGAACACTAAAAAACATTGAAGCACACTTTGCCATTATCATTCTAGCACATATGACACCTCATCAACATCCTTGGTCAACTTGAAGACATAATTTAAAAACTTCCAACAATTTCCTCTTTTGTCATTGATGTCAAAAACTAATACAAAGATTATTATTAGACTCTATCTCTCTCTTCAAGTACTTTATCCTCCTTTGACACAATGACAAAGTGGGCTCATTTTCTGATCCTAAGGACTTGAAAAGACTTAAAGAACCAACAATAGGAAAATACCACGTCTAAGTTATCTCCCCCTAAATCCATTAATACAAAACTTATAAGAGGAACAAAAAATTCTTGAACTTACCTTGAAAACATTAAGAGAGAATACCCCTTACATTATGCACATCTCTTCAAGCCTACATATAAGAGGAATAAAAAATAATTAAACTCACATTGAAAAAATTAAGAAAGAATCCCCTTACATTATGCACATCTCTTAAATCCTATCTAACTATTTGATTTAGCTCCCTCTAACTCCATGCTCTATCTAAAAAGTCATCTTCAACAAGTCTTCTCAATGAACTAAGTCTACCAAGAACTCTTCAATAATTTAGGACCAAAAGCCCTAAACACACTTTGAGAACATATACTTGATTATCCACAAAAAATATGTCCCCTTAGGAGCATAGATAAAGACACCCTAACCCAAAATGTCCTAGAACAAAGTGAAATCAGGAGTTGCCCACAACTCCTCATATTCCTTCTCTTCTTTGGACATCTAAAACTGATAGTTCTTCTTCTTCTTAGAAGAGAAATAATTTGATCATCTACTACAACATTCTCCTTCTTTTCTAAGATTAAATTTACAACACATGGAGACAATATATAGTCATGACACACCTTTTCATCTAAAGAAAAAACCTCATCACTAAGCATTGAGAACTGATGTTCTTTGCATAAAGCATGCTAAAAAATAGTAGGATATTCATTTACATTCATACACACCTCAGAACTAGTCTCAAATGTCACCTTGTTCTTCTCCATGAGCTTGTTATCTTCATTCCAAAAATGAGTAGACAACAAAATCTTATTATTCTCTTCAACCTTTGTATCATTCTCCACTTCGGAAAATAGACCACTTGGACCTATAGACTCAGTATGACTCACACCTTTCATTTTTGGTTTCAATAATTTAACTTGTCTTCTTCCTTACACTCTAAGAGTCTGATTGAACTTATTTTGACTTGAAGTCCTTTTCTTGTAGAACCTAGTAATGTGACCAATATTCTTACAGTTGTAACAAACCATTCTTCTTGAAGTGAACTCAACTTGCCTTGCTTGATTTGGAAAAAATCTTGAAATGTGTCCTATGTCATAAAAATTGAAGCCCTCAACTTTGTTCATGTTATTTAACTAATGATTTGACTCATTCTTATCAAGTATTCTACACTCTTTGACCCTATGACCAAATTGATTACAAGTATATAAATAACCATTGAAATTTGCATACCTCATGACATTTGGTTATCTAATCTGATTTATCCTCATTCGACCAACATCTTCATTCCAAGACTGATTGTTAAACCTAAAGGTTTGATTATCTTTTTTCACATTAGTCTTCACCTTCTCTTGAGTTGCAATCTTTTGTTCTTCTTTGTAACTAAATCCAGTTCTATCAATAGAATTTTTTTGACTATTAAAAATGTTATCTAGATCGCTTGAGATATTTCAAACATCACAAATGACTTCATCTTAATGGATGTCTTTTCTAACTCAGCTTTCAATGACTCATTTTCAATCACATACCTTGAACACTCATTTTCTTTAGCTTTTAGGCTTGTAGATAGGATTTTTAATTGAATATTTATATGCTTGACTATACCTTTATGATCCTTGGAGTCTCCATCCATTTAATCCTCATACATACTTAATTTCTCCACATAGTTCTTCATATGTAACTTCAACTTCTTGTTCTTCTTCTCAATCTTTAGATCTTCAAGGGCATTCATCAACTTAGTCTCATAGTCCTCCTTATCTTCTTCATTATCTATATCACTCCATGTAGACTCCTTTTGATATAAGCAAATTCCTTCCTCAGCCATTTAGAGGACTTCATCTTCAACAAGACCATCATCTTCATTATCAAACTTAGAATCACTATCTTCACTGTCATCTAATGAGATGTAATCTTCATTGGTGTAGAGAATCTTCTTGTCATTATACCTTTTGAATTCTTTGTTCCTCTTATCAGACCTAAATGTCTTCTTACCTTCATCTTAGTCTTCATCATGCTCTTCATCATCATACTTATTATGCTTATGAGGGAACTTATTGGTAAAGTGTCCTACCTCTCCATAATTAAAGCATTTGAAAGGTAGTTTACCCTTATACTTTTCTGAACATGTTTTCAATTTCCTTATAAATAAAGAAATTAGTTAATCTTCATCAACATCATCATACTTGACTTCCTTACCTTGAGTTTTATTCTTCTTTGGATTAATTTCTATCTTGAATATTGATTCTTTCTTTGGTGGTTTTTTATCATTGATTCTCATCTCATAGGCTATGAGAGTACCATGCAGTTCATCCATCTTCATTTTTGTGAGATCACGACTCTCTTTTATGGCAAAAACCTTTGAATCAAGTTTGAAGGTAAGAGACCTTAATACCTTTTGCACAATAGTAGCTTCTTCAAGATCCTCTTAGACCTCTGATGATGTTTAAAATCTCATCAACTCTTTGCATAAATGATGTCACTAAAACCTCTTCCTTCATCTTGAGACTCTCAAATTATCTTCAGTGAGTCTACAACTTGGCTAATTTGACCTTTGAATCCCCTTTATAAATGATCCCAAATTTATTCCATATCTATTTTATATATTTAAAATATATTACCTTGGTGTACCCAGTCTCTAAAAGACCATAAGTGATGGCATTCATTGTCTTAGAATTTCTCTCACATAGCTTCTTATCAGCTACATATTCATTCATAATAGTTTTCCAAATGTCAAATCCTATTGACATGATATACGTCTTCATCCTTGCACTCTAAAAAGAAAATTAGATCCATTAAAAATTGGTGATTAATTAGTTGAAAATCATCTTTGCATTTGATGACTACCCACATTCTATTTTTGATCACCTTCAAATGGTTAAACTTGCACAAAAAGTCCTACTCTAATACCAATTGTTAGTAGTACAATCATCAAGGGGGTAAATCAATGATGCAATATATTCCAATTTAATTCCCAAATCTTAACCATTCAACACATATAATCATGATGCATAAAAATTAACCATTACAATGAACAAGTAACATATAGCAAGATTGAGCACATAACACATGATATATGTGGAAAACCCTCTTGGGAGATAAAACCCACTAAACCCTACAAGATGGAATATAATCCTATAATAACAAGATCTAAATTTACACCAATACCAACTAATAAAAGAATACCCATCCCTTAGTTTATAGAGACAACCATCCCATAAGGATGAACCAACTGTAGACACCAAAATTATATCACACACATGTGTGTAATTCCTTTGTCAAAACCCCTTTTAGCCCATTTTTCAATAATAAAAATTAGCCTCCCTAACCCATGCTTTTACCCCTCACATATTTAATTAATTTAAAATACTTAATTAAGTTAATTAAAAACCCATTTTTACCACCTTACCTAGCCACCTCACCTTATGACTAATTTTCACATGATGAGTTACCTCAAGACCTGGTCCCCTCATCTTAACTACCCAAGACTTATTCTCACTTCAAAACTAAATTCCTAATCAACTACCTCCTTCTTAACCTCTTATTTTTACCATTTTCTAATGGGTACCACACTTGGCATGAAGAGCAATAGAAAATAGGCCAAAAATAGTAAGCTTTACCTATTCTAGCGCAGTCAAAGTCAGTCAACTCATGGCTAACATTGGTGGGATCACTGACATTGATGATATATGCCAGCCTCCAACCTAAAGTTTAGGTCAGTAAAAATCAATAAAATTCATTCTTACTTGCATTCAAGCTCTCAACATTTAAATTTTGACATCCTAGCTTACTTTCATCTTGTATAAATTAATCACGATCAAGAACTAAGCTTTTGAAGACCAACAACACCTATTTATTCTCTCTATTCAATCCATCAATTTAGACTACCTGATAGGGACCATCAATCTGGAACTCATCATTTAGTGACCACTAAAACTAAGTACATCACTTATTTTGTAGGTCTTTTATGCATTTAGTCTGATATCACTTTATATCTATTATGCATTGCTTTACACACTCCTAATTGAACCCCTGTGAGGGAGTTACAAAGCTTCCTTGCTTGTTTCCCCTTGACCTGACACACTAAACCTATGAATAGATCTATCCAAACCATACTTTCTCTCTCATAACTCTCCCTAGCCTCCCAGACCTAATCAAAACCATTTCCTAGACTTGAAAAAGCCTTTTACAAGCTCTTAGGCAATTATTTCCCCTATCGATCTCGGTAGCCTAACTGACAGCGATCACCTTCACCATCGACCTTAGTAGTATAGCTCATATTGGTCACTCCCCTATTGATGTTAGTGACTATGGATTACCTAACCTTTCCAAAACCTACCTAAATAACTTCCAAAACACAAGCATAACATACCACTTGTAGTCTATTAATCTATGCTACATTCAGGTTACTAATAACGGTAATATTATCTCTCTTTCACTCTCTCTTTACCTCTTTTTTAGCTATTTATTACTCTTTTGTCTCTCAAAAGTGGACTGTCATCTCTAAGGAAGTTTCACACTTCCTGGAACAAGCACATAGCTTGGTAGCCCACTTATTTATCTACTAACAAACATCTTGTGGTAGTGATTTCTTACTTGCAGGTAGTCCTCCCTAGCCAAAGAGGAGTGATCACAACATCTAGATAACATGCACAAACCAATCTAGGTTCATTCTAATCACTTATCCATATCGTTCTTTTCTATTTTTTTTAAAACTTGAAATAGACAAAATTTAGTGAAACATTTCTGGCATGCCCAGTGGGACCCTAGAGTTTTCCTTGGGTTATTTTTTTTTTAAGAATTCATATAGGTTCATTATAGCGACATTTAATTTCTTGCATTTTCCTCTTCTCTTCTCTCTTAAAACAAAAAATTCAACATTTTATTTTCTATTTAAAAGCATTAAACTAAAATTTTCTTTCTCTTCTCTTTACCTCTAAAAGTAGTTTATCATTGTTTTTTCTTACAAGTTGAAAAGAATCTCTTCTTTACTTCTTCTTGATTGCACATTAGGATAGTGAATTTCATTCTATACTCCTATTTCATCTTTGTTTTCATTCAAATCTAAATATTTCAAATTTGGGTTTAAAACTTACTGCATTTCATTATTTGCTTGCTACATATTAGCTCACCTAGTTAATTACAAGCATTATGAATAAATTATAGTGCACCTATGTTACACAATAAAATCACATTCACACAAATAAATATCTAAACTCACCTGAGAAAAGACCCATCAGGATTTCATCACCTAGTGGATCACCTTACCCTACCCGGCTATCCTACTTGAATTTCACCACCAAGGAGAGAACCCACTTTGCTCTCTAGTAGAGTATAAAATTTAGATAGAAGGTATATTTTTGGCAAGCAGCCTGACTTGGCTCTAGGGCCATGAAGTGTAGAGAGTAAGCTCCTATAACAAGCCATGCACCTGGTATAACATAGATTTCATTTTGAGTGCTAAAACTAACCTGAAACTAGCTCTAGATTGCTTTCTAGTACCTTTGATAACCAAATTCTCTTTTCACTATCTAATTAAGGCATAAGCTAACATGAGACTAAAAATTAATATCTAGGACATAATAGTTGCTGGCTATATGTTTTATTTCTACTCTAGTTTGCTTTTCTATTGCCCTCTATATTTTGGAGTTGGTAAGGATGCTTTCTTATTAATTCATAAAGTCAATACTATCTCTAATATTCAGTTTATATAACCTATCATATTAGGTTTTTTGAGTATTCTTATTACTTACATAGACCTCTTGCATCTACCATTTTACCTAGTTTCTACTTCTTAGTTTCTAAAACATCACATTTTCTATCTCCCAAGATATTATAATGACTGACATCAGTTAACTATACTGACATCGGTATATTTTATCTACCGATATCGATTAATTTATTGACATCAAAAATATTTTTTCACCAACATCAGTTAACTTACTGATGTTGGTGACTGTGTAATTTTCATTGGCTCAAATAAGAAGCTAAAACAACACAATTACCTACACTCAAACTTGGTTTTTTCTTATTCCATCACTAATACAGAGTAATAAGACTATTTAGACTTCCTCTTGCATGGTATTGATGTGAGTTCAAGCCAAAATTCTTACTAATTACGCAAGTCGGCAACCACTTCCACCTTCCCCTCTTGTTGTTAAGTCTATCATGAAGCATACTTTAGATATGGTGCATACTCCTAGCCCCAACCAAATTCCCATTATGCCTGAGGGAGATCAAGATTTTTCTAAATTTTTTGATCATAATTTTGTAGCCCTTCAACATTACCTTGCTATGAGCCAAACTTGTAATTCTTTGGGTGACCCAATTTATGGTATGTCAACCTCTCTAATGGAAACAAATTTAGTTTCAACTACCTCTACTATTTTACCTATGGTTACTCAAACCACTGCTTTGACAAGTAACCCCACTATAAACAGTCCAAAGTTTAGCATCACCAACTACCTAATCCCACCTAAACCCTAGTGTGACTTCCCTACTTTTATAACCAAAAGTAGTACAATCAAGTTTTACCCCATTTTAGAATTTAGTTATACCTATTCCATCTACCCTCATGCCTATAATTACCTGAGTTATGACTCATCCTTCATCCATTTTAACCATGCCAATAATCCAACCTATAATAACAACAACCAACCAAAGCATAGTCTCTAACCTAATGGGACAAGCCCCTTTTCTTTCTACACCCCAGCTTATGACTCATTTTCCTTATGTTGCCCCAACATAACCTCCAAAAACTGTCATACACTCCCTCTACTTCCTATCAAGTTCCCTATAATTTAGGATGTATCCCCCAAACTAATCCCCCTCTAGACCTCATTAATATGTTGATGGACAAGATGTCTAATATAGAGACATGTATTTCTGGTTCAAAGAATGTATTATCTTATGGTCAGATATGAAATGTACCCATCCATCCTTCTGTGCCTATTCTCCCTTATCCAAGCCAATGGGAACTACATAAATTTACTTATTTTAAAAGTAAAGAGGACCCACAACAACACTTGTGAGCATTTAGACATGATTTTTATTTAATACGGCATAATGATGCATTACTACTTCACACTTTTCCTATGTCTCTTTTAGGTGCTGCCTTACATTGGTATAGCTCTATAACTTAACACTCCCTCTTCTCATTTATCCAACTTGCACACATATTCCTAGACCATTTCTCTATTAACATTTCTAAAAAGGTTTCTATTATAAACCTTTATTCTATTAGACAATTTTATGATGAATCTATCATAGATTTTGTTTCTCACTAGAGAGGCTTGATTAATCAACTCTCCTTCTCCTTACCCCAACTTGATATTATTAAGCTCTTCTCAAGGGCATGTGCTAAGCACATCTCATCCACACTCTAGGTACAAACTTTCCACACATTTGATGAGGCCTTTACAATGACATGAAAACTTGAGGTTTGCACTATAGATGAAGGTAAAGTCAAGTTGCGTGGTAAGAATCCAAATTCCAAATCAAATGAATCCTCTTATAAAACTTCTCCTTCTAACTAAAAATCTAAAGGCTCCACTAACATGGTGGTAATTAAGTCAGCTTCTTCCACAACTACAAACCAATTGAATTCCTTGACTTCCCAAAATCTGACCAAGCAATTCCAAAAATAATATGAACAAAGACAATACACTCCCATTGTGGAGTCATATACATCCATTTTGGAGAAACTATTGCAACAAGGTCTCATAACCCTTCCTCAAATCAAACATCATATATAGTTTGACCCCTCCCATCATATTCCAACTTGATACAAGAAAGATGAGTTTTGTGGTTACCATCAAGTTAAAGGTAATAATTCTAATAACTGTAAGACATTCAAGAACATTGTTCAAGATATGCTTGATAGGGGTGATCTCATATTGGATAAACTTAATGCCCCCCTAATCAAAATATGGATGTGTTTAAACACCCTTTTCCTAACCATTCACCCAATCAAAATATTGTTTAGACAACAACTAACTCAAGTGATCATAATATCCATATGGTTAATATGCTATTTCCTTTACCTCTAGTTCAACCTTCCCCTCAATAAGAGACACCCATTTCATTGACTCTTCCCCCATAGTCAGTGACATTTCTTTTGCCCATTCTTCCTCCTCAGGTAGAATAACTTATTTCACCTATTCCACTCCTTTTTGAGGAAGAGCCTCCTTTACCACTTCCTTTGCCACTTGAGGAGCCTATAATGCCAATTTATTTTGCACCAATATTACCTATCCTCTTACCACTTGAAGACCACACCCTATCCATTCCTCAACCACATGTTGAAGGGACATCATTCCTATATTATAACCTCTTGAGGAACCTTTTTTACCTACCTCTCCTCCAAGTATAGAGAGTAATACCCCATCCACTCCACCTTTGCACTTAGAGGAGTTAGTATTATCTACTCCCATAATAGATGAGAGACCTATTGTGCCTACTCCAATTGTACCACTCTTAACCCTTTTTTTACCTATGGAGGATCATACTTTACCTATGCCTCACCAACATGTTAAGGGAACCATAATACCTATGCTTTACCCTCTTGAGGAACCTTCTTCACCTACCTCTCCTCCACCCATGGTAGACCACGTCTCTTCTCCCATCTCTATCGAAGAGGACCCCATTACAGTTATTTCTTGTATTTGTCTCAAAGTATAAGAAACTAATAATTTCCCTCTTTTTCAAACACCTCAACCATCTAAAGACACAACTGTAAGGCCTACGTCAACTTCATCCAAACCCTTCTATCATTTGGTGAAAAGTGTAGAATTTCTTGACTCTATGAAGCTAGATCATGAGACATTTGGGGACTGGCTTAAAACTCCTTATCCAACACAACAAATGTCAAACTATACCACCAACCCTCTCACTACCCTTTACCCCAAGGTCTTTAACAAAGCTAGAACTTCTTCACCAAAACCACCTAAAGTTCAACCATCTATGTTAGAACCCTCACCCTCACATGAATCTACCATATTAAAATAGATCATGCCCTTAGGTATATGCCTCATCTCTAATTTAATTCATCCAAAAGTGAAATTAGATTTAACTCTTCAACCACAAGTTGGAGTTTCAAGGCCTAAATTATAGAAAAATGTTAAGCTTCCTAGATCTCATCGATCCCTTCTTCAACCCTAAATTTTACCATCCATTTTTGGACCACACTCCTCTACTTTAGTTGGAATATTGCTAACCCAAGTAAAATAAAAGGTTAAGTTACCTCCACTCCTACCTTTACTATCTAGTAGGCATTTCACATCTGACACTAAGAAAATGACAACAAAACACATAACTCCACCATCACCAAACAAAGCACCATGTAAAATTACCTTTTCAACATCAAAACAAAAGAAGGTGTCCACTCCTATTATCAAAACAAGTGCGAGCCCACTTGCAGGCTCTTAGAGATTTTTCCTAGTCAGTTATTACAATCTTCCATAATAAATATTCCTCCCATTAAGCCTTATAGTCCTCTTGGAATGAAGCCATCTTGGTCTAATGATACACAAGTGTGTTTATATCATTGTTCACCTAGACATGATATTGAGAGTTGTAAAGCCTTTACAACAGTCATTCAGTAACACTTTGATGTCAACACTCTCTTTAATGATACTCCCATTAACCTTCATGTTATTCCACCTTTGACATCTATAGTGCCTCTTACTATTCCACCTAAATTCAAACCCAAAGATGTGGTCATAACCCCTTTACCACCTATTTCACCTACATTTTAGATCAACACAGTTAATATGGCCACACAGTCAGAAAACCAAAAATATAAAGCTAAGGAAATGGTCACTGCTACTTAGGCTTATCCCTTCACTAAAGACACTCATCCTCTTAATCCTAAGATTTCCATCTTAGGCATTAATAAAACAACATCTTTGGATGTTATTCAAAGTTCGATGGTGAAACAACTTCACCAAACTCCTGTGAAAATGTCTTTATATGAGTTAATCTAAAACTCATCCCAATACCATCAAGATTTGATTAGTGCCTTGAAAGTGATTGAGGTATAATCAGATGATCCCAAACTTATTGTAGCTTTGGCCAACTCCCTTAATTCCATCTCCCTGATTTCTTTCAGTGATTTGGAAATTCTACTTCAACACCCTAAAGATCAAGATTTTTCCCTTTTTATTACCACATATATTGATTAAACTCATGTCAAGAGAGTCATGATCAATGGGGGATCTAGTATTAATATTATTTCCACCCATGCCTACAAATAACTAGCCCTTACAAATAATTGCATGTCTCAAACCAATGTCATACTCCACTCCTTTAATAATACCACAAATACTATGGTGGGCACTATTATATTACATATCCATGTTGATCCACATACTATTATTGAGTTATTCTATGTTGTGGAGGGAGATTTATAATATAACATACTACTTGGGTGACTTTGGATACATGCTATGGCATGTGTACCCTCAAGTTTGCACTATTGTGTCAAGTTTGATCATGATGGACAAGTACATGTTATACTTGCTAACCCATCTCTATTTAGAACATGCAACATGACTTATAGTCCCAATGATGTTTTCATTCCATTGAAAACATCATCTTCCTTGCATGATACTTATGAAGCTTCCACAAGATCCACTTACCTGATTACATAGATATCAACAACACAAATTCTTGAAAAGGATCTCATGGAGGAGACTTTTCAACATTTGTCACTCAATGAATATCATTTATGCTTGACATGTTCTATAATCTAAAAGAGTGTGGAAAGCTTCACATGCACCCAAATTATGATCCTTGTATTGGGATGGTCATCCCTTATGGACCCCCTAACCTTTGAACCAATTTCACATATGGGGGAATTGATCAAGCTCCCACTATTGGTAATCCATCTTCTTCACCATGACCATTTACATGTGACATCTCTTTACTAAACAACCCTAGTTTCACACACACCTATCTCTATCAGTGTTCTTAGAAAAGATTTGGTTTGGGTCATTACAAATAGGATGTCCATATGCCTATTGAATATCCTACTAGCAACATCATTGAAAATGCCAAAAAGAGGTATGGAGTGGGATATGATGAACCAACTAAACTCACTAAAACTTCCCATGAACCAATTATTGAGGAACTAGTCTCTCCTTCTCTACCTTCTTCTCCACCATCACCTACTAAATTAGAGGTATCTATACCTCCTATTTTTTTTTAATAAATGCCATCCATTTGGGGCCTCTCACCTATTACCAGGGTAAGGAAATAAGGTCCCTTCCTCTCATTCATCCTAAAATAATCGATGAATACTCTCCCACTATTAACACTATTCAATGTTAGGATGATGATGCAATTCTAACCTATATGGGTGTAGATGATTATTATATCTAATGGTCACTCCCATCTAAAACATAAGCTATGTTAAATGAATCAACCATTGACATCAATCTACCCTCTCATGATAACCCTTGTGTCCTCAAGATTGGCTAATCTTTGGATTCCTCTGAGTAAGCTAATTATGCCACATTTCTTAATGACCATATCAAAGCCTTCACTTGGTCTTATAATGACATGCTTGGTATTGCCCCTCTATCATCACCCATAACATTGTCACTAATCAAGATGCTAAACTTGTTAAGCAAAAGCTTTACAAGATGCATCCTCATATTACTCTCCTTGTCAGAGAAGAGCTCTAACACCTCCTTTATGTTAACTTTACAAGATGTAGAAGCTTTACAAGATGCATCCTCATAAGCTATGTTAAATGAATCAACCATTGACATCAATCTACCCTCTCATGATAACCCTTGTGTCCTCAAGATTGGCCAATCTTTGGATTCCTCTGAGCAAGCTAATTATTCCACATTTCTTAATGACCATATCAAAGCCTTCACTTGGTCGTATAATGACATGCTTGGTATTGCCCCTCTATCGTCACCCATAACATTGTCACTAATCAAGATGCTAAACTTGTTAAGCAGAAGCTTTACAAGATGCATCCTCATATTACTCTCCTTGTCAAAGAAGAGCTCTAACACCTCCTTAATGTTTACTTTATCCAACCCATCAACTACCTACAATGGATTTCTAATATTGTTCCTATCATAAAAGTGACTAGGGGAATCTGCATTTACACTGACTATCATTATTTAAATCTCACTTATCCAAAATATGACTTCCCATTGCCAAGTATCAACTAACTTGTTGATGTAATATCTGGCCATGAGATGCTATCACTTATGGATAGGTTCTCTAGATATAGTCAAATCCTAGTCACTTTTGAGGATCAACATAAGACAACCTTCATTACCCCATGGGGGAATTTTTGCTATCAGGTCATGCTTTTTGCCCTAATGAACACTGGTGCAACCTACCAATAGGATATGACCTACATCTTTCATGATCTCTTACACAAAATTATGGAAGATTATGTGGATGACTTACTTGACAAGTCTAAACTTTGTCAAGATCACTTGATGATTCTCAAAACCATATTTACTCATCTCCTCCAATATAACATTTGACTAAACCTAAATAGATGTGTCTTTGGTGTTCTTTTTGGTAAACTTTTAGGTTTTATCATTTCTCTCCATGGTATTGAAGTTGATCCTACTAAGGTTAGAGAAATACTAGAGGTGTCTCTACCTACTACTATCAAATAACTCCATATCCTACAAGGCAAACTTTAGTCAATCCATTGGTTCATCTCCCAGTTGTCATATTATTGCCAACCGTTTTACCATCTCCTTGAAAAGGATGTCTCCTTCCATTGGAATATAGATTGCCAAGAAGATTTTGATGCACTTAAATAATATATCCTTTCACCATCATTTCTTATTCCACCTAAGGAAAATCAGCCTTTTTACCTATACATCTCCGTAACATACCATTCTCTAGGTGCTATGATTGGACATCAAGAGTAGGTGGTTTACTACATAAGCTATACACTTATTAATTATGAGACTTGATATACCCATAATAAAAAACTTTGCCTTATGTTGGTCTTTTATGCCTCCAAGCTTTTCTATTATCTCCTAAATCTTAAAACCTATGTGGTCACCCATACTGATCCCCTCAAATACATGCATTCCAAGCCATATCATAACCAACATGTAGCTTAGTGGCTCATGCTTATTGATAAATTGGACTTGGAATTCATTCAAAAAAAGTCTATTAAGGGGAAAATTATCATTGACCAGTTAGCTTCTACCCCTTTACTTGACAATCAACCATCAAACCTTAAATTCCCTGATGAATCCATTGCACATCTCTCCACCGATGACATCTCCTATCAAATGATGATATTCTTTGATGGATCTAAATGTCAATATGATGGGGGTGTGGGGGTAATTCTTATTCCTCTAGATAGTGAGACTCTACCTTTTTCATTTAAACTAGATTCTAAATACACTAACAATATGGCCAAATATGAGGCTTTGATATTAGGACTTCAAACAACTCTCTTCTTGGGTATCAAATCCATAACCATTTTTAGTGATTCTTAGCTAGTGGTTAACCAGGTTAATGGTTCCTACTTATGTAAAAACAAGATTTTGCAATGGTATAAACATCATGTAGATATGCTATTGGGATCATTTGACTCTTATCTCTTGCAAACTATTCCTCAATGTACAAACAAGTTTGCTTACATGATGGCTTCACTTACTTCACACATACCCTTTTCATCCTCTTCCTCAAGAATCTATGTCACTATGCATCTCTTAACATTACCCTCTTATGTATCAGATAACATCCTCTTTATCATAAATGTAACATCTAACCCACATGACTTATGGTACAAGTAACTCATGGATTATCTTTCCTTCTTTATTACCCCTTCCGATCTCTCTAATAATGGGAGACATGCCTTCATAAAACATGTCTCTCATTACACTATGCTAGGGGGACTTCTTTACAAGTGAGGTTTTGATGGTATTTTTCTTAGATGCCTCACTAGTACTGAGACTCCATTCACCATTAAAGAAGTCCATGATGGGATTTTTGGTAGGCATTTCAATGGTCACATAGTTTCCAAGCATATCCTTTGACTTGGTTATTATTGGCCCACACTTCATCAAGACTATGCTAATTACATTTGGCATTGCATCAAGTGTCAATGACATGCTAACCTCCTTCATGTTCCAAGTCATGCATTATATGTCACCAAATACTTTTGGCCCTTCTCCCAATGGGGCTTAGATTTAATCAAGGAGATTAACCCTCATTCATCCCTCCATCATCATTTTATCATTACTACAACTAAATACTTCACCAAATGGGTTGATTCCATCTCTCTCATCTCCACTAAAGTTTAAAAAATTATTGACTTCATCAACCATCACATCATCTATCATTTTAGTGTCCCTCATAAAATTATAATAGATAATGACAAACTTTCAAAAATAAGACTGTTCAAAGTCTTTGTGATACATTTGGAATCAAATTAAGCTTCTCATCACCATACTATCCACAAGCAAATGGAAAGGTAAAAGCTTATAACAAAATATTGACCAAAATTATCATGAAGGTAGTCAATGATACGGGCAATGATTGGCACACACACATTCCTTTTACTTTATGGGCTTACCACACTAGCATTCGAACCCCTATGGGTGCTACACCTTTTTCCTTGTATATGAGACATAAGTTATTTTGCCTCTTGAAGTCCAAATTCCTTCTCTTCACATTTCTCTACAAGACATACTTACTAATGATGACTTTCACCAAGAACGTTTGGCTCAACTTGAATTGCTTGATGAGTGCTGTCTCATAGCCCTCAACCACTTCCAAATCTATCAAGAGCATATCAAATTCACTTATAAAAAAAACCTCAAAGAGTGAGATTTCAATATAGGAGATCTCATCTAAAAAAAAATCAACATGTGATGAACATGGAGAAAAGCAAATGGGTTAAGTTTGCTACTAATTGGCTTGGACCTTATATCATAACTCACAAGTATGGGTCAGGAACATATCACTTGTCTTCTCTTGAAGGAAGGCAAGAACTTGAGCCTTTAAATGCCTTAAACCTATGACCATTATTTTGTTAACCAAGCATCACTTCATCTCATGTTTAACTTGAGCTCATCCTTTGAGCATCCTTATTACATTCATTTCCCTTCCTCTTCACCCTTACTACTATACACCTAGTTAACTTATGCAATGGTATGGTTTTACCCTTAATGTGGAAAAAACCTAAGCCTCTATAGTCTTGTTCATGAATTAAAAAATAAATAAAAAAATAAAAAAAGCAAATGGGATATGTGACAAGTTATAAACTCTCAGGTCATGCTTCTTAATGTAGATTGCTCCCATGAAGGATAGCTACGTAACTTCTCTTTGCTACTATCAATAGAATGTTCCCTTAAAGGACAAATATTTAAACTTAAAAATGAATGCTTAGACCATTCCCTTGAAGGATGGCTAAGCCAATATTTGTTCTCAAAGGGAAATACAAATAAAAAAGGTTTCTCACATTGATCAAATTTATACAATCTTAACCCATACAAAATACCATTGTAGGCTTCCCACTTGATCAACTTATACAAAAAAAAAAAAAAAAAAAAAAAAAAAAAAAAAAAAAAAAAAAAAAAAAAAAAAAAAACTTTAAGTCATGGACTTGCCTATAGTAGCCCTTGGGCCACCCATAATAGGGGCATATCATCCCCACTTTGTAAGTTATGCTACCCAAACATTTTCCCTCATTTTACCCTTTTTACCTCATAATATTTCAAAGGACTGTAAAACTCACTTAACATAAGGTAACACAATTCTTCTCTAACAGACATAATGGTTCAAAGATATAAGGCATGAAAGAGGCTCATTTTCCTGAGCCTATTTATGTTTTGGTTAATGGTATTTTCCAGTACATGAGTATTCTACCTCTTTACTTTCCCATCCAAACCACATGTCTATCTCTCTATTGAGATGAAAAATAATGTCATACCAACACTATCAAAGCCTACATAATTTATTTTATACATACACCATCATAAATATGGACAAATGCTGAAATAACTAACATAAACAACTTATTAATTTTAAGGATACATCATCATAAAATATGGAAAAGTGATAAGATGAAACTAACAAACCAACTATGCATATACCATCACATACATGGGAAAGGCTAGTCTAACTCAACTAGCATGATGAACATTAATATCAAAATTAAACATAACATTAAATAATCAACATCAACATGATCATAATCATAATAACCACATCTCAAAATCACAAAAAATAAACATCTCATATTTATATAGGACCAATAACATGTCCATCAATACATCATTATAACATCATCTCTCTCTCAAAATATACATCTTGCATCCTCAGTTTGTAGATTGATATATATAAAATACGTAACAAAACACAAAATATAGCACTCAAAGTCCTTGAGGCTCTCTGTGTGGTCATGAAGAAGCAGTGTCATCACCACTCTCCACTCGTCTGTGTCTACTTGAACTAGAAGCTATGGCCCATGTCACTGATCTCTCTTGCTCTCTAAACTCAAAGTACCTCTAAATATATGGAAACTTCCTGAAGGCCCTCTCAGAATAGGCAATATCATCAAGGTTAGTAGTATATCTCACCTTAGATATAATATATGGTTGTCTCATAACACCTACTAATGGCCCAACCTATACTGGTCCCTAGGGTGGACAAGGAGGAGCAGCCTGACCTACTACTCTCAGCCTATCCCTCTCCATTGTCACTACAATCACCTAACCCTGTAACACTCTGACCTAGATGTATAGTGTTGCAACCTAGCCCTATAATGCCCCAACCTAGCCTTGTAACATCACAACCTACCATTGTAAGGCTAATACCTATGCCTGTGTTGTATCTTTAGCTTGTAGATCTACATCTCATGCCTATATGACTACATCCCTTTCTCTCACCAACCACAATAAATATAGTGGTGGCCTTCTAACCTCCACCATGGGATGTAAACCTTCCCACCATACTATATATGTTGTTGTGTACCCTGGATCTCCAACACCTAGCCTTATTAGCAACTCCTCAAATTACTAGATCCCATGAAAAAATAGTCTACTGCTCAACCATTTGTGCAAGTACACCTATGAATGTAATTAGAAATATACCACCATTTTCATCTAGTAATTCATACACCATGATCTCGATCATCACCAAGATGCTCAATCGATGCTGCTCCTCATTGGCAATATATAGTGGCTCATAGGGAAAACTCATAGAATGATAACACCTCGCTAATATGCTTGCCATACAATGCCACCATATGGATATCATGCTCCTCTCTCAAGCATGTAAATATATCCTCACCCTATATTGGTAGCTATGAAATACTATAGACATCCTCTTGGGTCACTATCAACTCAATAGTTGATGAATGGAAGGTGTTGGTGGTGTGATCCCACCTCTCTATCAATGCTATCAAAAGGCTCACATCTTAAATGACTTAATAATATCATCACACTCCTCCTAATCCCATGGATTTCATGTTCTCCCACTCATCTAGAGTGACATCCCTTCTCATACACACCAAAATCCTTGATAGACAATCCTTTAATGTTAGATCCATCCTCACTTGCATCCACACACACACAACTCAAGTCACATAACTTTTAGTCTACTCTGTCACTACATTTTTTCCCTTCTCTCTAGGAGAAATACATTAATCTAAGGCCCTAAACTAGGCTATGTAGGTAGCACTCAGTCAACACAAGGTCTTCTAAGGTTAGCTTGACCATATACCCAACTAACTAACTACCCTACTCTTTTCTCTCTACCCTAGGCTTCACTGCCTCTCTCTCTACCCTAGGATTTATTGCCTCTTTTCTCTCTACCCCAGGATTCACTACCTCTCTCTCTACCTTAGGATTTACTACATCTTCTCTCTCTACCCTATGCTTAATTGCCTAACACAACTCTAGGCCTCATGGCCTATATCCTTGACCCTTGACACTATGCCCTATCTTTTAAGCCATAGGCCTCTTGACCTATCTCAACCTACATTTTTAGCCATTTACCCTAACACACATTTTAACCATACTTTAGATATTTTTCCTAGGATATAGGAGAACTACACTGGATTGAGGCCCTAAACTAGGCTATGTAGGCAACACTCAGTCGACATGGGGTCTTTTAAGGCTAGCTCAGCCATTAGGCTAGTTGACTACTTCCACTAGGGATCTAAACTGGTCCTTTCTCATTTTTTTCTATTTCTTCATAGTCATTGACATTAACTTTAATTTTGATGTTAGTGATTTATAGGCATAAGTGTTAATCAACATCAGTAGACACCTACTGACCTTAGTGCAGTGTTAGTTGACATTGGTGGACCTCATCGATGTTAGTGACTGGCTCAGCCATAGGGCCTTATGACCCAAACCTAAAACTATAATTTTAACCTTAAAACATACCCCAAATTCCACCATAACTAATCCTAAAACCACCCTACCATATTTCTTACCCCTCTACTAACATTTTCTATACCCCACCTCTAAATTAGCCTAAAAAATACAAATAACCAAATCAAGTTTCAAAACAACTAGTAAAGGATCTTACCTCATATCTTCATCTCCTTTGGGCTAGCACAACTAGATCTTATGGTGGTGCACCTCCCACTAGGTCCCCTCCTTGCTCTACCATCTCAGTCACTTTCATAGCTCTATTTTTTCTCTAATCACAAGTTAAAAATGAATTTGGTTAGCCACCAAACCCCCTTTTGTTGGGTTTGGTCAGCCACCGATGTCGGCATGCTTGACCTAATATATCAAAATTAGTGCTCATGCCTATCAACATTAGAAATGTTTCCCTAATGTGCCAACATCAACACTATTTATTATTGATATCAATGATGTCACTGATGTTAGCACTATTTTAATAATGTTTTCCCTAAAAAGTAACCCCAAATTTTTAGACTTTACCCATACTCTGGGGCAATTTAAAGATCAAGTATATCTCCCTGACCATTATCACCAAATTGGAGATTACACATATCTCCCCAACCCTGAAAAATACTATTAGAGATCACTTAAATCTTCACCCATGATGACTTTGCTTAGATATCATGAATATCTCCTCACTCATTGACCCCTTTACACCAACCTTACATTGCTTGTCTTGACCGCTTATGTTATTTCATTATAGTTGGCTATTATGCACATGCATGTATATTAGGTGTTTTTGATTGAAACCAATCTCATCCTATCAACTTTAACTCTTTTGTGTTTCCTAAGGGCACTTCCTACCTCAAATACTTGGGACACATCAACCATTAGAGCTACAACTTTTATTATCTTGACCTATCAGCTATCACTTACAAGCTATGCTTTGGTTATTTCTATCTGAGTCCTCCTTAACCTTGCCAATTCTTAAATTTTTTGGCTATAGCTTGTAGTAGTATATGCACATGAAGTGATACTCAATTCTCCACCACTCACCTAATTACCTTTTTTTATCAAATTGGTACCTGATTCTAGTTTCTCTTCCATTGATTCCCATTTTGAGGGGGGATACCTCATCCAATACTTAGAGCATTTAGATCCTATTTTTGTCTTGAAAACTTGTTATTACAAATTACAAGACAAAAGGGGTAAATGTAGACACTAAAATTATGTCACACACATGTGTGTAACTCCCTATGTCAAAACCCCTTTTAGCCCATTTTTCAATAATAAAAATTAGCCTCCCTAACCCATGCTTTTACCCCTCACACATTTAATTAATTTTAAATACTTAGTTAAGTTAATTAAAAACCAATTTTTTCCACCTTACCTAGCCACCTCATTTTATGACTAATTCTCACCTGATGAGTCACCTCAAGACCTAGTCCCCTCATCCTAATTACCCAAAACTTATTCTCATTTCAAAACTAAATTCCTAATCAACTACCTCCTTCTTAACCTCTTATTTTTACCATTTTATAATGGGTGACACACTTGGCATGAAGAGCAACAAAAAATAGGCCAAAAATAGTAAGCTTTACCTATTTTAGGGCTATTGATGTTGGTCAAACCATGGCTGACAACAATGAGATCATCGACATCGATGATATAAGATAAACTCTAACCTAAAGTTTAGGTCAACACAAATTAATAAAATTCATTCTTACTTGCATTCAAGATCTTAGCATTCAACTTTCAACATCCTTGCTTACTGTCATCTTGTGTAAGTCAATCATGATCAGGAACTAAGCTATTAAAGACCAACAACACCCACTTATTCTCTCTCTTCAGGCCATCAATTTGGACTACGTAATAGGGACCATCAATCTGGCACTTATCATTTAGTGACCACTATAACTAAGTACATCACTTATTCTATAGGTCTTTTAAGCATTTACTCTGCTATCACTTTATATCTACTATGCATTAATTTACACACTCCTGACCAAACCTCTATGAGGGAATTAGAAAGCTTCCTTACTTGTTTTCCCTTGACTTGACACACTAAACCTTTGACCAGATCTATCCAAGCCATACTCTCTTTCTCATAACTCTCCCTAGCCACTCAAACCTGATCAAAACCATTTCCTAGACTTGTAAATGCCTTCTAAAAGCTTCTAGGCAATTATTACCCCTATTAACCTCGACAACCTAACCAACATTTGTCACCTTCACTACCAACCTCGGTAGTATAACCAATATTGGTCACTCCCCTACTGATGTCAGTGACTGTGGATTCTATAACCTTTCTAAAACCTACCCAAATAACTTTCAAAACACAAACAAAATATACCACCTATAGTCTATTACTCTCTACTAAATTCAAGTTGATTATAATAGTAATATTATCTCTTTCACTCTCTATTTACCTCTCTTTTAGTTATTTATTACTCTTTTGTATCTCAAAAGTGGATTGTCATCTCTAAGGAAGTTTCACACTTCTTAGAACAAGTGTGTAGCTTGGTAGCCCACTTATTTATCTACTAACAAACATTTTATGGTAGTTCTTTCTTACTTGTAGGTAGTCATCCCCAGTCAAAGAGGAGTGATCAAAACATATAGATATGGTGCACAAACCAATCCAAGTTAATTATAATCACTTATCCCTATCATTCTTTTCTATTTTCCTTTATACTTGAAATAGACAAAATTTATTGAAACACCAACCCCCTAGGCAACCAAGCACCAAACCAGCTACCTTGATATGATATCCACTTCTAATATGATGCATTATATATCTAATGATATAATTATCTTAATTTCACTCTTTCCAATTTAAACTCTCACAAAATTTCATACTCAAGCCATGTATCCAAAACACCCATTTGGATCACTCTCAAATAGCCTCTAGGGCTTACTCACTCAATCTACCTCTTCTAGGATTCTTAGGTATAATGACCTATGTTTTAACCTTCATAGAATTGATAAGATAATCATGACTGATGATCTTGGATCTATAATAGTAATCACTAAATTTTATCTTCTCTTTCAAAGATTCTTTCCTTTGTTTGACTCCACACTTTTTCAATTAGCACAATTAGACGTTGTACTTATACTAGTCTCTTCTTTTAGCCCATCTTGGTTAGACAGGATGATTTAAATATTTGAAACACACTTAACATAGGTCCATAAAAAAATTAAATGTGATAACCACACTCTTCATAGGTCGGTCATTTCCTCATTATCCCCAAACCACCATTAAGTCTTGGTGAGACTTAAAAGTATTAGGCCTTCATAATCACATGTTACATGTGAGACTACTTAGACCACCTTCATCCTTTACCAATGATTATAACACATTAAAAATATATCCAATATCCCCTTTATCACTCTCATATGGTTCCATTCCACCTATAACACCAACTCAACACTTGAAACTACCAATTAGGTCTCCTTACTCTTTAGGCCTTCACACATAGAAAACATAGTCTCAAACTTATGAAGCATCTAATCAAATATTTCAAATAGACATATGATTATATAAAATGGGTGAAACATTTAGGACATTTTAAACACTTTCATGTTCTTTATATACTTCAACATAGGCTCTAAGCATTCAAAACAACACTCTCTAAATGACCACTCAGACTAGTCATATATAGTCAAAATATAGTCAAGCTATTTTGACTCTCCATAATTGATCAGGGGTAAATCATGAAAAATAATGCCTTATCATAAATATTTTAAACATATATATACTCATTTTATTCCTCAAATATTCTCATAACATCTTCAACTTTCTTTTGCAAGATGGTCACTCAAACTGACAGTGTATTTAATAAACACAGTCAACTTATAAGCCTTTGCTCATATTGAATATGGATTGGTCAAACCTAAAAAATAAATAAATATGTTTCTAATGAAGTATGAAACACTATAAAATATTTATTTCATCTTTAAACATCAAAATACCATCAATAAATTTTTAATTACCCTTCTCGAGTTACTTGTAAAACATGCTCAAACACACAATAAAATTTAGAGTTCAATATATTTGAATGTACAGATATTAAAAAATTATAACCAATGTCTATATATTAGTCTCTACTTAATATTAAAATTTTACTTTTACACCATTAATAAATTTGTCTTAGATCAAAATATATAAGCAAAATACTGAGCACTAGTTTATCCTTTTGCTAATTCAAATGCCAGTGGCCATTGCTTAATGCAAAATCATCTGACACTTGTATTTATCTCATGCTACCTAAAATCTTGTTAAAATACACTATATCCATATACTTAAGAGTTTCATATATTTAAATCTCATCACTCATCATTTATATTTGATCCTCACTTCTGAGATCGTGGCACTTGGTAGTCCTGCATGCCTTTTATGCACTCTACAGTCAGTCTTCAATGATCTTTAGCCACTTGAAAACCCAACATGATTTATAACATTTTATTGACATATTGACTTAATAAAACCCATTTATATTTATCTACATAGTTTAACATGCTCTATATATCTTTGATCTTCTTCATCAAACACACATCATTAATCTATTTGCTAGATCTATATGATTGTGACACATGTCTTCATCACGTTCATTCCCAAGATCTTTGACTCTTTGAATTCATACTCATTGTTGATCTCTATCTAAAAAGTAGAAATCTCACTATTATATCCTTATCTATTCATATTAATTACTCACCATATATCTTCATCAATTGATTAAATGCTCACCATATATCTTTGATATCACAAATTTGGCTAAGTATGGGAACTTATTGAACTCTATTTGAGAAGCCAACTTTGCACCTTAATAAGTTTTACTACGCTCCATGTCTAGACCTAAAAATTATACCATATTATCTCCTCATGTAGGGAAATATATCCATATATCAATATGCTCTTGAAACCTTCACACATGTGAATGCTGACATCATTAATATACTCACTCGATGATCATCAATATGCTCACTCATCAATTTGTCAAGATGACTAATTGAACCTAGACACTAATATGATTGTTATGATGAATTCATTTCACTTTCACAATCACCCCAAGAACTCAAAACACCCCATATGGTATCTAAAACATGACCATACCATCTATAACATCCACCATCTACCTATCCAAGTCAAACACTCAAGAACTATGCAAGAACACTGAAGAACATTGAAGCACACTTTGTCACTATCATTCTAGCACACATGACACCTCATCAACATCCTTGGTCAACTTGGAGACATAATTAAAAAACTTCTAATAGTCTCCCCCTTTGTCATTGATGTTAAACACTAATAAAAATATTATTCTTAGACTCTGTCTCTCTCTTCAAGTATTTTCTCCCCCTTAGACACAATGACAAAGTGGGCTCATCTTCTGATCCTAAGGACCTAAAAATATTTCAAGAAAAAAAAATAGGAAAGGACCACCTCTAAGAGATGATACAAACTCCTCCTAACATTGTGCATCCTATTCTTACCTTGAACTTCTTAAACATGATTCAAAACTATACTCTTCTTTGATCATACTCTGTTCTATGAAGATAAAACATATAAGAGGATCAAAAACTACTTGAACTCACCTTGAAAAAATTAACATATATTTCCCCTTACAACAATATGCACATATCTTCAAGCCTCTATAACTATTTGAGTTATCTCCCCCTAACTCCATGCTCTATCTAAAAATTCATCTTCAATAAGTCTTCTTAATGAACTAGGTTTGCCAGTAACTCTTCAACACTTTAGGACCAAAACCTTGAAAAAAATTTGAGTACACATACTTGCTTATCCATAAGAAATATGTCTCCTAAAAAGCATAGGTAGAGACACCCTAACCCATAATGTCCTAAAACAATGTGAAACTAGGAGTTTTCCACAACTCCTCATATTCCTTCTCTTCCTTGGACATCTAAAACTGATAGTTCTTCTTATTCTTAGGCTTAAGAGAAATAGTTTTATCATCTACTAAAACATTCTCCTTTTTTAAGATTGAATTGAAACACATGGAGACAATATAGATTCATGACATACCTTTTTATCTGAATAAATAACCTCATCACTAGGGATTGACAATTGATGTTCTTTGCATAAAACATGCTCAATAATAAGAAGATGCTCACTTATATTCATACATACCTTAGAACTAGTCTTAAATAACACCTTATTCTTCTCCTTGAGCTTGGTCTCTTCATTCCTAGAATGAGCAGATAATTAGATATTTTGATTTCCTTCAACTTTTGTATCATTCTCCACTTTAGCCAATAGACTACTTAGACCTGTAGACTCATTATGACTCACACCTTTCATTTTTAGTTTTCATAAGTTAACATGTCTTCTTCATTTCACTCTAAGAGTCTAATTAAACTTATTTTGACTTATGGCCTTTTCTTGCAGAACCTAGCAATGTGAACAATCTTCTTATAGTTATAGCAAACCATTCTTCTTAAAGGGAACTCAACTTGCCTTACCGGAGTTGGACAAAATCTTGTAATACGTCCTATGTCATAACCACTGAAGCCCTAAACTTTATTCATACTATTTGACTGATGATTTAACTCATTCTTAGCAATTCTTTTACACTCTCTAAACCTATGACCAAATTGATTACAAGTATAGTATTAACTATTTAAATTTTCATGCCTCATGGCATTCGGTTGTCTAATCTAATTTATCCTCATTTTGTCAACATCATTCCAAAATTGATTTTTGACCCTCAAGGTCTGATTGTATTTGTTTACATTAATCTTCAACTTGTCTTGAGTTTTAATATTTTGTTCTTGTTTATAACCAAATATAGTTCTATCAATAACAAGATTTTGACTATTCAGAATGTTATCTAGATCACTTGAGCTCTTTTCAAACATCAAAAATGACTTAATATTACTGTATGTCTTTTCTAACTTCGCTTTTAATGACTCATTTTCAATCACATACCTTGAACACTCTTTTTTTTAGCTTTTAGGCTTGTAGAAAATATTTCCAATTGAATATTTAGATGTTTGACTATACCTTTATAATCCTTGAGTCTCCATCCATTCTAGCCTCATACATACTAAATTGCTCCACATAGGCCATATGTAACTTAAACTTCTTGGTCTTCTTCTTCTCAATATTTAGATCTTCAAGAGAATTCATCAACTTAGTCTCATAGTCCTCCTTGTCTTCTTCATTATCTTTATCTCTCTAAGTAGACTCTTTTTGATATGAGAAACTTATTTTCTCAGTCATGTAGAGGAATTCATCTTCAACAGGACCATCATCTTCATTATCAAACTTAGAATCATTATCTTCACTGTCATCTAATGAGCTACAATGTTCATTGGTGTATAGAATCTTCTTGTCATTATACCTCTTGAATCCTTTCTTCCTCTTATCTAACCTAAATGTCTTTTTACCTTAATCTTGGTCTTCATCATGCTCTTCATCATCAAAATTGATATGCTTATGAGGGAACTTATTGGAAAAGTGTCCTACCTCTCCCTAATTAAAGCATTTGATGGGTATTTTACCCTTATAATTTCCTAAATTTATTATTAATTTCCTTGTAAATAAAGAAATTAGTTCATCTTCATCAATATCATCATACTTGACTTCCTTACATTGAGTTTTCTTCTTCTTTGGATTCATTTTTATCTTGAATTCTACTTCCTTCTTTGGTGGTTTGTCATCATTGACTCTCATATCATAGGCTATGAGAGTACAATTTAGTTCATCCATCTTCATTTTTGTGAGATCATGACTCTCTTGAATCAAATTTGAGGGTAAGATACCTTAATACCTTTTACACAAAAATAGCTTATTCAAGTTCCTCTCCTAGACATCTGATGATGCTCACAATCTCATCAACTCTCTACAAAAATAATCATCAACTCTCTACAAAAATAATGTCATTGAATCCTCTTCCTTCATGTTGAGACTCTCAAATTATCTTCGATAAGTCTACAACTTAGCCAATTTAACCTTTGAATCCATTTCATAAATTATCTACAATTCATCCCATATCTCTTTGGAATATTTATAATATATTACCTTAGTGTAACTAGTCTATGAAAGACCACAAGTGATGGCATTCATTGCCTTATAATTTCTCTCACATAGCTTATTATCAACTACACTAGTTGGAGGGGTTGAAGGGGTTGGCTATACATTCAAAACATATTGCCAAATGTAAAAACCTATTGAAATGATGTATGTCTTCATCCTCACACTCCAAAAATAATAATTGGACCCATTGAACATCGGTGAATACTTAGTTTAAAATATTCCTTACATTTGATGACTACCTATATTATACCTTGGATCACCTTCAAGTGGTTAAACTTGCACAAAATTCCTTCTCTGATACTAGTTTTTAAAAATACAATGACTAATAGGTGGGGGGGGGGGTGAATCAATGATGTAAGATAATATAATTCAATTCCTAAATCTTAAATATTCTACACATATAATCATGATGCATAGAAATTAACCATTGCAATGAACAAGTAATATATAACACGATCAGGCACATAACACATGATATATGTGGGAAATACTCTTGGGGGATAAAACCCACTAAACCTTGTAATATGGAATAGAGTAATATAATAATAAGATATAAATTTATACTAGCACCAACTGATCAAGGAACACCCATCCCTTAGTTTAGTGAGACACCCATCCCATAAAGATGAACCAACCCCCTAGGCAACCAAACACCAACCCAAATTCCTTGATTTGATTGCAACTTATAATATGATGTCTTATACACATGATTATGGACTTATATTACTTTTAATATTTCCATTTTACACTCTCACAAACTTTCACACTCAATCCATGCATCCAAAACACCCTTTTGGATCACTCTCAAATAGCCTCTAGGGCTTACTCAATCTGACTCTTCTAGGCTTATTAGGTCCAATGACCTATGTGTTTGCCTTAATAAATTTTATAAAAAAATCATGAATAATCCTCTTTTCTATTTTATGGTCCTCACTAATCTATACCTTCTCTTTTAAAGGTTCTCTCCTTTTCTTGACTCCACACTTTTTCAACTAGCATAATTAGTCCAATTAGACTTTGTACTTATGTCACTCTCTTCTTTAAATCATATTGGTTGGATAATATGATTTAAATATTTTAACCAAACTTAAAATAGGTCTATAAACACATTACATGTGATAACCACACTCTTCATAGGTTGGCCATTACCTCATTAGCCCCAAACCACAATTAAGTCTTGGTGAGACCTAAAACAATTAGGCCTTCATACTCACACATTACATGTGAAACTACTTGGACCATATTAATCCTTTAAAAATTATTATAACACATCAAACCTATCTCCATTATCCAATTTCTCACTCTCATATGCGTTCATGCCACTTGGAACACTAACTCAACACTTGAACCTACCAATTAGGTCTCCTTGCTCTTTAGACCTTCATACACAAAAAACACAGTCTCAAACTTTTGAAGCAAATACTCAAATATTTAAGATATAAATATGATTATATCACATGGGTGAAACTTTTAGGACATCTAAAATTCCTTCATGTTCTTTAGTTACTTCAACACAAGCTCTAAGTACTCAATACAACTCTCTTAAAATGACCACTCAGACTAGTCATATACAATCAGAATGTAGTCAAAGTATTTTGAATCTCCATAATTTATAAATGGTAAATCATGACAACCAATACCTTATAATAAATATTTTAGACTTATATAATATCTCCATACTCATTTACTTCCTCAAATCTACTCATAACATCTTCAACTTACCTCTGCAAAATGGTCACTCAAACTGACAATGTATTCAATAAACACAATCATCTTATAAGCCTTTATTCATACTAAATATGAATTGGCAAAAGCTAAAAAATCCATACATATGGTCCTCATGGAGTTTAAAACACTCTAAAATACTTATTTCATCTTTAGCATCAAAATACCATCAAGAAATCTTTAATTACCCTTCTCGGGTTACTTGTAGAACATGGTCAAACACATAGTCAACTTTAGAGCTCAATATATTTGAATGTATAGATATCAAAACATTATAACCAATGTAAATATATTCTACTCTAATTCATATTCAACTTTTATTTTTACACCATCAATAAAATCATCCTAGATCAAAAGATATAAGTAAAATATTGAACACTGGCTTATCCTTTTGCTAATTCAAATGCCAACAATCATTGGTTAATGAAAAATAATTTGAGACTTTTATTTGTATTTTAATCCATAAAATATTGATAAAATAAACTTTATTGATCTCTTTGATAGTTTCTTATATTTATATCTCATCACTCATTATTGGTATTTGATCCTTGCTTATGAGATGGTGCCACTTGGCAGCCCTGCATGCCTTCTGTGCACTCGACAGTCAATCTTCAATGATCTTTCACCACTTGGAAGACCTAAATTAATTTTGAACATTCAATTGAATTATTTACTTAAGACAAACCATTTTTATTTCTCTACATATTTAAATAATCTCCATTGATCTTTGATCTTCTTGATCAAACATGCGCCATTGATCTATTTGCTATATCTTTATGATTGTGACACATGTCTTCATCATGTTCATTCTCAAGATATTTGAATAATTGAATTATTTATCATCATTAATATCTATCTAAAAATTATTAATCTCACCATTATATCCTTGTCTAGTAAGATTAATTAGTCACTACATATCTTCATCACTCGATTAAACACTCACCATAAATCTTTGATATCACAAATTTGGCTAAGTATGGGAACTTATTAAACTCTATCTAAGAAGCCAAATTTTCACCTTAATGAATTTTACTAATATCCATGTAAAAACCTAAAACTTGAACCATATGATCTCCTCACATAGGGGAATCTATCCATATATGAATATACTTTTAAACCTTCACACTGTGAATGCTAACATCATCAATTTGCTCACTCAACTATCATCAATCTGCTCACTCATCAATCTGTTAAGATGACTACTTGAACCTAGACACTCATATGACTATTTTTATGAATTAATTTCACTTCCAAAATCACTCCAATAACTTAAAACACCCCATAGGGTCTCTTTAACATGACCATACCATCAATAACATCCACCATCTGCCTATCCAAGTTGAATACTAAAGAACTATGTAAGAACACTAAAGAACATTGAAACACACTTTGTCATTGTCATTCTACCACACATGACACCTCATCAACATCCTTGGCCAAATTGGAGACATCATTGAAAAAACTCAAACAATCTCTTCCCTTGTCATTGATGTTAAACACTAATACAAAGCTTATGCTTTGACTCTATCTCTATCTTCAAGTACTTTCTCCCGCTTTGACATAATGACAAAGTGGGCTTATCTTCTGATCCTGAGGACCTAAAAAGACTTCAAGAACAAACAAAAGGAAAGGACCACTTATGAGAGATGATACAAACTACCTTTAACACTGTGCATACCTATTTTTACCTTGAGCTTCTTAAACATGCTTCAAAACTATACTCTTCTTTGATCATACTCTATTATATGAAGACAAAACATATAAGAGGAATAAAAAATACTTGAAATCACCTTGAAAAAATTAAGAGAGACTCCCCCTTACATTGTGCACATTTATTCAAGCCTCTCTAACTATCTAAGTTAGTTCCCAATAACTCCATGCTCTATCTAAAAAGTCATCTTCAACAAGTCTTCTCTATGAACTAGGTCTGCCAACATCTCTTCAACACTTTAGGACCAAAAACCCTGAACACACCTTGAGCATACATACTTTCTTATCCACAAAAAATATGTGTAATAAGAAGAATAGATAGAGACACCCTAACCGATAATGTCCTAGAATAATCTGAAACTAGGAGTTTCCCACAACTCCTTATATTCCTTCTCTTCCTTGGACATCTAAAACTGATTGTTCTTCTTCTTCTTCTTAGGCTTAAGAGAAACAATTTTCTCATCTACTAAAACATTATCCTTCTTTGCTAAGATTAAATTAACAACACATTGAGATAATATAGATTCATGACATACCTTTTAATCTAAAGAAAGAACCTCATCACTAGGCATTAACAACTAATGTTATTTGCATAAAACATGCTTAATAATAATAATAGGATATTCACTTATATTCATACACACCTCAAGACTAGTCTAAACTAGCACCTTATTCTTCTCCTTAAGCTTAGTATCTTCATTCCCAAAATGAGCAGATAATGAGAGCTTATGATTCTCTTCAACCTTTGTATCATTCTCCACTTTGGAAAATAAACCACTTGGACCTATAGACTGATTATGACTCACACATTTAATTTTTGGTTTCCATAAGTTAACTTTGCAAACACCTAAAACTGACCACTAATAACCTCCAACTAGGCTTTTGACTAATTTCTATCAAAATGCACAATTTGGGCTAAAAACACTAAAACACATTAAATGAATTGAAATCATCATATACAAGTGCTGATTTTGGCCAAAGTATCATTAAATGAGGTAATGCAATTTATTAAGTATCTAACTTTGATTAGATTATTTTGAGTCAAAATGACATTTTCACACATGGGTGCTCTAAATTACTCTTTTATATCAAATTTATTGCACAAGACACATGCATTTATTATTTTATATTGGCAACATCTAAAATGGGATAACAGATCCAACACATCTAACATTTCATCTTAATTTTAATCTAGTCAAATTTCAATCCAATAATATGATATTTTGACCAATTTAATGTGCACCAATAGCCAAGATTTGCACCAAAATTAAAAAATCATGTTTAAGGCTAATTAATCTAAATCAAGATCTTAAGTTAATTTTCCATGAAAATTTTTGAATATTTATTTTTGAAAATTGATATGGAATAACTACATCATCAAGTGACATCATTTCTTAGAAAGACATCCCTAGGCTATAAATGCATAAAATATCAGGATTAAGCCCTCCTATACCTCATTAAGACCTTCCATGCCTCTTTAATGCCTCTATATCCCAAATATTTATGAGGACATTTATTGAATTTGACCTCCAAAATTAAATGGTTTTTTATCCACACATCTTCATCTTGAGATGGATGATTCATGTTTATTCTGATCATTTTGTAAAATCTATAAATAGAAGGCCTTGCCTATTAATTTTTAAGCTCTTTTTGTGTAAAGTTATAATGCTAAAAATCTCTCTCAAGCCATTGTAATTAGTGTTATAATTCTAAATTATTGAGCCAAAGCCACAAGCCAAAGGTGCCAAGGAGAAGAGGAGATAGCCAAACCTCCTTTGATGAAGACTCATTGAGCACAAACTGAGCAAGCCACTTCAACAAGCTATTTGGAGCATCCAAAGAAGGTGAATGATTCTTTTTCTTTTGCATTCTAGTTGTGTTTCTCATTTGGTATTGTTATTAAGCTCCCCCTAATGTCTAGAACTAGAGATGTATGTTATTTAGTGTGTTCTTTATCAATTTGATTTCATTTTAGAACTAACACGATACTAACCACCTCTCTTGAGTCAAATTCATAGTCTACATAATGGAACACTCAAGACATATGATTATATAGACTAGAAATTTGACTCAAGAGAGGTGGTTAGTATCATGTTAGTTCCAAAATGAAATCAAATTGAGAAATAACATACTAATTAGCATACATATCTAAGCCTAAACACTTGGGGGAGCTTAATAACAATAAAAAATGATAAACACAACTAGAATGCAAAATAAAAAGAAATCCTTCAACTTTATTTAATGCTCCAAATAGCTTGTTGAAGTGGCTTTCTTGACTTGTGCTCAATGAGTCTTCATCAAAGGAGGTTTGGCTATCTTCTCTTCTCCTTGGCACCTTTGGCTTGTGGCTTTGGCTCAATAATTTGACATTATAACACTAATTTAAATGGCTTGAAAGATCTTTTTAACATTATAACTTTACACAAAAAGAGCTTAAAAATCAATAGACAAGGCCTCTTATTTATATATTTTGTAAAATGATTAGAATGAACCTGAATTGTCCAACTCAAGATGGATATGTGTGGATAAGAATCCATTCAATTTTGGAGGCCAAATTCAATAAATTACCTCATAAATATTTGGAATAGAGAGTCATTAAAGAGGCATATAAGGTCTTAATGAGGTATGGGAGGGCTTAATCTTGATATTTTAAGCATTTATGGCCTAGGGATGTCTTCCCAAGAAATGATGTGAATTGATGATGCATTTATTCAATATCAATTTCCAAAAATAAATATTCAACAAGTTTCATGGAAAATTAACTTAAGCTCTTGAATTATATTAATTATCCTTAAACATGATTTGTCAATTTTGAAGCAAATCTTGGCCATTGGTGCACAAATTAATCAAACTGGTCAAAATGTCATATTATTGGCTCAAAATTTGACTAGTTTGGAGTTAGGATATGATGTTAGATGAATTAGATCCATAATCACATTTAGGATGTTTCTAAAACAAAATAATAAAGGCAAGTGTCTCATGAAATAAATTTGGTAGAAAAGAACAATCTAGAGCACCCAAGTGTGAAAATGTCATTTTGACTTGAAATGATATGACCAAAGTTAGCTACTTCATAAATTATATTTCCTCATTTAATGATACTATAACCAAAACTAGTAATTATATATGAAAGTTTCAAATCATTTAATGTGTTTTAGTGTTTTTATCCCAAATTGTGTATTTTGATGGAAATTGGTCAAAATCTTGGTTGTAGGTTAGTAGTGGCCAATTTTAGGTGTCTATAGTTTTCCCATATTTGGAAAGGCATTACAAGCTATAAGTATAGTAACATCTTCTTAAAGAATGAAAAGGTCATGTATGCCTAAAAATTTAATGATAATTGATGAACTACATGGTGCCCCCTCAAGGGAATGATTGGCACAAGTAGGTCCCAAATGACCCCTCAAAAGGAAAGAAACAAAATGAGGGGATCAAACATATGAATATGATGGGGTGAGAACACAATGAGTTTTAAAAAGTAGTCAAAATCACTTAGAATGAAAGTGAGATAGTATAAAATGGTTTTTCCAAAGGTAGTTATAAGAATTGTACCCTAATAGTCGCAATGTGGTATGATAACACATTGATTTACCCAAAGGTGGTTATAATCATTAAGAATATGGAGGTACCCCAATTAGGATAGACAAACCTGATAACATCATGCCCTTATTTGGGTAAAAAGAAAGTAAATTTGGTGACAACATAATGATTTTCCCAAAGGTGGTTATAATCATTGAAAAATATAGGTGGTATGGTGTACAATGATTTACCCATAGGCGCTTATAATTATTGGACCCCGATTATGAAAAACATGATTGAGTGGTTGATGATGGTAAATATGATGTGGGTAACTAGATACAGAGGATAAATATGAATTGAGATAACTTGTGAGTATAGAGATGCTTGTTTGAACTACCAAAGGTTGAAATCATTTCATTGTTAATTAATCTATTTGAGATATGATTTGGAAGTCGATACCAAGGAGATGTCAATGCCACCATTTCTAAGTAGACTTATTGAAGTTGATTTTTGGTATATTACTTGTTGGTAAGCATCTTGATAGAACATAATGAGGACTAGGCCAAAAGTTACATAAGGAATAACTCTTGTAATCCAATATTCATGGGAAAACAATGCACCAATGATAAAAACCATAATGAAAATGTAAATGTATGAATATGAATGGATTCAAGTATAAATACGCAAATAATCACCTAATAAACACACATAGACTTAATCAAGGTAACAATGCTGAAATCAAATAAATAGGCACACACACAACAAAAAAAAAAGAAAATAAATAAATAAAAGTTAGTCCTAATGTTAGTACAAATAACATGATAAACATTTCCCCTAGAAAATAGGTGACAACTTAGCAAACAAACAAGACTAGGGGAATAGAAGAAAAGGAAAGGGGTTGGTCAAGCTATCTTCATATGCACTAGGCAAGTAGATGCTACCTACATAGTTTCATGGATGTAATATCCAACAAAAACTTTAGGCCAAATGTAGTTCTCCAAAGAAATGGGAAGAAAATGATAACTGATGAAAAATTAACACAATGGATTTCATAGAAGAAAAGGAATGGTCTTGTAAAATGGTAAGTACATGGGATAAAGTGGGGGAAAAAAGATGGGGAAACTAAGGAACAAGTGACTTGTTACATAGTAAGGGTTCTTAGAATCCTTAAGGCAAGGAATTGGTTAATGTTTTTGGTTTTTATAAACAATTTTACAAATGTTTTTAGAATTTTCTAAGTATCTCAACTCGATGAAGAAAGATGAGATACTAACAATTTTAATCAGTGAGATTTTTGCTTAGAGTGCTCATAAAATAATGTAATCATGACTTAGGTTGCTCAAAAAATAGTGAGAGCATGGATTAGAGTGACTAAGATGACCTCAACAATTATCGAGCACTATCTATAGGATAAGACCTCTAGTTACTATAGTTTTACCTTACATTAGAGGAATTTGACTAGTGTAGTAGCCAATTCAAATAAAATAGGCGTAGTTTGTTTAAAGTCATAACATGGAATAGGAATGGTAGGTTGGTACATTAAAACATGATAAACAAGTGTTACCCTTAGTTTACTCATAAGTAGTTATAACTAAGATACAAATTTTCCCATAGGTGGTTATAATTAGTAACAAGACCATTGTGACACTGATTTACCCATAGGTTGTTGTAATCATGCACACTTGGTATAGAGAATAGAACAAGAAATGAAAGATGTAACTGCCAAATAGTTGTCTATTTCTATAAAATACTACCTATATATAAAATGCTTGAAATAACTATTGATACTAAATTTGAATCCTTTTACTAGATGTGAATGGAACCAAATGAAATGGAACCAAAGTCATAGGACTAGGTAGGGAGGGAGAAATGAACTTAGTTGATGGGGAAGGTATGGTAAAATGGATAAGTGATAGGAAAAAGTGATAGGTTGGTAGGATGGTAAAATGGTATAGTATAAAGAAGATTGATAAAATGATACAACTTGAAATGGTTCTTATAGATAGTACACCAAGTCATTCAAACATAGTACTGCTTGAGGTGAATAATGTTCATCGACTCATCAAGTTCATGTCCAAATGGTGTTGTAAACCTATATACTCTTATTCCAAAGTTTTCCATAATGATGAAAGGACCAACCCATTTGGGTTTGAACTTGTGCTTCTTTTCAACCATGGTATTCTTTTGGTTTTCTTTAAGGATAAGATCACCAAGTTTAAATTCTCTATGTTTCACATTTTGATTATAGTGGCCTTGAATTTGGTTTTGATAGGCTTAAAGATTATTCACCACATCCATGCATTTCTCATCAAGTAACTCTAATTATTATAGGTGAGATACTCGATAGTCATTGTCATCCATGATATACTTGAAAGAGATGCATAGAAAAGGTAACTCAACCTCAATGGGAAGAATATATTCAGTACCATAAACAAGTGAATATGGAGTGGTTCCTATGGGTGTATGGTGATTGGTGAGATATGCCCAAAGGGTGTAGAATATTTTAAGTTGCTAATCATGACCAACATCATTGACAATATTTTTGAGAATGTTAACAATGGATTTATTTGATGCTTTGGCCTAACCATTACCTTGAGGGTAATATGCCGTGGAGAAATGTTGCATGATGTTATATTCAGTACATAGATTCTTGACATATTTGTTATTAAATGATCTTCTATTATCAAATATAATTTTGGAAGGGACACAATAACAAAAAATGATATTGTTGAAGATGAACTTAGAAATTTGCTTTCCAATCATGTGAGGGGTATACATTCAACCCACTTAATGAAATATTCAGTGGTGGTAAGGATATGTTTATGGATATCATATGAGGTGGGATTGATCTTCCCAATGAGGTCAAGGCCCCATGTAGCAAATGGCCATGGTGTTAACATTGGTTTTAGAGTCTTGGCTAGGGCATGAATCATATTGGCATGTCTTTGACACTTGTCACACTTATTTACATATGCAACTACATCTACATCCATCATGGGCCAATAATAAAAATTATGTAAGAGATTTTTGGATAAGAATGCCTTGTTGGAGTGGGCTACACATACTCTTTCATGAACTTCCCATAACAATAGTGGAGATTCTACAAAAATTAAACAATGAAGTAGAGTTCCATCAAAACTATGATGGTAAAGGGTTGATCCAAGTAAGGTATACTGAGTGGTTTGGTGGATGAAGGCTTTGGATTACTTTTAGGATGGGTTGGGTGGCATAATTTAGTCATGGAGGTAGCTCTAAAGGTTTGAATACTAGTTAGATCTAGGACTAATAATATCACAAATCAGTACGATAGTTGAAGGTTCATGAGTTGGTGCTAATAAATTATTGACAAATAATTGATAATATTTATCTATGTCTATTTATCGAATCAGAGTCCAATAGTGGCTATAACATCTAAAATTTTGTTACTTACCCTTAGCATATGCTCAAATTAGATGTTAACAATCTATTAATTGAGAGTGTTGACCATGGCCTTATATAGAACCAAAATATCATCTTTGGTCTAAAAGTGGTTTGTAACTTGATTGATGATCTATTAAGAGTCACCATAAACCTTGAGATGAGATATGTTTCATTGTACTACTTGGTGAAGTCTTAAAACAAGTGCTTCATATTTGGCCATATTTTCGGTACAAGGAAAGCTATTCCTAAATTATTTAGGGATTAGACCCCCCTATGGTGTAATAAATAAAAGGTCTACCCCCAATCCATGTGTTGTGAATGATCCATCAAAATACAACTTCTAGTGCTTCTCTTCAAGAGGTGTGTCAATGATGGTCATTATGGATTCATCAAGAAATTATAATTTTAATGGATTTATATCATCAAAGGGTGCTTCAATAAGCTAATCTATAAGAACTTGCCCATTAATGGATTTTTGGTTGACATACTGGATGTCAAACTCACTTAAAATCATGATCCACTTGGACATGCAACCTTATAAAGTTGTTTTAGATAGTAGATACTTGAGTGGATCTACTTTTGAAATAACCATGGTCTTATTATTTAACTTGTAATAGCATGGTTTTTGAACTACGAAGACTATGGCTAAATATGTTTTTTTTATGGGCATATAATTATGTTTATACATGACCTGTGTATGGCTTAAATATTATAAAACATGATCCTTTTAATTATCATCGTGATGAGCCAAAAGTGCCCCTAAGGCATTATCAGTAGTAGATAGGTACAACAAGAATGACTTTCCTAGTATAGGAGGCAATAAAATAGGTAGATTCGCTAGATAATATTTTAGATACTGAAAGGCTATCTAGTAGTGTTCATCCCAATGAAATGTGACTCATTTATTTAGAAGATGCATAAAAATATGGAATTTATTGGATAATAATGATATGAATCATTGAATAGATAGGATCTTTCCCTACAAATCATCGAGCTACTTCAAATTAGTCAGTGGTTTCATCTCTATTATGGCTTAGACTTCAGTAGGATCAAATTCAATGCCTCAATGAGACATAATGAAGTCAATAAATTTTCCTAAAGTGACTCCAAAGACACACTTATTAGGATTAAGTATATATTTTTACTCATGTAGTCTTTCAAATATTATTCATAACACTACTAAATGATTGACCTTGGTCTTTAATTTACCAAGAATGTTGTCAAAATTGTCTTCAATAATGTCCTACATCATATCATGAATATGATTGTCATGGATCTTTGATAGGTGGAACTTGAATTTTTAAGACCAAATGGCCTAACTTGATAATAGAATGTTCCCTATGAAGTGGTGAGTGTTGTCTTATGCTGGTCTTCTAATGATATTCTGATTTGGTTGTACCTTGAAAAGCTATCCATTAAAAAAAATATTTTATAATCTATTGTGGAGTTGACAATCATGTTAACGTTTGGAAAAGGAAAGTAATCCTTAAGGAAAGCTTTGTTTATATCATGGAAATTAGTATAGATTCTAATTCCTTCTATATTTTTACTAATTAGCACAACATTGGATATCCACTCTAAACAGTCGATTGATCAAATAATTCTTGATTCTAAGATTTTTTCCAACTCTTTCTTCACTAATACAATAATGAAAAGATGCATCTTACACAATTTTTTTTTTACTAGTTTGACATCAATATTTACCGCAAGGTGGTATAAAACTAAGGCCATGTCTAAACCTAGCATGTTAGAATATACCCATGTAAATATGTCAATAAATTCCCTCAAAAGGGGTGTAAGGACTTCACACTCCTTAGTAAGGGATGCTCCTAGCTTGATCCAATTTAGGTCATTTGGGGACCCAATTTAACCTCTATTTTATCTTCCACTAGAAGGGTTAAACACTTTTTAAGTATAATGAGCAATGATTTGAACTAGTTGGCATCATTAGAGTCCTCTGTTAGGATTGGCTCTTCAAGTTCCCCCTAGGTATGATGAATCAGAGTCCCCCAATGGGAGGGTTGGAAATGTAACAAAAATGGTTGGAAACTCCTAAAAAATCCCATCAAAATATTATTGTTCTTCAAAATTAAACTTAGACTCAAAGACAAGTTTATTACTGGTGGTCTCCTGAGCTATGTTTGAAGAAGGTTGAACACCCCTATCTAATGGTGTCTAAAACATATTTTCACCACTAGACTGGCCTTTTTATTTAGTTTTACCCTAATAAAAAAGTACATCAAAGAGGTTTTCACTTTGGGACCTCAATGTTTTAATTATTTGATTTTGGCTAAGGGTATTCACTGGCTTTCCAAAATAGGCTTCAAGATCTAACTTGATTGAGAACCATGATTTATGGTCCCCCAATAGAACATTTTCTCTAAGGATAATAAATTCATAGAAAGCCTCATCATTTTGGAACTCATTAATTAACACATTAGACTCTTGTTGGTCCCAGTCTATCAATTGCGGATAATACAATGGTAGTGGGTTATGGTGAATGACTAGTCTAAGGGTACATATGAAATGAGTATTAAATAGGTTAGTCTTGGCTAGGTCATAAAAAAGGCTATGATTAGACTCTACTTTATTTTGAGCATCCTCATCACTAGTTGATGGTGATGGAATATGATTAAGGTACATGGGGTCACCCCCAGGTAGTTTAAATCCAAGTCCATAGGGTCCTTTGTATTTGGTCATAGAAATTAGCTCAAGCGCTCCTTGTTGATTTGGTCCTAGGCCTTTTACCTCATATCCATGATTATTCATGATCCTATTGGGAATAGGATAATTTGAATTTTCATAACAATTAGCCTACTTGTCATTGTACAACCATGATTCATTCCCTTCCATAGGGTCCTGTTCTAGGCTAGATGCTGGTATAAATATGATAGGTCCTTCACCTTTTCCCTTTGGTTGCCATTATGGATGAAGGATTGGATTTAGGTCTTCCAAAGGACTTTGGGTTATATGGAAAATTTGTGATGTGAAAGGTATCATGGGTCAAATACTCTCCTGGGTCATTGAATGAGATGGTATAATGATTAGATATCTCAAGAGGTGGCATGTGGGAAAGGGAATAAAGAGTATTAAGATCAATGCAATTTTATTCTAACAAGTCAAGGAGTATGGCCTTTCCCTTATCCTACTTAGCTATTGGAATCATGTTGAAATAATAATTATAACTCTTGAACTCAGTCTCTAGGTGTTTGCAGTGCTCATAAGAATGTAAATCTCTTGGTATACAAACTTCCATTCCTAAATGAGAGAATTTGATACATTAGTGCAACATCAATGGGACTATAAGAATTGTATGTAACCAAGGTCTTCCCAAAAGTATATTATATGAAAAATCAAAATCTAACACATGGAAAAGTGTATCATGGGTCAAGGGCCCAAGGGTAACTGGTAAATAGATGGTGCTTTGTGATTTTAATTCTTCATTATCATAAGATTTTATGGTTATGGTATCTACTTGAATATCTACCATCATGTAATTGAGAAGCTTGATGAGCTTTAAAGACACTATGTTTACACCAGATCTATTCTCTATAAGAACATATTTCACTTTGTGCCACTTTATGCAAACTTAAATGTGCAAGCGATTATTATGCAGTGGGTCAAGGGATGACATATCTCTTTGGTTGAAAGTGACTTGTTGTGTTGGAGCTAGATGTCTAACCAAAGCTTGGAATTTTTCAAGGGAAATGTCATTTGAAATAGTGGATTGGCTAATAAACTCATTAAATATATCTTTGTGGATTGTTCACATATGTAATAAATCTAAAATGGATATTTGTGCAGGATTTTTTTTAATTTTTCCACAATGTCAAACTTCTTATCTTGGTCATTGTAAAATGGCTTATTCTAAGGTAAAATGTCTAATTGAATGGTGGGTAAAGTGGTAGATGGTTGTGGACCTGTAATGGTAATCTTTGACCTCCAAGTTATGATTACACAAATTTAGGATTAAACACAGGACCATGCTTTCTAGAAAATGATGGTGATGGTGGGGGACCAGATAAGATAAGTCTCAATTGATGGTGCACTTGTGTGTGGTCTTGAGGAAATGATGAATTATTGGTAGAAGGTCTAAAATTAGTAATCCCTACTTACTGTTACACCTATATGTGGTCCCAGGTCAAGGAAGGATTATCAAAGTGAGTTGGTGGATTGGCATTGTTTAGAAAAGGTCTTGAATGGTTGGTATTTGGTCTCAGATTGTAGGAAATGGTGTTAATATGACCTCTTGTAATGTGTCCTACAACCTTGTTATGCCATGTGTCATTAGATGGTAGGTATATTAGTTTTTTCCATTTTGAATTTGGTTTTGTCCATTATTTGGATGCTATTGGTTCTACTATTGGTGGTTTTATTGGTTCTATTAGGTTGGCCTTGGTTGTTGAAACTATTATTATTGGTGTTGCACTAGCCATTATTTCTATTATTGTTATTGTTACTTCTATGGTTGGTTTTTATGTTAAGGAAAGGGTTTTTGATAGACTCCAAGGGTCTGAGTGGAAGTAGAAACACCACCATATAATGTTATCTCCTCATTTTCCAACATATTCTAAATTAAATGTTTAAATGTCACACAATGGTTAAAATTATGTCCATTAACACAATGATATTCACAGAATTCATTTTGGTGGTACCAGTTAGGATAAGGGATGCCTTGAGGATAATGTTTCAGATGGGACAACTAATTAGATTAGTGGTGACACAATTGTGAAACATAAATTCAATAGGCTCTCCAAAGTTACTAAAAACATGATGAGTAGGCATTATTCTCCTTAGAGGAGAAACTTGCAATGGTAAAGGTTGCTGCATTTATGCATGGGCTTGGGTTGTTGCACTTACTACATTGGTTGAAAAGGTTTTGGATCATGAGTAATTTGAATATGATACATGGGTTGAGAAGATGGTGTTTGTACCATTTGGATATGTCATGACTTTGTTACTCCATTTCTAACAACATTTTTATTATGGTTGAATTATCATAGTCTATGTTTGTTATTGGCCTGTGCCAATTATGATGCTTACACTTGGACTTGATGTTAGTTTTGGCTATTTCTTTGATTAGTACCTTGATTTTGATTTAATGAGGTGAGCTTAATGATCTATTTATTAATAAGGGATCAATCGATCAATAAACCTTTATCAATGATATCCTTAAAGGTATGTGCACACTACAGTTCCAGATGATAGGATATTTGAATATGATTTTTTTTGTAAACACAATGGATAATTGTTTATTTGGTAAACTATGGGTAAATAAAATTATAATTTCTCTCCATCACCATATATAACTTTCAAAACTCTCACTGGCCTTATGCTTGGCTTGCATCAATTCCACCAAAACATCTCATGTTCAAGATTATATGAAAAGTGATACACAAACTTGGTTGAAAGATCCTCAAAATAAAATATTGAATTCTTGGGAAAATTCAAAAACCATTCCAAGGCTTGTCTTGCAAGAATCCTTGGGAATAACAACAAAAGGTATATGTTTCTATATTCCACTGGTTGGCATGAAACAAAGAACTCTATCAAATGGGATTTGGGGTCACTTTTCCCCTTGTATTTTTCAAATTTTGGTGGTTCATATCCTAGAGGAAATGGTATCTGTAAGTACTCCATATTAAACAAATAAGAACATACATTATCCAAATTAAAATTTTTGGTGTTTTTCCCAAATTGGATGGCAACAATCACATCCTTCATTTGTTACAGTTCTTGGGCTAGGAAACTAGAGGGAATATTAGCCTGAAGTAAAATATCAGCCTAGGTAGATGGTTGAGTGGTCACAAATGGATCAATTTGACTAGTGTATGATGAAGGTATTTTCTAGGGTACATTAGTTTAGTTGGGGAATGGACTAGGAATACATGTGTAGATTAGGGTTTGATTATTGAATTTGCACATACTACATTGCAATATTCTAGTTTTGGTTAGGCAAGTAGGTCTAAGTTTGGGGATTTTAAGGTTGGGATAGAGGGATATGGATATACTATGCCTATTGGGGTTTAATAAGGACTTGATATGAACTAATCAAACCTTACTGTTGAGGGGGTACTTGTGAACCAAGACCATGTCATTGAACTAGTGACACATTTTACACAAAAGGCAAAAGTTGCCTAATTAGTACTTGAGAAATATGGGAACCTCTAGGTTATGAAAATCCTTGTTGGGAAGTTAAACCTTGTTGAAGATTCAACATTTTTCATTGACTAATATGCATATGCTATTTATTAGACATCATTTGGATTTGAATTGGTATATTGGTTTGTAAGGAAAAAGGTATGTTCACTACTACTTGGTAAGGTGGAACATTAATTTCCCCCTGTTGAGGTGGAAATATATTCTACCTTTGTTATGTCTATATATTGGATTATGCTTACTATTGTGGAATATTAATTGTTTCTTTTTGAGTAATATTCATCATTTTTTACTATTGAGGCATGACATTGGTCACTGGCTGATTACCTAATCTTATTAGTTGAGCACTTGAAGAAGCAACTAGTTGAGGATTAGTACTAGTAGTTGGTTAAGGTTGGGATGTAAAAACTCATACTCCCTAATTTGGATAACCACTCATGGTGTTAACTAAAGGTACACTTGTTTATGTGCTAGTTATTGGGGTATTTATACCACTTTAGTTTAAATTAGATGTTACTTATGTATTTTCCACTACATTTTGATCGATATTATATGTAGAAGTAGAAGACACTTCTTTAATAGTTATAATATGAATCAACTTATCAATTGAAGTGTTTTGCATGAAGGGGTCTACACCCTAATTGTCCTGACTAGTCAATTCAATTAATACTCCTATTGAAGGAACTAAATCTATGAGAGGCCTATTGGACATGGTACCTTTTATATTAAGTCCATTTGCTAGGTTCAAGTACATTTGGTATGTTATCTATATTTGTAAAAAATGATCCTCCATGAGGTCCTTACCTTTGACAAGCATATTAGGGTCCTGATATGGTGTTTGGAATAGAGCTAACATATTGCTAGAAGAAACTTGTTGATTATAAATTATGTTCTAAGGAATTCCTACTAGACTTGACAAATTCTCATAGGGGAATTCCATTAGAAATTTTGCCCCTATTTATATAGATCTAACCAAAATATTATCCTTATTTTTCAACAAGTGATGCTCAAATAGATAAGGATCATACATGGATGGTGCAGTAACATAGTATGGTTGTCGAGGAACTATTTATTCAATCATAGGCACTAAAGCTAGATACTAATCTATTTGTTCTTGATCCTACTTTGAGTATGGATGTGTGTTTACCAAATAATAAACCAATAGGTCTTAGTTTTATGCCCTTGATTGTGTGCTATAAGATGGATAAGAATATATATCATAAGCAACATTATTTACATAGGGGTCTTGAACTATTTATTCTTGTGAAACCACATTACTAACTCCTAAATTGTACATGAGACCTTTACGAGTGTAGGAATACATGTTAGGATCCATATCAAATGTTTCATGACAAAAATAAATAGAGTTAAAACTTGGTCCAAAAAGAGGTCCAAAAAGAGGTTCAAACTTGCTCTAACTTGGTGACAAGGATGGATATGCATATCCAAAAATGTTGATTAAATGAATTGTGATAAAACAAGCCAACTTCAAGTATATAACATTACACATCTCACACAAAAAGGTAAATTAAAATATCCATAAATATAAATTTCAAATTCTAGGTCAAAGTGTTTAAAATCTATCTAATCTAAAAAAAACAAAAGTTGTTAGGTCTTTTGGCCAAATGTAGCATGAAAATCTAGGTTCAAACAAAACATGTGCTAGGACTTTTGGCCAATAATTTTTAAAATATATAATTTAAAAGATGAGATATTTAATCTAATATATTTGAAACACTTATAATAAAAAATAGGCATCTAACTATTGGACATAAACTTGATCAATAATTACGAGGTATAAAACAAAAGGCACTTGGAGATAGTTTATTTTCTCCCAAATAATGTCACAAAATTAATTATTTTGATAAATAATCTAGATAAAGGTGAATTATGTAACCACACTAGACAAAATATTTCAAATAAACTCAAAGTGGTTACAACTTTGAAACAACTTGGACTCTATGTGAATAGGTTTATAAAAATAAGTTTCAAAATAATTTGAGTAATGTAAAAACATTAAAATAATCAAAAGGTGTGATAAAATTTGTTTCAAGACTCTAAGGCAAAATGGTTTCAACATGATTTTTCCAACATAAAACTACTCTCTTCAACTCAAATGATACACACACACAAAGTTTGAAAAATCTCTAAGGCAAAAGTGTGTTATCAAATGGACTTAATATAAAAGGTGAAATAGGATGGATAGTATAAAATATAGCCTATAACTCAAAACATGAGTGATACAAGATGACTTGAGTCTTAAAAAATGGTGATAATGATGTTGATTCTAAAAATAGCCCTTAATTCAAATTGGGAATTGAAATCAAGTTAATACAAGTCAAGTGCAAAGTGGTGAACCCAATTTAACACATCAACCTTTAAAACTTGGAAGAGTCTAATTTCAATTTTAAAATATCAATTAGGGACTCAAACAAAATGTGGTAAAATGTATAGACTCAAATGGGAATCATAACTATGCTAAATTGGAAGATATGACATAAAGTGTATGATGATTTTGAACAAGGAAAAAAATGTTTTTTACTTGGGTAGCATAATGCCTCCTTGTTCAAAGAAAATTGGGGAAAATATGTTTGGTTATGTCATTTTTTTTAACACCAAGTTTTTAATCCACATAAAAACCAAGTAATCTAAGACAAAGATAAATTAACTAACTAATCATCTTAAATCCTAAACTAATAAAGTATGAAAAAATGGGGTTATCTAACTAACAAGTTTTCATTTCATTTCTAGATGGATCAGATGCACAAGAATTTAATGTCAACATGTAAGAGAAGCAACATGTCAATTGAGTCTATGTCATATGTCTTGTTGTAAAAATGTCTTCCCTTTTTTATAACCACTACATCTATCATTTGCTTAGTGTAGTGCAATGTCTAACATGATCATACGTCTTGGGCTTAAGCAGGCCAAATGTAGTCTACATAGTTACATAGTACCATTAGGTGTTGCATTATGTAGACTAAGAATTTGACTCAAGAGAGGTTGTTAGTATCATGTTAGTTCCAAAATACATTAACTAGAATACATCTCTAGGCCTAGACACTAGGGGGAGCTTAATAACAATTCCAAATGAGAAACACAACCAGAATGCAAAAGACAAAGAAATCCTTCACCTTCCTTGGATGTTCCAAATATATTATTGAAGTTGCTTGATCAACTTATACTCAATGAGTCTTCATAAAAGGAGGCTTGGCTATCTCCTCTTCTCCTTGGCACCTTTAGCTTGTGGCTTTGGCTCAATAATTTGACATTATAATACTAATTGCAATGGTTTGAGAGAGTTTTAACCTTTATAACTTTACACAAAAGAGCTTAAAAATTAATAGACAAGGCCTCCTATTTATATATTTTTAAAGATGATCAGAATTAACCTAAACCATCCATCTCAAGATGGTGTAGCTAATAATCCATTAAATTTTGGAGGCCAAATTCAATAAATGCCCTCATAAATACTTGGAATAGAGAGGCATTAAAGAGGCATGGAAGGTTTTAATGAGGCATGGTAGGGCTTAATCTTGATATTTTATGCATTTATGGCCTAGGGATGTCTTCTCAAAAAATGATTTCACTTGATGAGGTAGTTATTCATTATCAATTTCCAAAAATAAATATTCAACAATTTTCATAGAAAATTAACTTAAGCTCTTGATTTAGATTAATTAGCCTTAAACATGATTTGTAAATTTTAGTATAAATCTTGGTCATTAGTGTACAAATTAATCAAAATGGTCAAAATGTCATATTATTGGATCAAAATTTGACTAGATTGGAATTAGGATGTGATGTTAGATGCATTAAATCCGTTATCCCATTTAGGATGTTGCCAATATATAATAACAAAGGCATGTGTATGATGAAATATATTTAGTAGAAAAGAGTAATCCAAAGCACCTAGGTGTGAAAATGTCATTTTGATTTGAAATGATCTAATTAAATTTAGTTACTTCATAAATTGAATTGCCTTATTTAATGCTACTCTAGCTAAAATTAACATTTGTATATGACAATTTCAACTCATTTAATGTGTTTGAGTGTTTTTAGCCCAAATTTGCATTTTGATAGAAATTGATCAAAAACCTATTTGGAGGTTATTAGTGGCCAATTTTAGGTGTCTACAAACTTGTCTTCTTCATTACAATCTAGGAGTATGATTGAACTTATTTTGACTTGATGGCCTTTGCTTGTAGAACCTAGAAATGTGACCAATCTTATTACAGTTATATCAAAACATTATTCTTGAAGTGAACTCAACTTGCCTTACTTGATTTGGATAAAATCTTGAAATGTGTCCTATGTCATAACAACTAAATCAATTAACTTTGTTCATGATATTTGATTGATGATTCCACTCATTCTTAAAAAGTAATTTACACTCTCTAACCCTATGACCAAATTGATTACAAGTACAAAAGTAACCATTAAAATTTTCATACCTCATGGCATTTGGTTGTTTGATCTAATTTGTCCTCATTCTACCAAAATCTTCATTTCAAGATTGATTGTTGAAACTCAAGGTATGATTGTCTTTATTCACATTAGTATTCACCTTTTCTTGAGTTGTAATCTTTTGTTCTTCTTTGTAACCAAATCCAGTTGTATCACTAACATGCATTTGACTATTTAAAATGTTATCTAGATCACTTAAGCTCTTTTCAAACATCAAAAATGACTTCGTCTTACTAGATGTATTATCTAACTTAGCTTTCAATGACTCATTTTCAATCACATACCTTGAACACTCATCTTATTTATCTTTTAGGATTGTAGACAAGATTTATAATTGAATATTTAGATGCTTGACTATAAATTTATGCTCTTTGGAATCTCCATCCATTCTAGCCTCATACATACTTAATTTCTTTGCATATTCCTTCATATGTAACTTGAAATTTTTGGTCTTCTTCTTCTTCTTCTTCTTCTTCTTCTTCTCAATCTTCAGATCTTTAAGGGCATTCATCAACTTAGTCTCATAGTGTTCCTTATTTTCTTCATTATTTGTATCACTCCAAGTAGACTCCTTTTGATCTGAGAAAATTCCTTCCTTAGCCATTTAGAGGACTTCATATTTATTAGGACCAACATCTTCATTATCAAACTTAGAATCACTATCTTCAATCTCATTTGATGAGCTAATAATCTTCATTGGTGTATACAATCTTCTTGTCATTCTACCTCTTGAATCCTTTCTTCCTCTTATCAGACTTAAATGTCTTTTTGACTTCATCTTGGTCTTCATCATGCTCTTCATCATCATAATTATTATGCTTATGAGGGAAGTTGTTATACAAGTGTCCTACCTCTCCATAATTGAAGCATTTAAAGGGTAGTTTACCCTTATAATTACAAGAACCTATTTTCAATTTTTTTATAAACAAAGTAATTAGTTCATCTTCATCAATATCATCATACTTAACTTCCTTACCTTGAGTTATTTTCTTCTTTGGATTCATTTATATCTTGAATGATACTTATTTCTTTTGTGGTTTTTCATCATTGACTCTCATCTCATAGGCCATGCGGGTACCATGCAGTTCATCCATCTTCATTTTTGTAAGATCATGACTCTCTTCTATGGTAGAAACCTTTATATAAAATTTGAGAGTAAGAGACCTTAATACCTTTTGCAAACTAGTAGCTTATTCAAGATCCTCTCCTAGACCTTCGATGATGTGCACATTCTCATCAACTCTCTACATAAATTATGTCATCGACTCCTCTTCCTTCATCTTTAACTCTCAAATTATCTTTGGTGAGTCTACAACTTGGCCAATTTGACCTTTGAATCCCCTTCATAAATGATCTAAAATTTATCCTATATATCTTTGGTGATTTATAATGGATTGCCTGGGTGTACTCATTCTTTAAAAGACCATAAGTGATGGCATTCATTACCTTAAAATTGTTCTCACATAGATTCTTATCAACTACACTACTTGGAGGGGTTGAGGGGGCTGAACATCCATTAAAAATAGATTTAAAAATGTCAAAATCTATTTACATGATGTATATATTCATTATCTCACTCCAAAAATTATAATTGGACCCATTTCATATTGGTGAATTCTTAGTTGGAAATACTCCTTGCATTTGATGACTACCCATATTGTACCTTAGAGTACTATCAAGTGGTTAAACTTACACAAAAGGTACTTATCTAATACCAATTGTTAAAGGTACAATCAATGAGAGGGGGGATAAATCAATGATGTAAAATAATCCAATTCAATTCCCAACTCTTAACCATTCAACACATACAATCATGATGCATACAAATTAACCATTAGATCAAACAAGGAATACATAGCAAGATCAAGCACATAAGACATGATATATGTGGGACAAACTCTTGGGTGATAAAAACCATTAAACCATACAAGATGGAATATAGTACTATAATAAAAATATCCAAATTTAGACCAACACCAATTAATCAAGGAACACCCATCTCATAAGGAGGAACCAACTCACTTGTCAACCCAACACCAACCCAACTACCTTGATATGATCTCCACTTATGATTTTATGTCTTATAAACCTAATGATAGAATTATATTAATTTAAATCTTTCCAATTTAAACTTTCACAAACTTTTCACACTCAATCCATTCATCCAAAACACCCTTTTGGATCACTCTCAAATAGACTCTAGGGCTTACTCACTCAATCTACCTCTTCTAAGCTTATTAGGTCCAATGACATATGTGTTCACCTTCGTAAAATTGATAAAACATGAATGAATGATAATTTTCAATCTCTTATGGTCCTCAATAACCTATAAATTTTATTTCAAAGGTTCTCTCCTTCGCTTGACTCCACACTTTTTCAACTAGCATAATTAGTCTAATTAGGCCTTATACTTAATCCACTCTTTTCCTTTAACCCATCTTGGTCAGTCAAGATGATTTAAATATTTGAAACACAATTAAATAGGTCCATACATACATTAAATCTGATAAACACACTCTTCATAGGTAATTTATTACCTAATTATCCCCAAACCAACATTAGGTCTTGGTGAGACCCAAAATAATTAGGCCTTCATACTCAGACGTTACATGTTAGACTACTTAGACCACCTTAATGCTTTAAAAATGCTTAAAACACATAAAAAATATCTCCAATATCCCATTTATCACTATCAAATGGGTCCATGCCACTTTGAATACTAACTCAACACTTGAACCTACCAATTAAGTCTCTTTGCTCTTTAGGCCTTAAAACACAAAAAACATAGTTTCAAACTTTTGAAGCAACTACTCAAATATTTCACATAGCCATATGATTAGATCACCTAGATGAAACATTAAAGACATTTTAAATGCCTTAATTTTATCTATATATATACTTTAACACATTCTCTAAGAACTCAAAATAACTCTCTTAAAACGACCACTCAGATTGGTCATATACAGTCAAAATACAATGAAGCTATTTTGACTCTCTATAATTGATCAAGGGTAAATCATGACAACCAATAAATTTTTATCAGTATTTTATAATTTTATAACATCTCCATACTCATTTTATTACTCAAATATGCTCAGAACATCTTCAACTTACCTTTGCAAAATGGTCACTCAAACTGCCAGTGTATTCAATAAACATAGTGAACTTCTAAGCCTTTGTTCATACTAAATATGGATTGGTCAGACCTATAAAATAAATATAGATGGTACTAATGGAGTATAAAACACTTTTAAATATTTATTTCATCTAGAGACATCAGAATACCATCAATAAATCTTCAGTTACCCTTTTTGGGTTACTTGCAAAACATGGTCAAACACATAATCAAATTTAGAGCTCAATATATTTGACTGTATAGATAGTCAAACCTTATAATGAATGTATATGGATGAGACTTGAAGTATTATTCAAATTTTCATTTTATACCATCAATAAATTCATATCATATCAAAATATATAAGCAAAATATTGAGCATTGGTTTATCCTTTTGCTAATTCAAAAGCCAATGGTCACTGGTTAATGCAAAATCATATGACACTTATCTTTATATCATGATCCCTAAAAGGTTGATAAAATACGATACATAGATATAATTTGGATTTTAATAGTTTAAAATCTCATTTATTTTTGTTGTTATTTTATCCTCACTTTCATGATCGTGCTACTTGGTAGCCTTGTGTGCCTTCTGCGCACTCTATAGTCAGTCTACAATGATCTTTCACCACTTGGCAGCCCCGTATGCCTTCTAAGAATTATGATGAATTATTTACTTAATAAAAACCATTGATATTTATCTATATGGTTGAATTTGATTCATCCATCTTTTATTTACTTGATCAAATATGTATCATTGATCTGCTTGCTAGATCTCCATGATTGGGGCATATGTCTTCATCGCGTTCATTCTTAAGATATTTAACTAATTAACTTCATGATCACCATTGATATCTATATGCTAAGTATAATTATCACTATTATATCCTTATCTATTCAAATTAATTAATCACCATAGATCTTCATTGACTGATTAAATGCTCACCATAGATCTTCGATATCACAAATTTGGTTAAGTATAGGAACTTATTTAACTCTGTATGAGAATCCAAATTTGCACCTTAATAAAAATTACTACGCTCCAAATATATACCTAAAAATTAAATGATATGATCTCCTCACATAGAGTAATATATCCATATATCAATCTACTCTTGAAACGTTCACACATGTGATTGCTAAGGTCATCAATTTGCTCACTCAACTGTCATCAATCTGCTCACTCATCAATCTGTCTAGACAACTACTTGAACCTAGACACTCATATGACTACTTTGATGATTTAATTTCACTTCCACAAGAATTACAATCACTAAAAACACCCCATAAAGTCTCCATAACATGACCAAATAACATCCACCATTTGCCTATCCAAGTTAAAAATTGGAGAACTATGCAAGAATATTGAAGAACACTTCGTCATTGTCATTATATCACACATGACACCTCATAAAAATCCTTGATCACCTTATAGACATCATTGAAAAACCTCCAACACTTTTTTATCTATGCATCTAATTTGTCTTTATCTCTAATGAGTTTCTTACCATATGGATTCTCCTCTTTCCTTCATTTCTTGGTTGAGGATTCAAATTGATTATTCCTCTTATGGTGAAGAAATATTTTGTCACATGGAATCATCCTAATCAATTTCTACTCTAACACACTATTTTGATTTCATAGAACACCCTAGGGTTATGGAGTATGAGATTGTGATATATGGTATCATCTTGCTCACCTGCTACTTTGACATCATGTTTGGGATGTATAATTTTTTTGGGAGAGACAAGTAACAAGATTATTCCATGTGGAATCATATTACTGACCCACTAGCCCAGATGGATTTGAACTATATACATGGTTCTAGGACTATGGTTTTTAGGATTATGAATGTGGAAGCATACCACTAACTTGTTAATTTATTGACATGACGATCCATTGGGTGAATTTTAAATAAATTTGACGAAGTGTCAAAAATCATTTTGAAAGGAATTAGGACCTCCTGGAGATCAACATGTGGCATCAAAAAACTATTAAAAAATTAGAAAATTCTTACTAAGTGGAAATGTTACATATGGATTTGGGTAAATCTCAAAGAATTGACTAAGTGTTGAAACATTTCCTCTTTGTACATAAATCATGACATAACATGATGATCTAAACTTGTGCTTTTGGACCTTTTATTTAGAACAAAAGTCCTGAATAGTCTATTTAAACAACATATTTGACCTACTTCTTGACAAAAAATGTGAAGATCATTTCTTTAAAAACCTAGTAAGTCTTTTTCTTCTGTCCTAAATTAACCACTCTACCAAATATGAATAGAACTTCAAAAATCCCCTTTTGCTGAATTTGAAGCCTCAAATTTGGATGCTGCTTTTCCATGGTAACCAAAAATGTTCAACAATCACCATGTAGACTCAACTCTGTGACTTTGATTTACAAATCTTCTAGATGACCAATAGGTTAAACTCATCCATAGTTTACAAGGATGAGAGTGACATGAATATAAATCAATATAGGTCTCCCTATAACTACCCATGTTGATGTCAAAATCATGTTAATAGTGTTACTAAAATCATATACTGCATTGGTTATTTCATATTCTACCAACTTGATATCCATCCTAGACTTAAAATCCCAAGGTTTCTTAGTCTTAACATACCATATCAGTCTATTTGTCTTCTACTTTCCTTTCTACACACACTCCAACAAATTACGGATTAGGTTGGTGATATTCTACAAAATGTCTTCATTATGAATCATATTGAGTAACTTCATTAAGTCTATTAGGACAACACCATATTATTGAATAATGTGCAATATCTATCCATACATATATGCATATGTAGCTACATCATCATATTTGATAGTATCCTAAAGTTAGATTATTTTCAAAATTTGTGTAGCATATCACATTATTCATTTATCAGGGATTGGTTTGGCATATTTGTCTTGCCAAGCCTTTCTTATCCTATGATATTGTGGCATATCCAAAGGTGGTAAACCTTGTTCTACATGTTTTTTCATTATGAATGATTATATAAATACATCTTATCAAGGTTGTGCATTAATCATATTCACATTTATTACTACCTTATCCATTTCTTATTTTTTCTAAACTAGAACATCCTTTGTGTCATGTTGGTCTAAAACTATATAATAGACGTTGTAGGATTATCATCAAGGATTTTTTAGATAGTTCCTTTATACATGATTAAATTATCTATACAAGTAAGACTAAATTAGAGGTCCCTAGGAATTATTTCCCATACCTCATCGAAAACCACTTTGATATCCTCCCATATATCCTCCTTTATATCTTGCTTTATTTTCTTAGAATCCTAAATCATTTAACTATTATGCCCTAAACCTCCTAGATGCCTATTGTGCATTCTAACCTTATTATTGTTGTAGGCCATCATACCTACCATATTTTTAGTGAGGAAGTGATGGTGCCCAAGTTGCTTATTATGCTTAGGGAATTATAGGATTCCAATGAGATGAAGCTTGGTATTGCATTAATGGAGGTGTCTAATTCTAAGATGGATCTGTCCAAGCCTGAGATGATGGTGTCCAACTAACCATACCTAAAGGTTGATATTGTAATACCTTTGAAATCCATGGTGCACTTACATGTGCTTTACCTGTCATGCTAACTTCTAGTCTAGGAATTATTTGAGTTGTAGTAATTATTTGCTACACAATGATCACTAACACATCTTTTTTAATCTTATAAAGATATTGTAACTTTTTTCATCATGATTAGGTGAATTTTAGGAGTTAAAATATATATTCTATAAATTCTTAGCATACTATTATAAGATATGATAGTGAGATGTCGCATGTCCTACCACTCTATATATTTTTTTAATCTCTATTTTGATTCTTGGGCATCATTCCTGTGATGTCCTTATTTTTTGAACTCTATACACCATAGGTTTGATTTATACTTAATTCATAATTCTTGATACTAACCCATCCTTTCTCAAAAGTGTTTGTAAAGTGTTCTCTATTTTTTAAGTTAAGGTCAAAGCATCACCATACTCTTCGATCTGTTTGATCCTAATTGTAACTACTCTTGTATCTACCTTAGTGTTGAACTGTATCTGAGTAATGGTGAACCATATTATTGTTCATAGTACTTACACACTCCATATTTATTCATATTTATATTCTATGGAAAACTCTACTTTATTTATTACATTAGAAAATACATGATCATATTCAAATATAGTCTATTTAGCTCCTTGTCAGATCTCTTTTAAATTATGTATGGTTTGGATAAAACAATTAATGATCTTAAATTTTATGATAAACATGAATTTTACCTACTATAGATATTCTTTATTAACATTTTTTCAAAATATTAATTCTAGTGCACAACCACATAAGGTTCCAATCAGTTCACATTTATTTACCACTTCATGTTGTAGGTTAGCATGTATTGTTCTAGGTCTATAAAACCACAATAGGGTGATCGATTGATAAAGGCTTCCAATTGAGCTTCTATATTGAGCTTTCTCATAGGTATCATAGTTGATTTTTAAACAACTGGAGTCTATAAATTTTATAGGATTATGGGGAATACTTATGGTTTTATCACCTATTGTGTCCCCACTCATTATCATGATGAAATAGCCTCAAATGTATCTTATCCTCTTCCTCTTCTTCCAATATTTTGATTTGTATGATGAAATACCTTATGAAAAAATTATGGGGTCTATTTCTGCTAATACTAAAGTTTGTATATTCTTATTTTGATATTAAAAAACTATGTGACTTCATGACATGATACCTTCTATGCCTTGATACTTTTCTTATGAATCTCTTTTGTGAATGGTCCTTGACAATCATCATCTTTTAAGGTTGTATTATAATTTTTATGATTTTTAAAAATAATAGGCTTGGGGGATGTGTGATCCCATGGTGAATGATCTATACTTTCAATAACATATTTCTCAAAGCTTAAACCCATAGCTATGTCTATGACTATACAAAAATCATGTTTCTCCTCCATGGAATACACTTTGATATGACTATGAAATATTAACTACGTGATCTAATTCTATAATATTTTCTTCTTCTTCCTTTCTTTCTTGGTCCTCATCACCCTCTTGTTCTCTATCCACACTATGCCTAGGATACTTACTCCTCTCATCACCTTACTCTTCTTCCTTTTTATCCATCTCACTCTTGTCTTCTATGTTACTATTTCCCTCTCCTATTCAACACTTCTTAGATCTCACTCTATTTATTCCACCTTTTCTCATCCTAATTATCTTTCTAAATCTAGAGTCTTCTTCCAATATTTCTCTTTTTAGTTCTCCATTCTAGATTCAGGTTCAATATCTACTTTTTTATTGCCTTACCATTCACCCTTCTATCACACACATATCCATGGTGCCTGAAGTAACTAATCTATGTTGAATAGAGTAGGCACCATGGCCTTTTCCATAGCCAACATATTGATTAACATAGGTAGTTTATATAAAAATTTACCTCTAACCCCCTAATAAATAGATCTTTTTCTACTTCAAATGATATATACCCTTATACTAAAAACTTAATTATGTATCTGTTGATGGTAGCAGTTATATAATGATCGATCACATGAATCCAACTAATAACTAGTTTTTTCAATTACTATATCTTATAATTAGTCCATGAAACAAAATTTGTAGCTCTAAATTGAGAATAGTGATATTCCAATCAAGCCAACCAAGTAGCTAATAGTCCAAGTAGTTCACACTAAAATATTTCACAAATTGTGCCATAGATATATTCTTGTATAATTTATCTCATGATACATCCTATCCTTTGTACTTATTCCTCCTTAAATGTATGAATATTATATTCTAACCATATTTCCACATTTATTTGACTAGGTAACCATAAAATCATATCCCTACCAATGAGGTCCAAGCTCACTACACCATTATTAGTAGAGGTACCTCATATTTCATTAGAACATGCTAATTACAGGGATAATTATGTGAATCTAATTAGAAAAAATGAAAGAACATAGATAATCAAAAGAACAGGGCATATAAAGTATAAAACATAGATTATTAAATTAATAAATCAAAATAATCCAACATATCAAGCTTAACTATGCATGAAGCAAAACACTATTAACATAAATACAAAAAGGAGCCATTCACATTTGTCTAACTATGCAAATAAATAAACAAACATAGATGAATATATATTACAAAAGTTATCAAACATGGAAAAATAATTATCAATTAATCTCTCTATAACAATGAATCCAACCTATTTTTCAATCCATATCTCGATTACAAAGAGTCCAATATTACTATTACATTCTAGAAAAACATATATAGACTTGAACCCTGAGTTGTTTTAACTTCTTGATCTATTCCTAGTGTAAATATACTTATGACATAAATAGAATAGCCATTTAATAAGAAATATAACATTATGTCTATTTTGCACATACATCCCAACTTGTATATTTACACTCGTATTTACCTACTATTGATCATTTTTTCCCACAGGCCAAAATGGGTCAACACCCTATAGCCAAACTATTGTATGGGGGGATTTTATAATGTCATGGAGAATGTTTTAGAGACCCTATGGGATGTTAAGAGTGATAGGAATGACTTTGAAGCTCTTGGTATTCATCTAGTTCTTCATTATGTTCACTTAGGCATTTTAGGTCTAGTGGTAAAAAATGCAAGTGGGCAGTTTATTAAAGCTATTTATTGCACATGCAAAAGTTGTAGGGGAAAGTGACCATATGGGTTTATTCACCTTATTACCAAGTTTATATGTTCCAAGTTCAAGGTCCTTCATCAAAATTTAAATGGAGGTATACATGTGCAAAGATGGGATTCTAGGAATTTTTGCTAAGTTTCCCATACTTAGTTGTTTGAACTTGATCGCCACTAGGACATCATGTAAAATAAATTATGGATCAACCATCTTGAAATTTGAATAAATTTGTGTTGGAAGCTCTTAGTACTAATGGATCAAATGGGTTTTTCCTTTTTGACCTTAATAACATCTTATGAAAGTTTGATGCCTCAATGTTTCTCATGCTTCAATATCCAAGCCTTCAAAGTTGATAAAAAATGAACCTAAAACATGGTACATTCATGTGAACATAAAATTAAATCTCAAGAAAAAATCTATCCATGTTTAAATTTTATGGTCTATGGGATGTCAATCATGTTCTATGACATGATGAATGATGGCTGCATAAACATCAAATTTAAAGATAGAACAAGACAATCCTATTGAGCTTAAATTTGATGGTCACATGATCATCAATGACAATCATATGGAAGTTAAATGATGGGAATGAGGAAATAATTTTTAAGACCATGGAATAGCCATTGGATTTTAAATAATGGGTTCCAGTTGATCAATGATCCACATTACATTGTACCCTTAGATCTAATGGTGAGCGTGAGTCAAAATGGTTAGAAAATCTCAAGGGTAAATAGGTGCATGAAAAGTGGCCCAAGTTCATTAAATTGGTATAATATTAACATCTCTTAGGTATCAATGCATAGGTAGAGTGATAGAATGAGTTGGGTCAATGAGCCAAGTCAGATTTTAATAGCTAATTAGAGTGAAGGTGAGCCTAGGGTTTTTTATGGAGGTCAAGAATCCATCTTTGACCATGGAAAATAGGGTCTTATAGGGTTTTATTAATGACATTAAATATATTTCAAATGCCATGGAGAATTATAGCTGATACAATCAATAATGGGGAACATAAAGGAGTGCCATTGGAGCTTATTTTGATCCCTAGTTTGATAAGTTATAACTTATATGGTTATTTCTTGTGATTGGTTCACCATGTTAAAGAAGGATATGTGTATATATGAATTATCAATCCTCGCAGAGATATAATAGGTTTATTTGAACCTATTATAGTATATAAGGTGTTAAATAACCCTTGGGTTTATTTAATATAAAATTTATATGGAAAACCAATGTCCTTATATTGGTTTTCCATCTATAGGTGGGACCTATGATCCAAATATGGAAATGGGTGAATAAGTAATAAATGCAAGGGTGCCCATCATAAAAAAAGTAAGCACTTTACCACTCAAGGCATGGAATGTTTATCAGTATCAAGATTCAAGGATTTGATCCTCATCATCAGAGCAAGTGGACTTTGAGTCTCGAGATGGTGAGTTGGTACTTGGAGAGGTAGTCAAGGGAATTATTTCCATTTAAATAGACTTTGGAACTATGCATAATAATCCCTTGTCTTTTAGTGAGATACCTTAACCAATGATAGGAGCTTGATGATGATTAAATAAGGCACACAAACAAAAAGGCAATCAAAGGTTTCCACCTCAATTCTTGATCTAGAGGACTTTCCTCCATTCTTGAAGGAATTATTCCCTCTCTTTCATGCTCCCCTTTTCTATAAATATAGCTCTGGAGATATTGTAAAAGGAGTTCCAATCCATGTATGGAAAATCCCTACTAGAATGACATCATATTTTTCCTTTGAAAATTAATGCAAATATGATTTATTAGTCCTAAAATAATAGTCTGAGTATGAAAGTGATGTATGGTCATGCAAAGTGATTGTTCTATATCCTTTCTTCCATTATCCTTTCATGTTTATGCAAGAGCTTCTATTATAACATGAGATATGGAGTGTTGTCAAGTGTATGAGCCTATATTTTAAGTGTACAATGAGCCTTAGTACTTTAAACTATCCTATGGTTCACTTAATTTGGATAGATCTCATACATCTCATTTTCATATTGAAATACTCATGTTAGGATCCATATGACTTAGAAGTTTGTTTGTGTGCCTTGTTTATTAGTGTAAGAAAGTACGATGGTAAAAAAAATACATCTTAGTGTATCACCTCCTTATATTAGGTTTATTTCATGTAACTTCTAACTCCTTTCCCATAAGTGAGCATTAGCATAGGTGAAATCACTTCAAGATACATTCAGGGAGATAGCCCTTAAAATCTAGAGGCTCACTTCCACAATAGGTACACCCACAAACTCAGAAGTGTTCCCATGTTGCCCAAATCTAGAAGAGGATTGAACACCCTCTACTAGGGTGTAAGATTTGGTCACAATAGTTTTGGCATGCCTGATGGGACCAAGGTCTAAGAGAATGGAAACATTGTTGGTGTGTCTTTCCTCTATTAGAGTTTGGAAGCAATCAATCCTGCACCAATGGTGACTCCAAATGATATATTCTAGTTATAAGCAGCTTAGGTATATATAATTGAAAATTTTGATTAATTATTGTATTTCCATTGATGTATGAGGTTGACATGAATAGCTATGGTGAATATCTCTACCATGGACCTTCTTACTAGCCTTGCTATGAACCACAGTATAATTACCAACAACAATATCAAAATGGCTATCACTCTTATGAGCCATGTGGCCCTATAACCCTCTATGTTCCCCACCAAATAGACACCATGTTTTTAGACAACCCTATGAAGAAGGCTACCAAGATATCTATCAATAAATGACTCCATGTCAGTCCTAATATGAACCCTATCAACCATACCATGATACCTATGAAACTCAAGAGTACTCCTATGAGTCTTGTCATGAGGAACAAGATGTTTCTATGGACTCTATATCAAGCTATTACAAGGTAAGATATATATTCCTATAGGCTAGAATGCAACACATTGAAGCTAGTATTGATCCTCATCAGTATCCTCTCCTTCTTCCATCAGCCCCACCTCATGTCTAATCCTTCTTGGAACTCCTACCAGAATTGAAAGATAGTGAAAACAATATAGTCACATGGGATGATGAGTTTAATGTGCTTCCTAACCATCTCATGGAATGGTTCAGAATTTTTTTCCAAAAATGGATGAATGCATGGGTGGTGTTGAAAATGAATTTAAATTTAATATCAAAGGAAAACTAGAATTGGAAAAGAGATGACTTAAATGCTCAATATATAGGCTAAGTATATGGGAGGATAAAGAGCTTAAAAATAAACATGTTACTATTGAAGAGTTTTAAGAAAGCTATTGGAAAGATGTAGCTCCTACTTATGTAAGTGCCCTTCCTTCTAATCAGCCCAATAAGTCACTTCCCTATGAGCTTACTAGTGATTTATTATTTCTTAAATCCACTCACAGTCCCTCTCCTCCATCCCACACTCTATCTCCAACTCACCAACCTTCCACTACACTTTATATACCATCTCCTTCACATGAGCCCATCTTGAGGTAAGTAAGTGGAAGGGAGAAAATCCAAACCAAAGCTGGCCTAGAAGATGTCTTGAGAGAATATGAGGAGGAAATAACCATAGGGACCTTGGTGACCACAAGTGCTAATATACCTTCTTGGATGAATAAAATCACATTAAATATCCTATCATAACTACTAGTGTAGAGTTCAATATGGAAAAGGAACTTATTAAGACTCTTTTGCGATTATCCATGATAAATGTGGCCAAGATCTGAAGGGAGAGGCATTTGATGAAGACTCCTTGTCCAATAATGAAGTTGTAGATGACCATCTAAAGCATAAATATGAATTTTATTCTACTGATCAAGAATTTACTATCATAAAGTAATTTGGTAATACTAGTGTCCAAGATATTATACACATGAAAAGTGAGGGCAAGGTGGAAGTTAAATTTACTCAAGAATAGTTGAGATACTCCTTCTATTATTGATCCATATTCAAAGATATGTGGACATGAAGAAGAGAAGGTTTATGCTCTTAAGCATCAAGCACATTTTATCAATTATGATTGGTAGCTACAAATGGAGCTCTTTCAAGAGCTTGAAGATCTTTGCTAAGTTTAGGGTCAAGTACATGAGAAGGGGGTGGAAATGTTTTCTATGGAGGATAATGAAAAAGATTTGGTGGAATATTAAGATCTCCCTTATGAGCTTGAAGAACTTGTAGTTAAATAGAAACCCAATCTTATTGAGAGCACCATGGAGATTAAGAAGTCAAGCCTTGTTTAACCACCATTGGAGGTCATAGCTAAGGAACCATATGAAAAGGTTGAGGCTATATGGATGCACATAATTGACCTATTTTGAGCTGATTGGTCCTCACTAAACATCATGCTAAAGAGGATGACCATTTCAATAAAGAAGAAGGCATCAAGACCAAGAGTCAATGAGCTACTTGCCTCATTTAGTCTATAATGAAACTACTTATATTTTTGAACATAATAATTTTATATCACATAAAATAAACAAATATGAGAGATCACACAACAATAATTGATAGTAGAGTAGAATATTGTATAATATAACTAAGCCACTTTGAGGGGGAAACCTCCATAATAATGCACTAAGAGAAAAATACTTAACATGATCATGAAAGACTAACCACTACCTCCTATATATAGTATAATTAGCCATGGCTATTCCATAGGCTAAGCTAACTAATAACATAGAGAAATGTAACAAGAATATAAAATAGGTATGTAAGCCACAAGTCAGAAACACATATCCCAAGACATGCTAAAACTTAAGGGTGTAGCATACCCCTCCCCTTCAAAAAAATGTTATCCTCAACATTGAGTGAACTCTAGATGTTGCTACACAAATGATTAATCTTCCCAAGTAACATCTTCATAGGATATATTCTTCCATTTGATCATGCACTCCTTAATCTCTTGAGACCACAACTACTTAGTTCCCATTTGAAGGATCACCTTAGGATCAAGAATAACTCTTCATTCCTCATCCAATTTTGGTAAATAAATTTGGGTAGCATCTTTATATTCAATGACTTTATTTAGGCATGATACATGAAATATTGGATGTATCTGAGTGGAAGAAGGAAACTCTAACTTGTAGGCCACACTACCAATTTTTTTCAAGATCTTATAAGGCCCATAATACTTAGGGGACAACTTGTTATCCTTTTTCTATTGCTTCAAGGACATTCGCTTATATAGCTATAAGTGAACAAAGACCCAATCACCAATGTCAAAGTGCCTCTCACTCTTATGATGATCTGCCTACTATTTTATATGATTTTGGGCCATGGATAAATTTTCATGCAAACTGGTAAGGACCTCCTATTGATGGTGAATAAGTTATTCAGCTACATGAACCTTATAATGGAACTTCAAGGCTAAAATGATGGATGGTGGATGGTATCCATATGGTGATAAAAAATAAGACATTTTGGAAGAACTATGAATAAAATTATTATACCACCATTCATCAAGTGGCAACCATTGAACCCATTTATCCTATTTATCAAAAACCAAACAATGAAGATATCCTTCCAAACATTTGTTGGCTACCTCAGTTTGTCCATTTGATTGAGGATGATAGGATGAATTATGAGCCAACTGGGTGCCCAAACATGAAAATAACTTAGTCCAAAAATTACTAGTGAAGATGGGATCTCTATCATTGAAAATGATCTTAGGGGTACCATGCAATTTATGAATTATATTGAAAAAAGCATAAGCTACTATACTAGCAACAAATAGTTATGATAAATAATATAAATGAGCATAATTACTTAGATGATCTACCATAACCATGATAACTTTTTGACTATCAAATCTCGATAACCCTCTAATGAAATCCATAGACACCTCTTCCTAATGTTGGATAGGGATGGATAAAGGCTACAAAAGACCTAGGGTTTTGATTTTTCTCCTTTATTTTGTTGATAGATCATACATTCAACCACATATTTTTGGACATCCCCACTGAGTCCTTCCTAAAAAAATTTCTACTTGATGCTATGATAGGTTTTCAAAAATCTTGAATGACCCCCAATTGGAGTTGCACGAAGTTCTTAAAGGATTTTTTGTTTATGAAGAGAATTCTTACATAGGTAGAATTTATCTTTATACCATAATGCATCACCCTTCCATGTGAATTTTTCAAATCCACCCAAACCTTGATGAAGATTCTAAATCAAATAATGGGTAACACTATCCTTGTCTTATTTTGATCATGCTTCCTATAGCCAATCTACCTACAAAATGGTCATAGCATATAGCAATGCCTCAACTGATTCATCCTTCCTAGATAGTGCATCTACCACTACATTATCCTTGCATTTCTTATAAACTATTTCAAAATAATAGCCTTACATCTTAGTTACCCTTTTTTTTTGTTCTTCAGATGATAACCTTTGTTCAAAAAAACATTTGAGATTATCATGATCAATCTTTACTTGAAAGTGATGACCCATCAAATAAGGCCTCCATTATTTGACTGCATGTAAAATGTCCATCATTTCCTTCTCATAAATGGGCTTGTGCTGATTTTTAACCTTCAATTGATGACTTTCAAATGCAAGTGGTCTACCTTCGTGCATTAGTACAACACCCATACCATACCCAGATGCATCAAATTCAACCACAAAATTCTTGGAAAAATTAGGAGTAGCCAATACGGGAGTGGTGCACATCACCAATTTCAATTATTTAAATGATTTGGTAGCTATATTATTCTACTAAAAGGAGTCTTTTTTTAATAAATATGTGAGTGGGGCTGTAATGCTACCATAATTTTTGACAAACCTATGATAGTAACTAGTTAGCCCTATAAATGCCCTTAGTTGCTTAATTGTCTTAGGAATTGGTTAGTCCACCATTGCTTGGATTTTTTTAGGATCCACTTTTACTCTTGTATGTGAAAATAGATGACCCAAATACTCAACCTCATAAGATCCAAAAGTACATTTGGAAGGTTTGGCATACAATTGATGTTGTTCCAAAATTGAGAGTACCTATTTCACATGGTGCAAATGGTGTTCCTAATTTTTACTATAAATGAGGATATCATAAAAAAATACCAAAACAAATTTCCTCTAAAATGGCCTAAAAACAATATTCATCAAACTCTAAAAGGTAGATGGTGCATTTTTTAGCCCAAAAGATAACCAAAAACTCATAATGGCCCTCATGAGTCTTGAAAGTAGTTTTGGGTATGTCTTCATCATGGATCTAGATTTGATGATACCCAGAATGTAGATCTAACTTGGTAAAATAAAGATCACCATTTAATTTATCTAGAAAATCATCAATGATAGGAATAGGAAGCTTATCTTTGATAGTGTACTTTTTTGAGTTCCATGTAATTAGAGCACATCCTCCAAGTGTCATCTTTCTTTTGCACCATAAAAAATGGTGAAGAATATTTAATTTGACTATGGTGAATGATTCTTGCATCCAACATATCCTATACCATATTTTCAATTTCACTTTTTTGGGCATAGAGATACTTGTATGGCCTGATGTTGGGTGGTGTAATACTAGGAATAAGCTTGATAGCATTATCATGCTTGTAGATAGGTGGAAGTCCTTTCAAAATGTCACAAAAAATAACTAAATGGGCATCAATCACTTATTACAGATCAAAAGGTGTAAATGGTTAAGTTGGATGAACTTCCATGGAAAACAATCAATCTAAAAATCATTTAGCACCTTTTTAGAGAATCTTTGTCATTTGATGGGAGATAAAAATTGGTGGAGATTTAGCCCTTAATCCCCTTAGCTCACATGTCCTTCCCTCAGAATGAAAATGCATGAATAATTCTTGGAAATTCATTTCAATAGTGCCCAAAGTGGTGAGCCACTATACTCCTAAAACAATGTTAGCTCCCCCTATGGGAATAAAAAACATAGGAGAATCTCACAAGTAGTCTCCCATGGCCAAATTATTACTATGGAATTTTCTTGAGCAATTTACAGTACCACCATCTAGAATCATGACCTAAAATTTTGGAGTGAGATAAATGAAATAGTTCAAGAGCAACCAATTTATTATTGATGAAGTTGTGTGTGCTTCTAAAATCAATCAGAATAGTGACCTTATATTTTTTTAGGAAACCCACCACCTTAAGAGTTTAGGGAGTACTAATACCTAAAAAGGCATGATAGGAAATAGTAGGTTGAAAGTCTTTAAATTAATCCTTAGGACCTTCTTCATCCTCACCAAATACCTCCTCCTCATCATCATCCTCATTGGCACCTTCGATGTAAAATAACTTCTTTTCAACACAAGGATGGTCTTTGCTCCATTTGCTATTGTAACCATAACACAACCCTTTGGCTCGTTTCTCCTCAATTCATCAAGGTGTCAGTCTAGTGGGTTGAGGATGTGATGGTGCTAGAAAGGTGCGATCATTATTAGTAATGAAGGTTTTTTTTTCACCATCCCTTTTTACTTTTTCATTCATGCTCATGGGATAGCTTATAATATAGATGCTGGGTTAAATATATGAACCTCTAATTTGATGTTATTTTTGAGACTACCCAAAAATAGATCAGTCAAATTTTCCTTTGTGATGTCTTCCGCCCATAAGGATAGATTATGGAACTGATGAATATAATCCTTCACAATTCCCATTTTCCATAGTTTAGCTAATTGGCTGAAGTATTTCCTAGAGACATTATTCTAATAATGAGCCAATAACTCATTAGTGAAAATAGACCATGTAAAAGGAGCACCACTATTTTTCTTTTGAGAACACAACCATTGATACCAAATAAACTACTTAGGTTGAAGATATATGAGATACCACTATCACCATATGAGAACTAGGAATTTGATGCAGATCAAATAAATTCTTAATTTGGGTAATCTAAGTGAGAGGATCCTTACCATCAAACTTAAGCATGTCCACTTTAGACAACATCAGTTTCACACCAGAATTGGAGTTGTCAGTGTTGAGAATAGGAGGACCTGAATGATGAAGAGGAGTGATGGGTGTCGTCATCCCCTTCATTTAATCAACTTTCTATTGATGTCATATTTAACCAGGACTGTGTCTAAAACTATATGCAATAAGAAGAATCGTAGTGATTTAGTAATTGAATGGAGGTATTTGTTTTTGTTTTGTTTTGGGGGGATTTTAATGTCTAAAGGATTTCTTGGTTAAAACCTTACTGGAATCAAACTATGTAAATCTATCAAAAATAAACACACATTACAGAAATGAAATAGATTGCTAGAAATAAACACTCATTGCAGAAATGAAATAGATTGCTGGAAACAAACACACATTGAAAAAATGAAATAGATTGATGGAAATAAACACTCGTAGAAATAAAATAGATTGTTGGAAATAAACACACATTGCAGAAATGAAAATTTAATCTAAAATGCCTGTAGGAATAAATTTACAAGAAATTTTAACTTTAAGGAGTTGGAAGCATTTATAAATTTAACAGAGTTACCTATTTAATTTTGTGAATATAAATATAAATACCAACAAAAATGAAGATCATGGATCTTTGGAGGGGTGGGCCCTTGCTCTGCCTAAAACAGGATTTGAACAATTTAATTTGCTTTCAAAATAGAAATAGCTATTTCATTGATAAAATGTTTTGTATTAAAAATGTACCAATCTATCCTTTATCTCTCTATTCTTTAATGATTTTCTCTATCTTCTATATTCTATATCTATATCCCTTTACTAAATTCCTAGGTCTGTATATATAGATGCTTTGATGGCTGTAACTATTTCATAGATATAATGGAACTGAATCATGCCCAGAATAGATGCTAAATCAAGATGTGGCTGGATGTCTAGCTGTGTGATAAATGTCTTGATTCTACAAGTTTGGAAAATCAAGAATCTATTCCTAATTTAATGGGATCATTGATCCAATAGATCACCGACCATTTGGAATAGATCCTCATCAATTCCATATCAAGCCACAAACATTTTGGAGCTTAACTGTAGATGTACTAGAGCTAAATATAGAGTTCTAGAGCTAAGTCTAAAAATGTGACAACTTGAAATAGTATGGTGGAGTTCTAGAATTAACTGTGATGGTTCTAGAATAGATTCTGCAGGTTTCAAAACTAACTGTGATGATTTTAGAATAGATTTTATAGGTTCTGAAACTAATCTAGATTGAGTCCAATGCTTCCAAAAACATGCAATCCACTTCATATTTATTCTTTAGCCTGATGATGAACTATTTTATTACAAAACTAAAATTTTACAACACACTTGTTAGGAATTATAGGTCTTTTAAAATGTTAGAATCATAATCAACAAAAGATGGATAATCACATCCTAACTCATCTCAGATCAAAATAAAAGTTTCAAAATGCAATCAAACTTAATAGAAAGAGAGAGTAAGATGAGGTCATTTATTATACATTTATTGGGCATATCTTGGCCTCATCACTTCCCCCATACTTATTTGTAAGTCCCTTTACAAACTTCACTCTTCAAGTTCGAGATTATATATCCTACATTCCATTTAATTGCTTAGATCAAATGGCTGGAACTGAATATCCTAATGCTTTGATTCAAAAGTACTATACACTGCTCCTATTTCTACTTTTCTTTTCCATTGTTCAAATTGAGTGGGATGTTGAGGTTCTCTATTTTGACAAGGAGATATGGGGGTGAGAAGTAGAGATGGCCTTGTTTGCATTCCTATCCATATGCTCAGGGGAGTTTCATTGATTCGAGGAATTATTGTTCATAAAACTCTTGCCCTTTCTAAACTCCAGATCAAATTTGAAGGGAATATTACTTTCCTTCTTTTCAATGCCATCAGGATAAATTCTCATATTTTAAAACGTTCATCATAGATATTATCAAAATTTTCCCTTGCATAAGAGGTGAAGACATCCATGCTTTGCTGTAAAATGAAAAGATAAGGTGCTTTGAATTTATCATTAAATGCATGGGATTGGAAATATGTATCAAAGGTGGGTGGATTACCATAATGAATTCTCATATAGAGACAAGATGAACTAGCCTTTGACCAATGATCTGACTCCCTTTATTTCCATGTAATCTAATTTTGAAGTACAGAGACAAATGCATTAAGCTGGATTTTTCCTACATACAAATTGATCATAAAACTTGTATTTCTTTCTAGCATAAAATTGTAGAGGTAAAATCCACAAAGAAGGTGTTTCTATTTTGTATTAGCTAAGAAGTAGGCAGCTGAGAAATCAACTTCATCTTTTATTTCATGTGGAAGGCCACATGTTATCCTTGCCAACTGCAAGTGAATGAATTGTTCTTCTAAAAAAATGCTATAAATAGGATAAGGTCTTCTGCATGTAAACAACTTCTAACTCATCATACAAACTATTTGTATTTTCATAAGACATTTATACTTATCATTTTTCTCCTTATAAAATTTGTCTTCCCATTCTTTCCTTACTTTTTCTTCTTCTGCCAGTTTGTCTTTCAAGTATGTATTGGATGCTTTGATTTCACTGAGTTCTCTGCATTTGTCATCCCATAACTGCTTGAGTGGCAGATAATTCAATTTAGTATGTGTAAAGACTATTGACATAGAGGTCTGTATTCTACATTTTTCCTCGATCTCCATTAGTTGCCTTTTAATTTTTGCTAATTCCTCATTATTGGTTGTGAACTGGTTTGTTAATTCTATAAGGAGCGTTTCCTTTTGTTCTAACTTGAGTTTGAAGAAGTTTAATTCCTCATCCTTTTCTTTGATAATGAGTTCTACTCTAGACAAAAATAGAGCTTATTTAATGTGCTAGTTTTATTTTTTTTGAAAGTTCTTGGGGAGTTAAGCATTCCTCTTCCACTATAGGGGATTTACCTTTCCTTCTCCAAGATGCCTATTCATCTTATACATGTGATGGTGATGTAGTCTCACCCATTTATTGGAAAATTGGCTCCTCAAATATTTCATCTTCTTTTTCTTTTTCTGCTTGGCTTGGTCCAGGAGGAGTCATGGCCATGCTACCCAAAATATCAACAGCTTCAGTTTCTAGCCTTTCTTACTCTTCTAGCTCCTCTGAACTTCCTTTAGAATTTTTATGACATTTTCTTTCTTGAGGAGTCTCAAAATGTGTAGACATAGGTCTCCTCTTAGAACTTCTTCTGATGTTCACCTTTTGCTCAGTCCTAGATGAACTGTCATTGCCAGAGATAGGTATCAATTCTTCTATAGCTTCAATAGAAGAAGAAATGGCTTGAGAAGGTACAATAGGGTCTACAATTTTAACTTTTCTTCCAGATTTTCTTCTTTTTGGTATTTCCTCTTCCCCTAATCTTTTCTTTTCCTCACAATGGTAGTAGTTTTCAAATGAACTAAAGGAGCAGGAGGAGTTGCTATTATTCTTCTAGGAATACCAATGTTTTGTCCACATTTGCCAAGAAATTTGTGCCTGCATTTCTTCCCCATTTTTCTTGGAAAGGAAATGGTGTTGGCATACTAAATGCACTAACCCATGATGTCTAATTGTTCCTACACCCTAAGAATACCTTTGGACTATGGTATGGATGGAGTCAAAAAGAAACCCTGGAAGGTTTACTATATATTCTAGTTTTTTGGCTCTATATCTAAGGTGTATAAGAATTTTTAGGAATTATCTTCCTACTATCCCAAATTTTCCATCACAGGTTAAATATTTAACTATCCAGAATGCTACTCTGTCAAAGGGTTTGGGCAAGCTAGTCCTCTTAACTCCTTTGATTATTTTATTTGTATTAAAAATATATTGGGGTTCAACTTACCCTTCTTTCAACAAGGTTTCAGCTAGGTCTTTTAATGTCCCTTTGACAGGGTTTAGGACATGCATTATTGGTATTCCAGACATCTCACTTATGATATTCATAGAAAACACGAATGAAAACCTTCCTAATCTTTGTCCTTATTTGCTTTAAATTGATAATAAATTCTCTTATTAGTTCATCATTATATTTGGAAAATTTTCTCAGAAACTCTAGCCATCCTACCTATTGAAAGATATTTGCTACTTCTTCATCTACAAGGAGTTCAGGTATCATTGTCTAGTTCTGACTTCTTTTTTATTTCCATGAATCATTCTTCTTTGAATATTTCATAGGTTAGCTAAAAATTGCTTCTTGTATCATTGGAACTGATGATTTTGGCTATGGAATTAGTAGATTCAGTTGTTGATTTGGCAAATTTAGTTGCAGAATTACTGCACTCAGCTATAGAACTTATCAATTTTGGTTGCAAAACTACTATACTATGCTACAAAACTAGTGGATTCAATTGCTTCAATCATAAGAATGATTTTTTATAGTTATCCACCAACTCATTCCATCATCAATATCCTTCTCATGATTTTGCACATTAAACCATGATGTATAATAGATGACTCATCATACTAATCTTTTTAAATCAAGTCTAATCACACATGTAAACTTTCCATTTAACCTTTAACAAGTTAAAAACATAATTACCATCTTTGATGATGTAATCCCTCCATCATGGTGACACATCATCCTTGAAAAATGGTTAGAATATAGTTAGAATTCAAAAAAGTTTTATTTGAATTAGACATTTATTTGAGAAGATCAACTTCCATCACTGATTTTCAATTGATCTCTAATTTTTATTTTTATTTATTTATATTTTTAGGGAAGAGAATGCCATTTACTAGTTTTCATTCTTTTCCCTTTATTATGGATCTTTTCATCTGATTATTTGATCATTTTGGAAGAATTGGGTTCTTCCATATGATAAAATTCTTTGTTTGCTTCAATCTATTTCAAGAATTCATCCTTAGTAGGAGGCTTCTTATAAAGTTTTATCCTATGTCCATTGACCAAGAGTATTCTTATACTACCATCAATGGGAATAATTAGATAGAACCATTGTCAAATATCTACTTGATCTGATAAGGTCCCAACCATCTAGTTCTTAATTTACTTTTGAATTATTGGTACTTAGAATCAAATAGTAATGCCCAGTCTCCTACTTTGAATTGTCTTTCCTTGATATGTGAATCATGCTATTACTTCCTTTGGCCTTGGATTATCTCTATCTGGTGAAGTGCTTCTATTCTAAATTCATCTAATTCATTGAGTTGAAGAATTTGCTCCTTTTGAGCTACATCCAATTCAATTCCCACCTTAGCTACTGTCTCAATGTTTGTAGTTCAAACTCAATAGGAAACAAGGGCTTTTTTCCATAGACTAACTCATATGGTGAAAACCCTGTTGTGGTTTTCCAAGTTGTATTGTATGCTTAGACAGCTTCAAGAAGTCTTTTTACTCAATCTCTTCTTTTAGCTTGAACTATTTTAGTGAGGATGTTTTCTAATTCTCTTTTTTTTACTTCAACTTGTCCATTTACTTGCGGGTGATAGGGAGATGGATTCCTATGATTGATCTGATAATACATTGTGAAGGCCTAGATCATATTGGACATAAATTGTGGTCCTTGGTCTAAAACTAAGCTTTTTGGTGCTCCAAACTTTACCATAATTCTGTGCCAAATAAAACTAGCAACTACTTATTCAGTGGCATTTATTAAATCCTTCACTTCTACCTATTTTGTTACATAATCAGTACACATAAGAATGTGCTCTTTTCCTTGTGAAGGAGGATTAAAAGGTCCAACAAAATCCAATCCCCATCTCTCAAATGGTTCAATCACTACTTGTGGTTGTAGAGGCATTTCATTGGTAATGGTTGGCTGTCCCATCCATTGACAAGGATCACACCGCCTGATATATCTCTTCACATCTTTGTATAGAGACGGCCAATAGTAACTAGTGCCAAGTATCTTATGAGCTATTCTTTTCATTGAATATTTTCCTCCACTTGGTTCATCATGACATGCCCAGAGGATGTAAAAAATTTCATCTTCTCTTACACACCTGCGTAAAACCAAATCAGGACCATATTTAAATAACATTCCATTTAACCATTTGAACTATGCACTGGTTTTGATTAATTTTTTTTTTTTTTTTTTTTTTAGTGAAAGGAGGAAAATTCCTTGTTGTAAGATAATTTGCCATGTCAGCAAACCATAGTGTGTTAGCTGAAATAACAAACAATTATTCATCTGAAAAGTTATCCTTGACTAGATCCTGCTCCATTGTATTGGTCAATCTTGACAAGAAATTAGCCACCACATTAGATTTGCCTAGATTATCCACAATGGTAATATCAAATTCTTGTAGAAGTACTAACCATCTAATTATTCTACCTCCAACCACTTGTTTTTCATTAAACATTTAATTGCTGAGTGATCTATATGTATAAATATTTTGTACCCTGTAATGTAATGTTTAAATTTATTGATTGCATAGATCACAGCCAAAAATCATTTTTCAGTGGTAGTGTAATTTATTTTAGTGGGAGTAAGATTTTTATTGAGATAGTAAATAACATAGATTTTTCCTTCTTCATCTCTCTGTCCCAAAATTGTACCAATTAAGGTATTTGAGGCATCAGTTTGGATGTAAAAAGGTTTCTCCCAATTAGGTACTTGCAATATTGGGGTAGTTACTAATTTCTCTTTAATTTCTTCAAAATCATGTTGACACTATTCATCTCAAAAAAATTCACAGTCTTTGGTAAACAATTTAAACATAAGGGCAGCAATTTTACTAAAATCCTTGATAAAATGCCTATAGTATCCAGCATGTCCTAAGAATGATTTGATATCTGTGGGAGTTTGAGGGATAGGCAAGTTTGAAATAATATTGATTTTGTTTTGGTCGACCTTAATTCCTCTTTTTGAAATATGGTGCCCTAATATGATCCCTTCATCAACCATCCTCAAACATTTCTCATGACTAAGAGACAAGTGATGTTGTTCACATCTTGTTAATACTCTATCCAAATTTTTTAAGGCATCATCAAATTTGTCCATACACAGTAAAGTCATCCATGTATACCTCCACACAGTCATTTGTTAGGTCTACAAAAATTGCTAATATAACTCTTTGAAAGGTTGCTAGAGCATTATATAGTCCAAATGGCAATACCCTATAAGCAAAGGTACCCCATGGACAAGTAAATATATTATTGTCCTGATCCTCAGCAACAATTTTGATTTGATTGTATTTACTAAATCCATCCAAGAAGGAAAAGGACTATTTACCTCAAAGGTTGTCTAAGACTTGATCTATGAATGGTAAAAGAAAATAATCTCTCAGGGTGGCTTTGTTTAGTTCCTTATAGTCAACACAGATTATCCATTTTTTGTTCTTTTTAGGGACAATTACAAGAGGAGACACCCACTATCTATCTCATATAGGGTAGATAAAACCTACTTATAATAGTTTTTTAATTTCTTGTTTGACTATATCCCTTAAGGATAGATTAATCCTTCTCTGAGGTTGCCTAACTTGTCTAATATTGTCAGTATAAATGTGATGGGTGCAGATACTAAATTGAATTCCCTTCACATCTCTATAGTCCTAAGCAAACACTTTAGTAGGATCCTTCAGAACATCAAACAGTTTGACTTATTCATCATTCTTTAACTAGTTATTAATATTTAAAATTTTTCTTGGTTGAATCTCAACATGTTTGGTTCCAGGATATGATGAACTAATTTATTGAAAGGGTTCCATTAAGGTGTTTATTGGATAGGCATGTGGTAATAATATATGATATGTAGTAACATCTCCAAAAGTTCTTAGAGGTAGAATGCTGGATAAAGGACAATAGGAAGAGTTATGATACTTATCTTGTTATAGGTTGAACCCCTCATTATTTCTATTTTCTAAAAATTCTTCACCATCTCCTGATATTTGTAAAGCTAATGCTAAAGATCCTTCCTCTCCCTAAAAGAAATCACGTTCCTCCAAATCAAAGTTATCTTCACTTACAGAGAATTGGTATGGTTCCAAAACTAACTGTGATGGTTCTAGAACTAACTGTGATGGTTTCAAAACTAATCCTGACTGTTCCAATGATGATTGATGTTTATTTAATGAAGGATTAACCATATCATCTATTTCTCATACATAATCTTGCAATGTTATCATAGCCAAAGAAGATAGATTTTGCTCATTAATATCAAGATTATCAACCCATAATTTCTCTTGATTATCAATAAAAGGTCGTGTAGATGGATATAAAGAAATTTTCTTAGAATTCTTACCATTTGAAATAGTCATATCACCTGACCTACAATCAATTAAGGTAGTAACTGTAGCTAACCATGGTCTCACCAAAATAATGGGATAACCAAGTGTTTTATCTTTTGGTTGAAATATAAGGAAGTCAACTGGATATTCCCATGATTCCACCATTACTGCCACATCTTTAATAACTCCTTTTGGTTTTGCTACAGACTGATCTACCATCTGCAATATGGTATTAGTAGGTTATATGCCTATTAATGGTAATGTTTTCAAAGTGTCCACTATCATTACATTGATAGCTATGCCCAAATCAATTAAAATGTTATGTATATCCTTATTCCCTATAGAAACAAAAATAACAGGGCTTCTAAGATCTCCATATTTAGGTAGTAGGAGTTTTCTTGCTAATAAATCATCAAGTTTCCCATCTACCTGAACAGTCCTGGGGTACTACTTCTTACTTCTAGGTTTTTTAAAACATAACAATTTGATCAACTTGTTCAACTTTGGAATATCCTTAATTGCTTGTAACAATGGTATTTCAATATTCAATCTTCTTAATTCTTGCACCAATTCAGATTCCTTAAGTTCTATGGTTTCTTTAAGTCTTCCTAGAAATCAAATCTTAGTATAATTTCTTTCTGGTTCCTTATCTTTTTCTTTGTCATCTTCCTTAGGTGTAACTGTGCTAGGGGTTTTAGCTTCTTCTATCATCTCAGTGATTATAATAGGTGGACTACTAACTATTTTTCTAGATCTAGTTTGAATGTTTTTACAATCCATTGTAATTAAATCAACTATTTTTTCTACTTTTGTTTCGTATACAGGAGTTGTTTGTTTATGTCTTGGGTTTGCTACTGGTTGTGTTGGCATTTGGGTTTGGACTATGTTTTCAATCTATGGATTTTGTGTTAGAGGTCCCATTATGGCCTATTGGTTCTGATTTAGATATGTTTTTCCTTACACATAATTGCTAGGGATCCATCTAGGTTGTGGCCAAGCATAAGGATTTCCTTGACCAGCCCAAGGTTACTGATGTCCTTGAGTATACCAAGATTGACTTGCCTAATCCTGAGGATGTCATGTGGGTTGAGGGGCCCAAGGTGGCTATCCCCAACTTTGTGGTACTATTTGAGCTGCCCATGGCATCATCCAGGGATTAGGAGTTGGTCTTGGCATAAATTATCCTTGGTTAGGTTATCTCTGAACAAAATTTAATTCTTCTGTGGTGGATGATGTATTAGTTTGTTTGAGCTGATTTTTTATGAGTAGAAGAAGAGACCAAACATGAGTATCATGTTCTTTAGATTCACAAACAAGATATACTTCCATTTTATCCAAAGGACATTCCCTTATTGCATGCTTCTTCCTGCATCTAGGATAATACATGGCTAATGATTCAAGTTAGGCATTTACTTTAGCTTGCAATCCATCCATGGTGGAGGTTAATTGAACTAATATGTATATTTTAAAGTTTTCCAATTCATCCATCAATTTTTCCATATCTAGATTTGAATTTTTAATGTTTCCCCCTTTCTAGGTCCACCCCTTGTTCTTGAATAGTTTCTACAAATTTCTATGATTTTGTCCATTCTTAATTGAGTAATGTTTCCTCCGCCAATTAAATCATGGGTTTCCCTAGATTCATCATCTAGACCTTTGAGAAAAATGGTTTTATTTTAATCTTCTTGAAGTACAAATCCACATCTTTTACTCACAAAGAGGAATTTGTACAAATAATCTTCTATATTTTCATCTTCTTCCTATTTGATTTTGAAAAATTCTTCCTTTCGATTTCTTCCTCTACAATAATCTTGATATTTATCTAGGAAGACAATTTATATTTGTTCCCAATTGGTAATAGAATTAGATGTTAATCCCATAAACCACCTCATTGCTTCATCCTTCAGGGTAGATGAAAACAACTTTAGTTTTTAATTATATGTCTTGTAATCATAAGTCTAACATAGTCCTTTAAGCTCAAACAAAAATTGGTTAGGATCCTTAGATGACATTCCTCTAAATGTGGGCAAGTGTGCAGGTGAAATATTTTTCATAGTGGTGTCATCATCCTCAATCTAAATGGGATAGGTAAAGGTTCTCTCAGGTTCTCTTCTAGCTTCTCATACCATCTCTCTGGTATTTTCTAATCCCTTCTCCCAGTCAATGTGGTATGTGGTCTATTTTGGGGATGGTGAAAATTTAGGAGTAGGGGGTTGACTACTCAATTAAGAATCAAAACTTTCCCTTAATAGATCTTGAGAAATAATCCTCCTCCCTAAGGTTTTACTTGGTTCTGGTGACTGATCCAAAAATTCCAAAGATGGTAATTTTTCTTCTTGTCTTGTAGGAGTTAATGGTGCCTTTAATTCTTGCTCAACGTCCTTTATTAAAGTAGAAGATGATAGAAATTCTTGTTCAAATATTTTGGAGATAAATCTACCATTGGAATCTCATGGTCTACTCATAAATTAGGGAAAATTTCTTTAATTACTAAATGAATGATTGTTGCTCTTGTTGACACCTAATTAGAAAATTCCAACTACCGTTCCCCAAAATGGCACCAAAAATGATGGGTGTCATCATCCCCTTCATTTAATCAACTTTCTATTGATGTCATATTTAACTAGGGTTGTGTTTAAAGCTATATGCAATAAGAGGAATCATAGAGATTTAGTAATTGAATGGAGGTATTTGTATTTTTTAGTTTTGGAGGGTTTTTAATGTCTTAAAGATTTGTTGGTTAAAACCTTATTGGAATCAAACTATGCAAATCTACCAGAAATAAACACATGTTGTAGAAATGAAATAGATTGCTAGAAATAAACAATCATTATAGAAATAAAATAGATTATTGGAAACAAACACACATTGCAAAAATGAAATAGATTGCTAGAAATAAGCACTCATTGCAAAAATGAAATAGATTGCTAGAAACAAACACACGTTGCAAAAATGAAAATTTAATCTAAAATGCCTGTAGGAACAAATTTATAACAAATCTTAACTTTAAGGAGTTGGAAGTATTTATAAATTTAACTGAGTTACCTATTTACTTTTGTGAATAGAAATATAAATACTAACAAAAATGAAGATCCTGGATCTTTTGAGGAGTGGGCCCTTACTCTACCTAGAACAAGATTTGAACAATTTAATGTGCTTTCAAAATAGAAATGGCTATTTCATTGATAAAATGTTCTATATTACAAATGTACCAATCTATCTTTTATCTCTCTATTCTTCAATGATTTTATCTATCTTCTATATTTTATATCTATATCCCTTTACTAAATTCCCAGGTCTATATATATAGATGCTTTGATGGTCGTAACTATTTCATAGATATGATGGAACTAAATCATGCCCAGAATAGATGTTGAATCAAGATGTGGCTGGATGTCTAGCTGTGTGATAAATGTCTTAATTCTACAAGTTCAAAAAATTAGGAATCTATTCCTAATTTAATGGGATCATTAATCTGACAGATCACCGGCCATTTGCAATAGATCCTCATCAGTTCCATATCTAGTCGCAAAAGTTCTAGAGCTTATCTGTAGAATTACCAAAGCTAAATATAGAGTTCTAGAGTTAAGTCCAAAAATATGACAACTTGAAATAGTATGGTTGAGTTCCAAAACTAATTGTGATGGTTCAGAAATATATTTTGTAGGTTTCAAAACTAACTATGATGATTCCAGAATAGATTCTATAGGTTTTAAAACTAATATGAATTGAGTCCAATGCTTCCAAAAACATGCAATCCACTTTGTATTTGTTCTTTAGCCTGATGATGACCTACATTATTACAAAACTAGAATTTTCCAACACACTTGTTAAGAATTACAAGTCTTTTAAAATGTTAAAATCATAATCAACAAAAGATGGATAATCACATCCTAACTCATCTCAAATAAAAATAAAAGTTACAAAATGCAATCAAACTTAATAGAAAGAGAGAGTAAGATGAGGTCATTTATTATACATTTATTGGGCATATCTTGGCCTCATCAAGGAGGGTTGTTTAATTGTAACTAAGATGAAAGAGAAGCCAATGAAGTAATGATATAATTCAATTGATTATGAACCCCATTAATCTCTTTGTGTATCCTTGAAACATTAGTTTGAACTACAACAAAGGCATCATGCTACACTAAGCCCTTTATGTCATCTTGAAGTTGAGAAATCAATAGATCTAAAGTTTTAGATTCCATGCCACTGATAGGAGTCTTATGAGTTTCTTTCCCCCTTTTCATCCCCATGTAGAAGGATCAGCCTTATACAAAACCTAGGAGGGTTTTTGACCTGAAAAAAGTATACCAAGAGATGGTACCATTGTGATCACCTCACCAAGATGAATCCAATGATTGCTTTTGCATACTAGGGTAAAAATTTTGGCATAAAAAGTGTACTAGTGGAATATATCATTGTGATTATCTCTTCGAGATGAATACAATGATTGTAATTGTGGAAAGTGAAAAAAATTTCCAAACTTTTTTCTCAAAAAAGCATTTCAAATAATACTATGCTGACAAAAAAATTTAATTCTTCCCAGATTGTAAGTTATGTTTTTTAACTCCTTCCCCTCATAGAAGTCGTACCTCAACGGATCCAAAAAAATAACATGATAGGAAACTTGCCCAAATCTTAGATCTAATACAACTTGTAATGAAATTAATTAGATTTTCATATATAATGATTTTATATCACATAGATTAAGCAAATATGAGAGAACACACAAAAATAATTGACAACCGAGTAGAATATTGTATAATATAGCAAAGCCACTTTGAGGGGGAAACCTTCACAATAATGCACCAAGAGTAGAATACTTAACATGAACATCAATACTAACCACTACTCCTATATATAGTCTACTTAGCCATGGTTATTCCATAGGCTGACCTAACTAAGAACATAGAGAAATGTAACAAGAATATAAAAGAGGTACCATAAGTTGACCACACATATCCCAAGACACACCAAAGGGTAAGGGTATAAGACAATCCCTCATCTCATGATGCAAGAAAATTTTAAAACTTCCCCTTTGATCCTGGAGTAAGTGTTCATCTCAGATTAGTTAGTGTTTAGGTTTGTGTTTCCTTTATTGTTGTGTTTTATTCAATAATATCCCTTGAAGCACATGCTGTTTCTCATACTGTGTGTTGCTTCTTTTTGTGTTCCCTTGTGTGTTGTGTATTGTTTAAATATTTTTGTATGTCAAACCTAATTTAAATGTAAATCCATAGCCCAATAGATAGGATTAGGCAATTGGTTTGGGTTCTTTTTACATAGGTAGGCATGCAACCCTTAGAAAATCACCAAGAATGTTGACCATTTTTCTCCATAGGCCAAAATGGGTCAACCCCATATAGCCAAAATATTATATGGGGGTAATTTGAGAATGTCATAGAGAATGTTAAAAATACCCTATGGGATGTTAAGAGTGATTGGAATGACTTATGAATCTCTTGGTATTCAACTGGTTCTTCATTGTGTTCACCTAGGCATTTTGGGTCCAGTTGTAAAAATTACAAGTGGGAATTTTAGCAAAGCTATATCTCACTTGTGTGGAAGTTGTAGGGGAAAATGACCACATGGTTTTTTTTACCTTGGTCCCAAGTTACTATGCACCAAGTTTGAGGTATTTCACTAAAACACAAATGGAGTTATACATGTACAAATATTAGCTTCTAGAAATTTTTGCTAAGTTCCTGATACATAGTCGTTTGAGCTTGACCGTCACCAGTACATCACGTAAAAGTAGTTATGGATCAACCATATTGAAATTTTAATAAATATTTTTTATAATATTTTAGGAATAGAGGATCAAATAGGTTTTCCCCTTTTGACCTTAATAACATCTTCTAAAAGTTTGATGCCTCCATGATTCTCAAGCTTCAAGATCCAAGCCTTCAAAGTTGATCAAAAATGAAATTTCAACATGGAACTTTTATATGAACATTGAATTAAAGCTTAATAAAAAATCTATCTATGTTTAAATTTTATGGTCTATTAGATGTCAATCAAATTATGTGGAATGATGAATGATGATCACATGAACATCAAATTTAAATACAAAGTGAGACAATCCTATTGAGATTAAATTTGATGATTGTATGACCATCAATGATGGTCATATGAATGTAAAATGATGGGAGTGAGGATTTAAATTTTAAGACTATATACTAGCTATTGGATTTCAAATAATGGGTCGCAGTTGATCAATGGTTTGCATTGCATTATACCCTTAGATATAATGGTGAGTGTGAGTCAAAATGGTCAGTGATTCTCAAGGGTGAATGGGTGTGTGACAAGTAGCCTAAAAACATTAGACTAGTAGAAGATTGATGGCTCATGGGTATCCTTGCATAGGTAGATCGATGGAGTGAGTTGGATCAATGTGTTAATGAGTCAAGTTAGATTTTTAGAGCCAATTAGAGTGAAGGTGAGCCCAAGGTTTTTGATGGAGGTCAAGAATCCATTTTTGACCATGGAAAGTAGGGTCTTTTAGGGGTTTCTCGATACCATTAAAGATCATTCAAATGCCATGGATAAGTCTAGTTGATATATTAAAACATGGGGAATATAAAGGAGTGATATTGGAGCTTATTTTTATCTCTAGTTTGATAAGTTATAGCTTACAGGGTTCTTTCTTGTGATTGGTTCACTAGGTTTAAGAAGGATCCATACATATATGAATTATCAATCCTCATAGAGATATAATAGGTTTATTTGAACCTATTATAGTATAGAATGTGATAAATGATCTATGGGTCTATTTAATATAAAAGCTATAGGGAAAACTAATGTGCTTAGATTGGTTCTCCATCTATAGGTGGGACCTATGATCCAAATATGGAAATGGGTGAATATGTAATAAATGTAAGGGTGCCCATCACCAACAAAATAGGTAATATGATATCCAAATCATGGCATATTTATTAGTATCAATATTTGAGGATTTGATCCTCATGATTAGGGAAAGTGGACTTAGAGTCTTGAGAAGGTGAGCTGGTTCTTGGAGAGGTAGTTAAGAGTATTGTTTCCTTTTAAAAAAAATGTGGCACTATGCATAAGAAGCCTTTTTCTTTTAGTGAGATCCTCAGCCAATGAGAGGATCTTGATGATTATTAGAAAAATTCATGTAAATAGAAAGGCAATCAAAGTCTTCTACCTCACTTTTTGATCTTGAGGGCTTTCATCCATTCTTGAAGGCATTATTGCCTCTCTCTCTTGCTCCGCTTTCTATAAATATAGCTTTGGAGATATTGTAAAAGGAGTTCCAATTAATGTATAGCTAAGCCCTACTAGAATGACATCACATTTTTCCTTTGAAAATTAAATAAAATATGATTTTTTAGTTATTAAACAATTGTCCAAGTGTGCAAGTGATGTATGGTGATGCAAAGTGGTTGATCTCTATCCTTTCTTCCCTTATCCTTTCATGTTTATGTAGGATTTTCCATTCTAACAGGTCATATAGAGTTTTTAAAAGTGTATGATCCCATATTTTAAGTCTACAATGACCCTTAGTTCTTATAACTAACATATGGTTCTCTTACCTTGGATATATCTCATACATCTCACCTTCATATTGAAATACTCATGTTAGGATCCATATGACTTAGAAGTTAGTTTGTGTGCCTTATTTCTTAGTGAAATAAAGTATGATGGTCATATGGAATACATATTGGTATATCACCCCATTAGATTAGGTTTACTTCATGTAATGTCTAACTCTTTTCCCATAAGTGAGCATTAGCATAGGTGAAATCACTTCAAGATACATTTAAGGAGCTAGCCCTTAAAATATAGAGGCTAACTTCCACTATAGGTACACCCACATATTAGGAAGTTATACTATGTTTCCCAGATATAGAAGAGGATTAAACACCCTCTTCTAGGGTGTGAGATTTGGTGACAACCCAAGAATGTTGACTATTTTCCCCCACAAGCTAAAATGGGTTAACCCCCTATAGCCAAAATATTATATGGGAGGGGATTTTATAATGTCATGGATAATGTTGTAGAGACCTTATGGGATGCTAAGAATGCTTTGAATGACTTTGAAAACTCTTGGTACTCATCTGGTTCATCATTGTGTTCACCTAGGCATTTTGGGTCTAGTGGTAAAAAGTGCAAGTGGGAAATTTACCAAAGTTATATCTCACACATGTAGAAGTTATAGGGGAAAGGGACCACTTGGGTTTGTTCACCTTGGTTATGAGTTACTATGCACCAAGTCTAAGGTCCTCTTTAGAAATTTAAATGTAGTTATACATGTGCAAAGATGGGATTCTAGGAATTTTTTCTAAGTTCCCCATACTTAGTCATTTAAGTTCGACCATCACCAGGATGTCATGCAAAAGAAGCTATGGATAGACCATATTGAACTTTGATTATCTATGTTTTTGAAGATCTTGTGACTAGAAGATTAAATGGGTTTGTACCTTTTGACCTTAATAACACATGACAAAAGTTTAATGCCTCTATGATTCTCATGCTTCAATATCCAAGCCTTCAAGGTTGATAAAAAATGAACCTAAAACATGGGAAGTTCATGCAAACATATAATTAAAGATCAAATAAAAATAAATCTATGTTTAAATTTGATGGTCCATGGGACATCAATCATGTTTTGCAGAATGATGAATGATGGTTGCATGAACATAAAATTTAATGATAGAGCAAGACAATCTTATTGAGCTTAAATTTTATAGTCACACAACCATTAATGATAGTTTCACAAACATCAAATGATAGGAGTGAGGACATCAATTTTGAGACCATGGACTAGCTATTGGATTTCAAAAAATGGTTCTCAATTGATCAATGGTATGTATTGCATCATACCCTTGGATATAACAATGAGCATGATTCAAAATGGTCAATGAATCTCAAGGGTGAATGAGTGTGTAACAAGTGGCCCAATTGCATTCAACTAACATAAGATCAATAGCTCATGGGTATTTGTGCATAGCTATATTAATAGAGTGAGTTGGGTTAATGTGTCAATGAACCAAGTCAAATTTTTACAACCAATTAGAGCAAAGGTGAGCCTAGGGTTTTCGACAAAAGGATGAAAATCCATTTTTTGACCATAGAAAGTAAGGTCTTGTAAGGTTTTCTTGATGCCACTAAAGATCATTCGAATGCCATAGATAAGTCTAGTTGATATAGTCAAGCATGGGGAATATAAAGGAGTGCCATTTGAGATTATTTTAATCTCTAGTTTGATAAGTTAGAGCTTACAAGGTTCTTTCTTGTGATTGGTTCTCTAGGTTAAAGAAAGATCCATACATATATAAATTCTCAATCCCTAAAGAGATATAATAGGTTTATTTAAACCTATTATAGTATAAAAGGTGTTTAATGATCCATGGGTCTATTTAATATAAAAGCTATAGGGAAACTAATGTCCTTAGATTGGTTTTCCATATATAGGTGGGACCTATGATCTAGGTATGAAAATGGGTAAATATGTAAAAAATTCAAGGGTTCCCATCATAAAAATAATAGGTACTCTACCACCCAAGGCATGATATGTTTATCAATATCAAGATTTTAAGATTTGATCTTTATGATCAAGGAGAGTGGACTTAGAGTCCTGAGATGGTGAACTGGTACTTGGAGAGGTAGTTAAGGGCATATTTCTATTTAAAAAGGATTTAACACTATGCATAAGAATCCCTTCTCTTTTAGTGATATCCCTCAACCAATTATAGGAGCCTAATGATTATTAAACAAAACATGCAAATAGAAAGGCAATCAAAGTCTGCCACCTCACTTTTTGATTTGGAGGGCTTTCCTCCATTCTCGAAGGCATTGTTCCCTCTCTTTCTTGCTCCTATTTTCTAAAAATATAGCCTTGGAGATATTGTAAAAGGAGTTACAATCCATGTATGGTGAACCCCTATTAGAATGACATCATATTTTTCCTTTGAAAATTAATGTAAATCTAAATTTTTTAGTTCTTGAAAAATTGTTTGAGTGTGCAAGTGATGTATGGTGATGCAAAGTGATTTTTTATCTATCCTTTCTTCCCCTTATCCTTTAATTTTTGTGTAGGATTTTCCATTATAACAGGTCATATGGAGTTATATAAAGTGTATAAGCCTATATTTCAAGTGTACAATGAGCCTTAGTGCTTACAACTAGCCTATAGTTCACTTACCTTGGATAGATCTCATACATCTCACCTCCATATTGAAATAATCATGTTAGGATCCATAACACTTAAAAGTTAGTTTATGTGCCTTGTTTCTTAGTGAAGGAAAGTATGATGGTCATATGAAATACATCTTGGTGTGTCACGCCTTTAGATTAGATTTATTTCATGTAACTTCTAACTCTTTTCCCATAAGCGAGCATTAACATAGGTGAAAGCACTTAAAGATAAATTTAGGGATCTATATATTAAAATATAAAGGCTCACTTCCACTATAGGTACACCCACATTCCTTGAAGTGTTCCCATGTTGTCCAAATCTAGAAGAGGATTGAACACCCTCTTCTAGGGTGAGAGATTTGGTGACAATAGTTTTGGCATACCTACTGGGACCAAGGTCCAAGAGAATGGAAAGATTGTTGGTGTGTCTTTCCTCTATCATATTTTCAAAGTAATCAATCCATCACTAATGGTGACTCTGAATGATAGCTTCTAGTTATAAGCAACCCAATTATATCTAATATTTTTTTTTAATTAGTTATTGTATTTCCCTTGATGTATGAGGTTGACTTGAAAAACCATGGTGAATATCCCTACTATGGTCTTGATTACCAACCTTTCTATAAACCATAGTATACTCCTCAACAAACCTATCAAAATGTCTATCACTCCTATGAGCCATGGTGGTCCTATAACCCTTCATTTTCCCCACCAAATAAACACCATGTTGTTAGACAACCCTATGATAAAGGCTACCAAGATGTCTAGGCTCCCTGTCAGTCTTAATATGAACCCTATAACCATACGATGATACCTATAAACCTCAAGATAAATATTATGAGTCTTGTCATGAGGAACAAGATGTTTCTATGGAATCTATATCAAGGTATTACAAGGTAAGATATAGATTCCTACATGCTAGAATGCAATAAGTTTATTCTGGTCTTGATCCTCATCATTACCCTCCCATTCCTCCATGAGCCCCACCTCATGTCTAATCCTTCTTATTATTCCTACCATAATTGATAGATAGTGAAGAAAATATAGTAACATGGGATGATAATTTTGATGTGCTTTCTAACCATATAATGAAATGGTTTTAAAGTTTTGTCCAAAAATGGAAGAGTGTATGAGAGGTGGTGGAAGATGAAATTAAATGGGATATCAAAGGATAGATGGAATTGGAAAATAGGTACCTTCAATGGCCAATATATAGGCTAAGTATGTGGGACGATAAAGAGTTTGAAAATAAACATGTTACCATTGAAGAATTTCAAAAAAGATATTGATAAGACACAATTCCTTCTTATGTAGGTGTCCCTCCTAATTAGCCCAAGAAGTCACTTCCTTATGAGTTTAATATTTATTTCCTCTTTCCTAAATCCACTCAAAAGCCCTCTCCTCCATCCCACACTCTATCTCTAACTCATCATCCTTCCACTACACTTCATACCCCATCTCCTTCACATGAGCCCATCTTGAGGGAGGTAAGTGAAGGGGAGAAAAACCAAGACAAATATAACCAAGAAGATGTCATGAGTGACTATGAGAATAAAATCACCATATGGACCCCACTTGGTGACCACAAGTGCAACTCTACCTTCTTGGATGAAGAAAAGCACATTGAAGATGATACCATAGCTACTATTACAGAGTTTAATATGGAAGAGGAAATTATTGAAGACTCTTTTGTAGCTATCCATGAGAAATGTGTCCAAGATCCTAAGGGAAAAGAATTGAGGAAGACTCATACAATCATGAAGTTGTAGATGACCATCTCAAGCATAAAGATGAAAGTCATTCTACTAATCAAGAATATGCTATCATAGAGAAATGTGGTGATGTTAGTGTCCAAGATGTTGTAGACATGGAAAGTGAGGGAAAGGTAGAGGTTGAATTTCCTAAAGAATAGTTGAGAGACACCCATAGTATTAAGCCATATTCAGAGGTACATGGACATGAAGAAGATAAGTTTGATGCTCTAAAGCATCAAGCACATTCTATTAATGATGATTGGTAGCTACAAATGAAGCTCTTTCAAGAGCTTGAAGATCTTTGCCAAGTTGAGGGTCAAGCACATGATAAGTTGGAGGAAAGGTTTTATATGGAGGACAATGAACAAGATTGGGTGGACTATTTAGAGTTCCTTGATAAGATTGAGGAACTTGTAGCTAAAGAGAAACCCAATCTTATTGAGAGCACCATGGAGATCAAGAATATAAGCCTTGTTCAACCACCATTAGAGGTCCTAGTTGAGGAATCATATGAAAATTTTGAGGTTGTCTGGATGCACATAACTCACCTATTTGGATCTACTTGGTTCTCATTGAACATCATACTAAAGAGATTGACCATTTTAACAAATAAGCAGGCATCAAGACCAAGAGTCAAGGGGATACCTACCTCATTCAATCCCTCATTTCATGATGAAAGAAAATTGTCAAACTTCACATTTGATCTTGGAAGAAGTGTTCATCTCATATTAGTTATTGTTTCCTTTCTTGTTGTTTTTTGTTCAATAAGTTCCCTTTAAGCACATGTTTCTCATCCTATATGTTTTTTTTTTGCGTTCCCTTATGTTTTGTGTATTATTCAAGGCTTTTTATATGTCAAAATTATTGTAAATGTGATTACATATCCTAATGGATAGGATTAGGCAATTTTTCTTGGTTCCTTTTGCATACATAGGCATGTAAACCCTAAGAAATTACCAAAAATGTTGACCATTATTGCCCACAGGCCAAAATGGGTCAACCCCTTATAGTAAAAATCTTGTATGGGGGGGAAATTTTACAATGTCATGGAAAATATTGAAAAGACCCTATCAGATGTTAAGAGTGATTGGAATGAATTAGAAGCTTTTGGTATTCATCTATTTCTTCATTGTGTTCACCTAGGCATTTTGGGTCCAGTGGTAAAAAGTACAAGTGGGCAGTTTTCAAAAGATATATCTCACACATGCAAAAGTTGTAGGGTAAAGTGACCACATGGGTTTGTTCACCTTGGTTCCAAGTTGCTATTTGCCAAGTCTGAGGTACTCTAATAAAGTTAAAAAAGATTTATACATTTAAAAATATGGGCTTCTAGGCATTTTTGCTAAGTTCCCCATACTTAGTCATTTAAGCTCGACCCACCAGGACATCATGCAGAAGTAGTTATGAATAAAATATATTGAACTTTGAATATATATATTTTTGAAGATATTTAGACTAGTGGATCAAATGAGTTTGTTCCTTTTGACCTTAATAACATCTTTTAAAATTTTGATGCCTTAATGATTCTTAAGCTTTAAGATCTAAGCCTGAAAAGTTGATAAAAGGTGAGCCTAAAAAATGGGATGTTCACGTGGATGTAAAAATAAAGCTCGGGTAAAACTATATCTATTTTTAAATTTGAAGTTCCATGGGATGCTAATCACATTCTATGGAATGATGAATGATGATCGTGCAAAAATAAAATTTAAAGATAAAATAAGACAATCCTATTGAGCTTAAATTTGATGATCACACAACCATTAAAAATGGTCGCATGACCATTAAATGATGGGAGTGAGGACGTTAATTTAAGACCATGGACTAGCCATTGGATTTAAAACAATGGGCCCTAATTAAACAATGATATATATTTCATCGTACCCTTAGATCTAATGATGAGTGTGAGTCAAAATGGTTAGCAAATCTCATGGGTGAATGGGTGCATGACAAGTGGCCTAAATGCATTCAACTGGTAGAAGATCAATAGATCATGGGTATCTATGCATAGGTAGATCAATGGAGTGAGTTAAGTGAATGTGTCAATGATCCAAGTTAGATTTTGATAGCCAAATAGAGCGAAGGTGAGCCCACATTTTTTGATAGATGTCAAAAATCCATTTTTACCATGGAAAGCAAGGTCTTACAACATTTTATTGATGCCATTAAAGATCCTTAAAATGCCATGGAGAAGTCTAGATGATACAATCAAGCATGGGGAACATAAAGGAGTGCCACTAGATCTTATTTTGATTTTTTGTTTGATAAGTTAGAGCTTACATGGTTCTTTTTTGTGATTGGTTCACTAGGTTAAACAAGAATCCATGCATACATGAATTATCAATCCTCAAAGAGATATAATAGGTTTATTTGAACCTATTATAGTATAGAAGGTGATACATCATCCATGAGTATATTTATTATAAAATTTATAGGGAAAACCAATGTCCTTAGATTGGTTTTCCATTTATAGTTGGGACCTATGATCTAGATATGGAAATGGGTGAATATGTAATAAATACAAGGGTGCACATCATCAACATTGAAGGTACTCCACCATCCAAAGCATGGAATTTTTAATAGTATCAATATTTTAGGATTTTATCCTCATGATTAAGGAAAGTGGACTTATATTCTTGAGATGGTGAACTAGTACTTGGAGAGGCAATTAAGGGCATTATTTCCATTTAAATAGACTTTGGCACTATGCATAATAAGCCCTTGTATTTTAGTGAGATCCCTCAACCAATGAGAGGGGATTTATGACTATTAAACAAGGCATGAAAATAGAAATCCAATAAAATATTTCCACCTCAGTTCTTGATCTGGAGGGCTTTCTTATTCTTGAAGGCATTGTTCCCCCCCTCTTGCTCCCTTTTTATATAAATATAGATCTAGATCTATTGTAAAAGGATTTATAATCCATGTATGGTGAAGCCTTTTTGGAATGACATCATATTTTGATTTTGAACATTAATGTAAATATATATATTTTTAGTTCTTGAATAATTTTCTGAGTGTGCAAGTGATGTATGGTGATGCAAAGTGATTATTCTCTATCTTTTCTTCCCTTATCCTTTCATGTTTGTGTAGGAGTTTCCATTATAACAGGTCATATGAAGTGTTTTTAAGTGTATGATCCTATATTTCAAGTGTACAATGATCCTTAGTGATTTCAAATAGCCTATGGTTCACTTACCTTGGATAGATCTCATACATATCACCTCCATATTGAAATACTCATGTTAGAATCCATAGGACTTAGAAGTTAGATTTTGTGCCTTGTTTATTAGTGTAGGAAAATATTATTTTCATAAAAAATTCATCTTGGTGTATCACCCTCTTAGATTAGGTTTATTTCATACAACTTCTAACTCTTTTCCCATAAGTGAGCATTAACATAAGTGAAAGCACTTCAAGATACATTCAGGGAGCTAGCCCTTAAAATCTAGAGGCTTAATTCCACTACAAGTACACCCACATACATGGAAGTTTTCCCATGTTGTGAAATTATAAAAGAGGATTAAACACCCTCTTCTAGGGTGCAATATTTGGTGACAACCCAAAAATGTTGACCATTTTTCCCCACATGCCAAAATGGGTGAACCCCTTATAGCCAAAATATTATATGGGGGTTATTTTATAATGTCATTGAGAATGTTGTAAACACCCTATGGGATGTTAAGAGTGATTAAAATGACTTAGGAATCTCCTGGTATTTATCCAATTCTTAATTATGTTCATGTACGCATTTTGGGTCTAGTGGTAAAAAGTGCAAGTGGGAAGTTTGCCAAAGCTATATCTCACACGTATAAAAGTTATAGGGGAAAGTGACCACATGGGGTTTTTAACCTTGGTCCCATGTTGCTATGCACCAAGTTATAGGTCCTCCACCAAAACACAAATGGATTTATACATGTGCAAAGATAGGATTCTAGGTATTTTTGCTAATTTCCCCATACTTAGTCATTTGAGCTTGGCCATCACTAGGATGCCACACAGAATCAATTACGGATTAACCATCTTGAGATTTGAATATAATTGTTTTAGAAGATCTTGAGATCAGTAGATCAAATGGGTTTGTCCCTTTTAACCTTACTAACATCTTAAGTTTGATGCCTCCATGATTATAGTGCTTTAAGATCCAAGCCTTCAAAGTTGATAAAAAAATGATTTTGGTATGAGGATTGGTCCATATGTTTATTTCCTCATCATATTCACTCATGAAATATTCTTGGTTATCTTTGGATTGGATTTTCTCCCTTTTGCTTACTTCCCTCAAGATGGGTTCATGTGAAGGAGATGGGATATGAAGTGTAGTGGAAGGTTGGTGAGTTAGAGATGGAGTGTGGGATGGAGAAGAGGGCTTATGTGTGGATTTAGGAAAGAGGAAATAACTAGTAAGCTCATAAAGATGAGTTGAGGTATCAAGGAACTAATTCAAGTCTTGATGACCAATTAGAGTAAAGGTTGACAAGTAGTTTCGACATGGCAAAGTAAGCAAAAGTTATAAAGCCAAGCTCGAGCATGGTTCAACATGGTTTAGTTAGATCCAAATATAAATGTTTCAAAATATTTTATTTTATAAGACATGTATAATCAAATGGTTTCATCTCTAAGACTGACTACTTGAAAGGGACCATGTCCCTCCACTATACACATTATGATAAACTAATTTGGAGTAGTTTAACATTAGGATAAGGCCCTAACAGATTGATTTGGTTGTTCTAACCAAATTGATGCTAAAATACAATTAAAATTTTTAATTCCACCATTAAAACCATTAGGGAGGATAAAATAAGGAATACTTTAACTATGTAGTAACTAAAAGTGATGGGGATCAATCAAACAACTTGAAGGAACATAATTCATGGAAGTAGTTTTAACTACAACTAAAGCATTCGAATGGATAATTCTACTTTTAGTCCCAAGGCATTTCTCTCTTTTGGATATTATCCTATAAATATATCCCTTGAGATATTTTAAAGGATTTCCAATCCATGTATGGTAAATCCTTACTAGAATGACATCATATTGTGCCTTTGAACATTAATGCATTTATGATTTTTTTAGTTCCTTGACAATTTTATGAGTGTGTAAGTGATGTATGGTGGTGCAAAGTGATTACTCTCTATCCTTTTCTCCCCTTATCATTTCATGTTTGTGCAAGATTTATGTTCTAATAGGTCATATGAAGTGTTGTCAAGTGTATGGTCCTATCTTTCAAGTGTATAATGAGCCTTAGTATTTGAAACTAGCCTATAGTTCACTTGCCTTGGATAACTCTCATACATAGCACCTTCATATTGAAATACTCATGTTGGAATCCATTGGTCTTGAAAATTAGTTTGTGCATTTTGTTTATTGGTACATAAAAGTATGATGGTCATATGGAATACATCTTGGTGTATCACCCCATTAAATTATATTTATTTCATGAAACTTCTAACTCTTTTTTCCATAAGCAAGTATTAAAATATAAATAATCATTTCAAAATAAATCTAGGGAGCTAGCCCTTAAACCTAGAGGCTCACTTTCCACTATAGGTACACCCACATACCTATAAGTGTTCCCATGTTGTTCAAATCTAGAAGAGGCTTGAACAATCACTTTGTATCACCATACATAACTTTCACACTTAGACAATTGTTTAAGAACTAAAAAAATAAGATTCGCATTAATGTTCAAAGGCAAATTATGATGTCATTCCAATAGGGCTTCACCATACATGGATTAAAACTTCTTTACAATATCTCAAGGGCTATATTTATAGGAGGATGGCTTAAAGAGAGAAAAGACTTGAAACTAAAAGGGGAAATGATCTGTTCAAATACTTTAGCTTTAGTTATAACTGATTCCATGAATTATTCTACTTCAAGCCATTTGATTGATCCCCATCACTTTTAGTTGCTACATGGTTACAATATTCCTTATTTTATCTTCCCTAATGGTTGCAATGATAGAATCAAACATTTTAAATAGGTTCTAGCATCAATCTAGTTATAATAACTGGATCAATCTATTAGGGCCTTATCTTGATGCTAAACCACTCTAAATTGGTTTGTCACAATGTGTATAGTGGAAGGATGTGGTCCCTTTTGGGTAGTTGGTCCTAGAGATGAAACCATTTGAGTCTATGTGTCTGCTCTAGTAATATATTTTGAAACATTTGGCTTTGGCTCTAATTAAACCATTCTAAACCATGCTTGAGCTTGGATTCATAACTTTTGCTTACTTTTCCCCATCAAAGCTACTTGTTAACCTTTGCTCTGATTGGTCATCAAGACATGACTCAGATCCTCACTACCTCAACTTATCTTTTACCATTGAAATTTCCAGGTATGAATGAACATGAGCCTTCAAATCTTATTTCAAATGTCAACGCTTTCTCCTTTACACCATGTCTCAAATGCATGTTAATCTTCAAGATCTTGATAGGACCCATTATTTGAAATATAAGGACTAGTCCATGGTCATAAAATTGATAATCTATGGGACATCATTTGACATTAATTAACTATCATTGATGGTCATGAAACCATCATATTTAAGATCAAAAGGATTGTCTTTTTCTATCTTTAAATTTGATCATTTCACATTCTATATAACATGATTGACGGCCTATGGACTATAAAATTTAAACATAGGTATATTTTCACCTGAGCTTTAACTTGATGTTCATGTGAACATCTTATGTTTTTTGACCAAATTTGAAATCTTAGATCTTGAAACATGAGAAACATGAAGGTCCCAAATTTTCAAGAGATGCTCTTCTTTCCAAAAAGGATAAACCCATTTGATGTGATGGTCCAAGGAGATTCTTAGGTGAAGATATTTAAATTTTAAGAAGGTTGGTTCATAAATGCTTCTGCATGATGTCCCATGATATCTAAGTTCAAATGACTATGGGAAACTTAGAAAAAATGCATAGGATCCCAGATTTGTACATGTATAACTCTATTTACACTTCAATAAAGGACCTCAAACTTGGTGCATAAAAACTAGGGACTAAAATGAACAAACCCATGTGACCATATTTCCCTATAACTATCACATGTGTGAGATATATCTTCATGAAGATGCTCACTTGGATCTGCTTAAACCTTTTTAGAAAATGTCTAACTGTGAAAAACATGTAGAAAGTAGGTAAGAGGCCAACTTTAGATTTTCATAACTTTGGATGTGCTTGGGAAGAGTACATGAGATTTGGTGTATATGATCTTGGCAAAAAAGTGAACAAACCCATATGATCAATTCTCCTTGACTCATCCTCACATGGAAATTATGACTTCAACATAACCCTACTTTGAATTCTACCACTAGACCTAATATGTCTAGATGAATATAATGAAGAACTAGATGAAAACTAGGAGTTTCTTAAGTCATTCCAAGTAATATTACCATCCCATAGGGTCTTTGAAACATTCTTCATATGTTCATCCATTAATAACTTTATCCATACCCTAAATTTATTGATCACCATGAAGACATACCACTTGCACAAAATGACTCTAAAATGGTCCCTTAGACACCAAATGACATGAAGACCAAGCTAGACTATGACTAAACCATAATGGCATAAATAATGACACTATATGAGCTGCAACATACCTTATAACATTATAAAAATCCCCTATACAAGATTTTGAGTATAGGGTGTTGACCCATTTTGGCTTGTGGGGAAAAAATGGTCAACATTCTTGGTGGTTTCCCAGGGGTGGTTTAGTGTGTTATTTGATGCCTCTATTATTCTGATGCTTCAAGATCTAAGCCTTCAAACTTGATAAAAAATGAACCTAGAACATGGGATATTTCAATGAATGTTGAATTAAAGCTCAGGAAAAAATCTATTTGTGTTTAAATTTTATGGTCTATGGGATGTCAATCATGTTATGAAAAATGATGAATGATGGTTACATGAATGTCAAATTTAAAGATAGAGAAAGATAATCCTATTGAGAATAAATTTTATAGTCACACAAACATTAACAATGGTCACATGAGTGTTAAATGACAAGAGTGAGGACATCAATTTTAAGACCCTAGACTAGTCATTGGATTTCAAATAATGGGTCCCAGTTGATCAATGGTATGCATTACATTATACCCTTAGATATAAAAATGATCATGAATCAAAATGGTCAATAAATCTCAAGGGTGAATGGGTGCATGAAAAGTGGCCTAAACACATTCAACTAGTAGAAGATCAATGGCTCATGGGTATTCATGCATAGGTAGATAAACATAGTGAGTTGGGTCAATGTGTTAATGAGCCAAGTTAGATTTTGATAGCTAATTAGAGTGAAGGTGAGACTAGGGTTTTATATAGAGGTTTAGAATCTGTTTTTGATGATGGAAAGTAGGGTCTTATAGGGTTTTCCTAATGTCACTAAAGCTTGTTTGAATGCGATGGAGAAGTCTAGTTGATACAATCAAGCTTGGGGAACATAAATGAGTGCATTAGAGCTTATTTTGATCTCTAGTTTGATAAGTTAGAGAATATAGGGTTATTTCTTGTGACTGGCTTGCCAAGTTAAAGAAGGATCCATGTATATATGAATTATCAATCCCCATATAGATATAATAGGTTTATTTAAACCTATTATAGTATATAGGTGCAAAATGATATATGGGTCCATTTAATATAAAATCTATAGGGAAAACCAATGTCCTTAGATTGGCTTTCCATCTATAGGTGGGACCTATGATATAGATATTGAAATGGGTGAATATGTAATAAATTTAAGGGTGCCCATCATCAACAAAGTAGGTACTCCACTACCCAAGGCATGGCATGTTTATCAGTATCAATATTCAAGGATTTGATCCTCATGATTAGGGAATGTGGACTTAGAGTCTCGAGATGGTGAGATGGTACTTGGAGAGGTAGTTAAGGGTATTGTTTCCATTTAAGTAGACTTTGTCACTATGCATAATAAGCCCTTGCCTTTTAGTGATATCCATCAACCAATGAGAGGAGCTTGACAATTATTAAATAAGGCACACAAATAGAAAGGCAATCAAAGGCTTCCACCTCACTTCTTTGTTTGGAAGGCTTTCCTCCATTCTCAAAGGCATTGTTACCTCTCTCTTGCTCCCTTTTTCTATAAATATAACTCTTAAGCTATTTTAAAATTATTTCCAATGCATGTATGGTGAAGCCCTACTGGAATGACATCATATTTTGCCTTTAAACATTATTGCAAATATGAATTTTCTAGTTCTTGAATAATTGTCTGAGTGTGCAAGTGATGTATGGTGATGCAAAGTGATTGTTCTCTATCCTTTCTTCCCTTATCCTTTCATGTTTATGAAGGAGTTTCTATTATAATAGGTCATATAGAGTGTTTTCAAGTGTATGAGCCTATATTTTAAGTTTACAATGAGCCTTAGTGATTGCAACTAGCATATGGTTCACTTACATTGGATATATCTCATACATGTCACCTCCATATTAAAAAACTCATGTTAGGATCCATAGGACTTAGAAGTTAGTTTATGTGCCTTGTTTCTTCAGGAAAGTATGATGGTCATATGGAATACATCTTAGTGTATCACCCCCTTAGATTAGGTTTATTTCATGTAAATTATAGCTATTTTCCCATAAGCAAGCATTATCATAGGTAAAAAAACTTCAATATACATTCAGTGAGCTAGCCCTTAAAATATAGAGGCTCACTTACACTATGGGTACACCCACATACCTGAAAGTGTTGCCATGATTCCTAAAATTTTGAAAAGGATTGAACACCATCTTCTAGGGTGAAAAATTTGGTGAAAATCATTATGGTATACCTGATGAGACCAAGGTCTAAGAGAATGGAAATATAATTGGTGTGTCTTTCCTCTATCAAATTTTGAAAGTAATAAATCTAGCACTAATGGTGACTCTAAATGATATCTTCTAGTTGTAATAATCCCAAGTATATCTAATTTAAAATTGTGATCATTTATTATATTTACCTTGATGTATGAGGTTGAATTAAACAATCATGGTGAATATCCCTACTATGGACCTTCTCACCAACCTTGCTATAAACCACAATGTACTCCCAAACAACCCCATCAAAATGGTAATCACTCCTATGAGCCATGGTGGCCCTATAACCCTTCATTTTCCCAACTAGATATACACCATGTTTTTAAACAACCCTATGAATAAGGATACTAAGATTTATATCAATAAATGCCTCCCTATCAGTCCTAATATGAACCCTATCAACCATACCATGATACCTATGAACCTCAAGAGTACTCCTATGAGTCTTATCATGAGGAACAAGATGTTTCTATGGACTCTATATCAATTTATTATAAGGCAAGATATTGTTTCATATAGGCTAGAATGCAACAAGTTGAAGCTAGTCCTGATCTTCATCATTACCCTCCCCTTCCTCCAAAAACACCACCTCATGTCCAATACTTCTTGGCATTCCTACAAGAACTGATAGATAGTGAAGACAATATAGTAACATGGGATGATGAGTTGGATGTGCTTCCTAACCATATTCATGGAATGGTTAAAAAGTTTTATGCAAAAATGGATGAGTGCATAGGAGGTGGTTAAAAATGAAATTCAATGGTATATCAAAGGACAACTAGACTTGAAAAAGAGGTGCCTTCAATGCTCAATAGATAGGCTAAGTATGTGGGAGGATAAAGAGCTAAGAAATAAACATGTTACTATTTAAGAGTTTCAAGAAAGATATTGGAAAGATGTAGCTCCTACTTCTATAGGTGTCCCTCCTTCCAATAATGTAAGAAGTCACTTTCATATGAGCTTACTAGTGCCTACCTCTTTCCTAAATCCACTACAGGCCCTCTCCTCCATCCCACACTCCATCTCCAACTCACCAAACTTCTACTAAAATTCATATCCCATCTCTTTCACATGAGCCCATCTTGAGGGAAGTAAGTGAAGGGGAGAAAATCCAAGCCAAAGTTGACTAAGAAGATGCCATGAGTGACTATGAGGAAGAAATCACCATAGGGACCCCCTTAGGTGACCATAAGTGCAACTTTACCTTCTTGGATGAAGAAAAACACATTGAAGATACTATCATAGTTATTAGTGCAGAGTTCAATATGGAAGAGGAAATTATTGAATAATTTTTTACAACTATCCATGAGAAATGTGGCCAAGACTTGAAGGGAGAGGCATTTGAGGAAGACTCCTCCAATCATGAAGTTTTAGATGACCAAAGCATAAAGATGAAGGTCATTCTATTGATAAAGAATCTACTATCATAAAGCAATCTGGTGATGATAGTGTCCAAGATCTTGTAGACATGGAAAGTGAGGGCAAGGTGGAGGTTGAAGTTCCTCAATAATAGTTAAGAGACCCCTTGGTATTGAGCCATATTCAGAGATACGAGGACATGAAGAAGATAATCTTAATGCTCTCAAGCATTAAGCACGTTCTATCAATGATGATTGGTAGCTACAAATGAAGCTCTTTAAAGAGATTGAAGATATTTTCCAAGTTAAGGGTTAAGTACATGAGAAGGTATAAGAAGAGTTTTCTATGAAGGATAATGAAAAAGATTGGGTAGACTATTTAGAGCTATGTGATGAGCTTGAGAAACTTGTAGCTAAAGAGAAACCCAATCTTATTGAGAGCACCATAGAGATCAAGATGGTAAGCCTTATTCAACCACTATTGGAGGTCATAGCTGAGTAATCATATGAAAAGGTTGAGGCTGTCTAGATGCATATAGCTTATCTATTTGGAGCTACTTGGTTCTCATTGAACATCATGCTAAAGAGGCTAACTGCTGCAACAAAGAAGAATCAAGCATCAATATTTAGAGTCAAAGAGCTGCCTACCTCATTTAATCCCTCATCTCATGATGCAATAAAATTGTCAAACTTCCCCTTTAATCCTATAAGAAGTGTTCATCTTAGATTAGTTAGTGTTTAGGTGTGTGTTTCCTTTCTTGTTATGTTTTACTCAATAAGTGTCCTTGAATAACATGTTGTTTCTCATCTTGTGTTTTGCTTATTTTTACGTTCCCTTATGTTTTGTGTATTATTTAATGTTTTTTGTATTTCAAACCTATTGTACATGTGACTCCATAGCCCAATAAATAGGATTAGGAAACTATTTTGGGTTCCTTTTGCATATTTGGGCATAAAACCCCTTGGAAATCACCAATAATGTTGAACATTTTCCCCCATAGGCCAAAATGGATCAACCCCCTATAGCCAAAATCTTATATGAGGGGTTTTTATAATGTCATGGATAATGTTAAAAAGACCCTATGGGATGTTAAGAGTGCTTGAAATGACTTAAGAAGCTCATGGTATTCATCTAGTTCTTCATTGTCCTCACCTAGGCATTTTGGGTCTAATGGTAAAAAGTGCAAGTGGGCAATTTGCCAAAGCTATATCTCATACATGCAAAAGTTGTAGGGGAAAGTGACCACATGGGTTTATTCACCTTGGTCCCAAGTTACTATGCACCAAGTATGAGGTCCTTTGACAAAACCCAAATGGAGTTATACATGTCTAATGATCAGATTCTAAGAATTTTTGAAAAGTTCCCCATACTTAGTTGTTTGAGCTCAGCCATCACCAGGACATCACATACAAGTAGTTATGGATAAGCCATCTTGAACTTTGAATATCTTTGTTTTATAAGCTCTTAGGATTAGTGGATCAAATGGGTTTGTCCCTTTTGACCTTAATAAGATCTTATGAAAGTTTGGTACATCCATGATTCTTGAACTTAAAGATCCAATCATTCAAAGTTGATAAAAAATGAACCTACAACATGGGACATTCACACAAACATTGAATTAAAGATCAAGAAAACATATATCTATGTTTAAATTTGATGATCCATGGAATGTTAATCACATTATGTAAAATGATGAATGATGGTCATGTGAATGTCAAATTTAAAGATAGCGCAAGATAATCCTATTTAGATTAAATTTTATGGTCACATGACTGTCAATGATAGTCGCATAAATATCAATTGATAGGAGCAAGGACATCAATTGTAAGACCATGGACTAGCCATTAGATTTCAAATAGAGGGTCCTAGTTGATGCCTCTTAATGTATCACAAGTGTTCTTAGTGTTTAAAGAACACTTCTCATTTTAGAATTCTAGGAATTTAGATGATGAGTACTAGGTTTTGGCAACTTATGTCACCTATGGTGAAATATCAATAGATAAATGTTTAACTATTCCATAAAATTTATATTAACTAGTGGTTGGGAGCCACCATGGATGAAATCTTTACAAAGTGTAAGTATTTATGCTAATAATAGTGAATTATGATCAAAGCTTAAACTACAAATGAATCTAAATGGACATTTACAATGAAATCAAAACTAAAATGATCTAGTTAAAAAAGAAGCAAAAGAGAAGGGTAAGGTAGAAAGAGAATAAGTGATTACTGATCTTAGCCTCAAACATTATGACAAAGTTTCAATTACAACTGTGTATACATTTAACCAATATATAGTGAAAAATAACATAAGCTCAGATCTCACTACAAACTAGGCAAACCTCCAAGGATGATATAAATAAGTATAAGTAAGAATGGAATTTACTTTAAAGATTTTCTACCACACTCAAATAACATCTAAAAATTCTAATGTAGAGCAAATAAAATGAAGTAAATTGAATATCATTAAACTAATCTAGCATAAGAACAAATTAATAACCTTGTAATAAAATATGCAACTCAAAATGCATATAAACTATTCAAGTTTAAGACTTAAGACTAGCAATTGAGAGAAAATTCATGTAACAATTGACACAAACAAACTTGGAAAATTATTTAGAATTCCATGATTGTATTAACTACTCAAAGTGGAGATAATTTTGAGCAAAATTTATACACTTTGAGTAGTTAATACAATCAAATAATTGTGAAAAGATTATCTAAGTTTTTTTTGTCAATTGTTACAGGGATTTTCTCTCAATTTCTAGTCTTAAGTCTTAAACTTGAATAGTTTTTATGAATTCTGAGTTGCATCTCCTTCACATGAGCCCATATTGAGGGAAGTAAGTAGAGGGGAGAAAATCCAAGCCAAATTTGACCAAGAATATGTCATGAATGACTATGAGGATGAAATCACCATAAAGATCCCCCTTGGTGACCACAAGTGCAACTCTGTCTTCCTAGATGAAGAAAAGAACATTGAAGATCCTATTATAACTACTGGTTCAGAGTTCAATATGGAAGAGGAAATTATTGAAAAATATTTTACATCTATCCATGAGAAATGTGGCCAAGACCTGAAGGGAGAGACATTTGAGGAAGACTCCTTATCCAATCATGAAGTTGTAGATGACCATCTCAAGCATAAAGATGAAGGTCATTCTACTGATCAAGAATTTGCTATCATAGAGAAATTTGGTGATGCTAGTATCAAAGATGTTGTAGAAATGGAAAGTGAGGGAAAGGTAGAGGTTTAAGTTCCTCAATAATAGTTGAGATACCCCCTAGTATTGATCCATATTTAGAGATACGAGGACATGAAAAATATAAACTTGATGCTCTCAAGCATCAAGCACATTTCATCAATGATAATTGGTAGCTACAAATGAAGCTATTTCAAGAGATTGAAGATATTTTACAAGTTGAGGGTCAAGTACATTAGAAGGTGGAGGAAAATTTTTCTATGAAGGGCAATGAACAAGATTGGGTGGATTACTCACAGCTCCTTGATGAGCGTAATGAACTTGTAGTTGAAGAGAAACCCAGTCTTATTGAGAGCACCATAGAGATCAAGAAGGTAAGCCTTATTTAACCACCATTAGAGGTCATAATTAAGGAACCATATGAAAGTGTTGAGGCTATTTGGATGCACATAGCTAACCTATTTAGAGTTTCTTGGTTCTCACTGAACATCATGCGAAATAGGTTGACCATTGCAACAAAGAAGAAGCAGGCATCAAGAACAAGAGTCAAGGAGCTGCTTACCTCATTAAATCCATCATCTCATGATGCAAGAAAATTTTCAAACTTCCCCTTTGATCTTGGAGGAAGTGTTCATCTCTGATTAGTTAGTGTTTAGGTGTGTGTTTCCTTTCTTGTTGTGTTCTATTCAATAAGTGTCCTTAAAACACATGTTGTTTCTTGTCCTATGTGTTAATTTTTTGTGTGCTCCCTTATGTTTTATGTATTATTTAAATATTTTTGTAAGTCAAACCTGATATACATGTGAATCCATATCCTAATGGATAGGATTAGGAAATTGGTCTAGGTTTTTTTTTTGCATAGGTAGGCATGTAACCCCTAAGAAATCACCAAGAATGTTGACCATTTTCCCCCACAGGCCAAAATGGGTCAACCCCTTATATAAATAATGTTGTATGGGGAGGGAATTTTATAATTTCTCATAGAATGTTTTCGAGACCCTATGGGATGTTAAGAGTGCTTGGAATGACTTAGGAAGCTCCTAGTATTCATCTAGTTCCTCATTGTGGTTAGTTAGGCATTCTGGGTCCTATGGTAAATAATGCAAGTGGGCAGTTTGCCAAAGCTATATATCACATGTGTAGAAATTTCAAGGGAAATAAACCATATGGGTTTATTTAAATTGATCCCAAGTTACTATGTGCCAATTCTGAGGTCCCCTATCAAAACTCAAGTGGAGTTATACATGTGCAAATATGGGCTTGTAGGCATTTTTTCTAAGTTTGCCATACTTAGTCATTTAAGCTCGGCCATCACTAGGACATCACACAAAAGTGGTTATGGATCAACCATCTTGAAATTTGAATATATTTATTTTAAAATCTCCCAATACTAATAGATAAAATGGGTTTATCCCTTTTGACCTTAATAAGATATTTTGAATGTTTGATGCCTCTATGATTCTTGCACTTCAAGATTCAAGCCTTCAAAGTTGATTAAAAATGAACTTGAAAGATGGGATGTTTGTGCCAACATCAAATTAAAGCTTGATAAAAAATCTATGTTTAAATTTTATAGTCCATCAGACACTATCATGTTCTATGGAATGATGAATAATGGTCATGCAATGCCAAATTCAAAGATAGAACAAGATAATATCATTGAGCTTAAATTTGAGGGTCACATGACTATCAAAAATGATTACATGAACATCAAATGTTAGGAGCAAGGATGTCAATTTTAAGACCATAAACTAGTCAATGGCTTTCAAATAATGGGTCCTAGTTGAATAATGATCTACATTACATCATACCCTTAGATCTAATAGTGAGTGTGAGTCAAAATGGTTAGTGAATCTCAAGGGTGAATGGGTGCATGACAAGTGAAACAAGTGAATTTGATTGGAATAATATCGATGACTCATGGGTATCTATGCATAGGTAGATTGATGGAGTGAGTTGGGTGAACGTGTCAATGAGCCAAGTTAGATTTTGACAGTCAATTAGAGTGAAGGTGAGCCTAGGGTTTTTGATAAAGGTTGAGAATCCATTTTAAACTATGGAAAATAGGGTCTTATAGGGTTTCATTGATGCCATTAAATATTTTTAAAATTCCATGGATAAGTCTAGATGATATAGTCAAATATGGGGAACATAATGGAGTGACATTAAAGCTTATTTTGATCTCTAGTTTGATAAGTTAGAGATTACAGGGTTATTTCTTATGACTGATTCACCAAGTTAAATAAGGATCTCAATCCTTAAAGATATATAATTGTTTTATTTGAACCTATTATAGTATAAAAGGTGCTAAATGATCTATGGGTCTATTTAATATAAAAGTTATAGGGAAAAAGAATGTCCTTAGATTGGTTTTCCATCTATAGGTGGGACCTATGATCTAGATGTGGAAATGTGTGAATACGTAATAAATTGAAGAGTGCCCATCATCAACAAATTAGGTACTCCACCATCTAAAGCATGGCATATTTATCAATATCAAGATTTAAGGATTTGATCCTCATGATCAGGGCAAGTGGACTTAGAATCTTGAGATGGTGAGATGGTCCTTGGAGAGGTAGTTAAGGGTACTATTTCCATTTAAACAAACTTTGAAACTATGCAAAAAAATCCCTTATATTTTAGTGAGATCCCTTGGCCAATGAGAGGAAATTTATGATTATTAAATAGGGCATGCAAACAAAAAGGTAATCAAAGGCTACCACCTCACTTCCTAATTTGGAGGGCTTTCCTCCATTGTCGAAGGTATTGTTCTTTCTCTCTCTTGCTCCCTTTTTCTACAAATATAGCTCTGGAGCTATTGTAAAAGGAGTTCCAATCCATTTATGGTGAAGCCCTACTTGAATGAAATCATATTTTGCCTTTTAACATTAATGCAAATATAATTTTTTTAGTTCTTCAACAAATATCTAAGTGTGCAAGTTATGTATGATGATGCAAAGTGATTGTTCTCTATCCTTTCTTACCTTATCCTTTCATGTTTATACAAGATTTTCCATTCTAGTAGGTCATATGGATTATTTTCAAGTGTATGATCCTATATTTTAAGTGTATAATGAGCCTTAGTGTTTTTAACTATCTAATGGTTCACTTACCTTAGATAGATCTCATATATCTGACCTCCATATTGAAATCGTCATGCTAGGATCCATATGACTTAGAATTTGGTTTGTGTGCCTTGTTTCTTAATGCAAGAAAGTATGATGGTCATATGGAATACATATTGGTGTATCACCCCCTTATATCGGGTTTATTTCATGAAATTTCTAATTATTTTCCCATAAGCGAGCATTATCATAGGTAAAAGCACTTCAAGATACATTTAGGGGCTTAGCCCTTAAAATATATAGGCTCACTTCCACTATAGGTAAACCCACATATCTAAAAGTATTCTCATGTTTCCCAAATCTAAAAGAGGATTGAAAGCCTCTTCTAAGGTGTGAGATTTGGTGAAAACAATTTTTGCATACATGGTGGGACCAAAGTCCAAGAGAATGGAAACATTTTTGGTATGTCTTTCCTCTATTAGCTTTTTAAAGTAATCAATCTAGCACCAATGGTAACTCTGAATGATAGCTTCTAATTTTAATCAGCCTAGGTTTATCTAATTTAAATTTTTGATCATTTATTATATTTACCTTGATATATGAAGTTGACTTGAATAGCCATGGTGAATATCCCTACCATTGACCTTCTTACTAGCCTTGCTATAAACCATAGTATACTCCCAAAAAACCCTATAAAAATGGCTATCACTCTTATGAGCCATGATAACCTTATAACCCTCCATTTTCTCCACTAGATAGACACCATGTTGTTAGACAACCATATGAGGAAGGATACAAAGATATCTATCAAGATATGCCTCCTTTTTAGTCTTAATATGAACCCTATCAACCATACCATGATACCTACAAACCTCAAGAGTAATACTATGAGTCTTGTCATGAGGAACAAGATGTTTCTATGGAATCTATATCAAGGTATTGTAAGGCAAGATATATATTCTTATAAGATAGAATGCAACAAGTTGAAGCTAGTTTTGATCCTCATCATTACCCTCCCCTTCCTCCATAAACACCACCTCATGTCTAATCTTTCTTGACACTCCTAGTAGAACTGATATATAGTGAAGACAATATAGTAGCATGGGATGATGAGTTTGATGTGCTTCCTAACCATCTCATGGAATGGTTAATAGGTTTTGTCCAAAAATGGATGAGTGCATGGGAGGTGGTTGAAGATGAAATTCAATGGGATATCAAAGGATAGATAGACTTGGAAAATAAGTGCCTTCAATTATCAATAGATAGGCTAGGTATGTGGGGGGATAAAGAGCTCAAAAATAAACATGTTGCTATTGAAGAGTTTCAAGAAAGCTATTGGCAAGATGTATCTCCTACTTATGCAGGTGTCCCTCCTTCTAATAATCCAAAAATTCACTTCCTTATGAGCTTACTAGTGCTTTCCTCTTTCCTAAATCCACTCACAGACCCTCTCCTCCATCCCACACTCGATCTCCAACTCACCAACCTTCCACTACACTTCATATCCCATCTCCTTCACATGAGCTCATCTTGAGGGAAGTAAGTGGAGGGGAGAAAATATAAGCCAAAGGTGACCAAAGAATATGTCATGTGTGACTATGAGGATGAAATCACCATAGGGATCCCCTTTGGTGATCATAAATGTAACTTTTCCTTCTTGGATGAATAAAATCACATTAAATATCCTATCATAGCTATTGGTATAGAGTTCAAGATGAAACTGGAACTTATTGAGGACTATTTTGTAGTTGTCCATGAGAAATGTGGCCAAGCCCCAAAGGGAGAGGCATTTGAGGAAGACTCCTTGTCCAATCATGAAGTTGTATATTACCAATTCAAGCATAAAGATGAAGGTCATTCTGTTGATTAAGAATCTAATATCATAGAGTAATCTAGTGATGCTAGTGTCCAAGCTATTGTAGACATGGAAAGTGAGGGTAAGGTGGAGGTTGAAGTTATTCAAGAATAGTTGAGAGACCCCCTAGTATTTAGCCATATTCAAAGATACAGGGATATGAAGAAGAGAATATTGATGCTCTCAAGAAACAAGTACATTTTGTCAATGATGATTGATAGATACAAATGAAGTCCTTTTAAGATCTTGAATATCTTTGCCATGTTGAAGGTCAAGTACATGAGAAGGTGGATGAAAGGTTTTCTATTGAGGACAATGAACAAGATTGAGTAGACTATTTAGAGCTCTTTGATGAGATTTGGGAACTTGTAGCTGAAGAGAAACCCAATCTTATTAAGATCACCATGGAGATCAAGAAGGTAATCCTTGATCAACCACCATTGGAGGTCAAGGTTAAGGAACCATATGAAAAGGTTGAGGCTATTTGGATGTACATAGATGACCTATTTGGAGCTACTTGGTTCTCACTGAACATCATAATAAAGAGGTTGACCATTGAAATAAAGAAGTAGGCATCAAGACTAAGAGCCAAGGAGCTACTTTCCTCATTTAATCCCTCATCTCATTATGTAAGAAAATTTTCAAACTTCCCATTTGATCCTAGAAGAAGTGTTCATCCTAGATTAGTAAGTGTTTAGGTGTGTATTTCCTTTTTTGTTGTGTTCTATTTAATAAGTTCCCTTGAATCACATGGTTTTTCTCATCTTATATGTTGTTAATTTTGTGTTCCCTTGCATTTTATGTATTTTCAAGGCTTTTTGTATGTCAAACATGCTGTACATGTGATTTTGTATCCCAATGGATAGGATTTGGAAACTAGTCTGGGTTCCTTTTGCATAGGCAGGTATGCAACCCCTTGGAAATCACCAAGAATGTTGACCATTTTTCCCCACTAGCCAAAATGGGTCAACCCCCTATAGCCAAAATATTGTATGGAGGGGATTTAATAATGTCATGGAGAATGTTGCAGAGACCCAATGGGATGTTAATATTGCTTGTAATGACTTACGAATCTCTTGGTATTCATTTGGTTCTTCATTATGTTCACCTAGGCATTTTGGGTCTAGTGGTAAAAGTGCAAGTGGGTAGTTTGCCAAAGCTATATATTTCACGTGCAAAAGTTGTAGGGGAGAGAAAACACATGGGTTTATTCACCTTGGTAATAAGTTTCTTTAAACCAAGTATAAATTCCTTTTTTATAATGAAAATAGAGTTATACATGTGAAAATATGGGCTTCTAGGCATTTTTCTAAGTTCCCCATAGTTGTTTGAGTTTGACTATCACTAGGACATCACGTAGAAGTAGTTATGGATCAATCATCCTTAAATTTGAATATATTTGTTTTGGAAGATCTAAAGACTAGTGGATCAAATAGGTTTGTCCCTTTTGACCTTAATAACATCTTCTAAAATTTTGATGCATCCATGATTCTTGTGCTTCAACATCCAAGCCTTCAAAGTTGATCAAAATTAAACTTGCAACATGGTATGTTCATGAAAATGTCAAATTAAAGATCAAGAAAAATATATTTATGTTTAAATTTGATGGTCCAAAAGACATCAATCATGTTCTACAAAATGATGAATGACGATTGTGCAAACATCAAATTTAAAGACAGATCAAGATAATCCTATTAAGCTTAAATTTGATGATCACATGACCATCAATGACAGTCACACAAATGTCAAATGATAAGAGCAAGGACATTAATTTTAAGACCATAGACTAAATATTTTATTTCAAACAATGTGTCCCAGTTGATGCCTCTAAATGTATCAAAAGTGTCGTTAGTGTTCAAAGAACACTACTCATTTTAGAATTCTAAGAATTCAAAGCATGATTAGAAGGTTTTGGCAACTTATGTTACCTATGATGAAATAGTGATAGAGTAATGTTTAATTGTTCTAAAAAAATTATATTAATTGATGGTTGGGAGCCAACATGGAATAAATCTTTACAAAGTGTAAGTATATATGCTAATACTTGTGAATTATGATCAAAGCTTAAACTACAAACTAATCTAAATGTAAATTTACAATGAAATTTAAACTAAAGTGATCTGGTTAAAAGATAAGCAAATTAGAAGGGTAAGGTAGAAAGAGAATAAGTGATATTGATCTTAGCCTCAAACATTATGATAAATTTTTAATTATAAATGTGTGTATATTTAACTAGTATATAGTGCAAAATAACATAAGCTTAGATCTCACTACACACTAGGAAAACCTTCAAGGATGATATACTACTACACTCAAATTACATTTACACATTTGAATACAAAGAAAATAAAATGAATTAAATTCAAGATCTTTCAACTAATATACTATAAACAAAAATTAACAACACTTTAATCAAAGATGCAACTCAAAATTCATAGAAACTATTCATGTGTAAGACTTAAGACTAAAATTGAGAGAAAATTCATGTAACAATTGACACAAACAAACTTGGAATTTTTTTCAGAATTCCTTAATTTTATAAACTACACAAAGTGGAGAAAATTTTGAGCAAAATTTCTACACTTTGAATAGTTAATATAATCAAATAATTCTAAAAAGATTGTCGAAGTTTGTTTGTGTCAATTATTATATGGCTTTTCTCTCAATTGCTAGTCTTAAGTCTTAGACTCAAATAGTTTCTATGAATTCTAAGTTGCATCTCCTTCACATGATCCTAGATTAAGGGAAGTAATTAGAGGGGAGAAAATCTAAGCCAAATTTGATGAAGAATATGTCATGTGTGAATATAAGGAGGAAATCACCATAAGGACCCCCCTTGGTGACCATAAGTGAAACTCTACCTCCCTGGATAACGAAAAACACATTAAAGATCCTATCATAGCTACTAGTGCAGAGTTAAATAATGAAGAGGAACTTATTAAAGACTCTTTTGCAGCTATCCATGAGAAATGTGGCCAAGACCCAAATGGAGAGGAATTTGAGGAAGACTCCTTGTCCAATCATGAAGTTGTAGATGACCATCTCAAGCATAAAGATGAAGGTCATTCTGATGATCAAGAATCTACTACCATAGAGCAATCTGGGGATGCTAGTGTCTAAGATGTTGTAGACATGGAAAGTGAGGGCAAGGTGGTGGTTGAATTTTCTCAAAAATAATTGAGAGACCCCCCTAGTATTGAGCCATATTTAGAGATATGATTACGTGAAGAAGAGAAGATTGATGCTCTCAAGCTTCACACACATTCCATCAATGATGATTGGTAGCTATAATGAATATCTTTCAAGAGATTTCATTAATTTGAGAGTAAAGTAAATGAGAAGGTGGAGGATTTTTTTTTTATGAAGGATAATGAACAATATTTGGTGGATTATTCAGATCTCTTTAATGAGCTTAAGGAACTTGCAGCTGAAGAGAAACCCAATCTTATTGAGAGAACCATAGAGATAAAGAAGGTAAGCCTTGTTCAACCACCATTGGAGCTCATTTTTGAGGAACCATATGAAAAGGTTGAGGCTATTTCGATGCAAATAACTAACATATTTGGAGCTACTTGGTTCTCACTGAACATCATGCTAAAAATGCTGACCATTACAACAAATACGGAGTAGGCATCAAGACCAAGAGTCAAGGAGCTGATTGCCTTATTCAATCTCTCATATCATGATGAAAAAAAATTATCAAACATCCCATTTGATCTTGGATGAAGTTTTCATCTTAGATTAGTTAGTGTTTAGGTGTTTTTTCCCTTTCTTATTATGTTTTTTTCAATAAGTGCCCTTGAAACACATGTTGTTTCTCATCCTATGTGTTGCTTCTTTTTGTGTTCCCTTGTGATTTATGTATTGTTTAAGGATTTATGTATGTTAAACCTATTTTAAATGTGAATACATATCCCAATAGATAGGATTAGGCAATAGGTCTGGTTTCCTTTTTCATAGGTAGACATGCAACCCCTAGGAAATTACCAAGAATGTTGACCATTTTTCCCCACAGGCCAAAATGGGTCAACCCCCTATAGCCAAAATATTATATGGGGGGATATTATAATGTCATGGTGAATGTTTTAGAGACCTTGTAAGATGTTAAGAGTGCTTAGAATGACTTAGGAATCTCTTGGTATTCATTTAGTTCTTCATTATGTTCACCTAGGTATTTTGGGTCTAGTGGTAAAAAGTGCAAGTGGGTAGTTTGCCAAAGTTATATCTCATATGTGCAAAAGTTGCAAGGGAAAATGACCACATGGATTTGTTCATCTTGGTCTCAAGTTGTTATGAACCAAGTTTTAGGTCCTCCACTAAAACTCAAATGGAGTTGTACATGTGAAAATATGTGCTTCTAGGCATTTTGTTAAGTTCACCATACTTAGTCATTTGAGCTCAACCATAACCTGGATGTCACGCAGAAGTGGTTATGGATCAACCATCTTGAACTTTGAATATATTTGTTTTAAAATATCTCAATACCAATGGATCAAATGGGTTTGTCTATTTAAACCTTAATAAGATCTTTTAAAAGTTTGATGCCTCCAAGATTCTTGCACTTCAAGATCCAAGCCTTCGAAGTTGATAAAAATGAACCTGTAACATGGGAAATTCACAAATAATGTCAAATTAAAGCTTGAGAAAAAATCCATCTATGTTTAAATTTTATATTTTATAAGACATCAATCACATTCTACAAAATGATGAATGACAGTTGCATGAATGCCAAATTTATAGATAGAGCAAGACAATCCCATTGAGCTGAAATTTTATAGTTATATGACCATCAATGATGGTCACAAAAACATTAAATAATGGTAGTGAGGATGATAATTTTAATACCATGGAATATTTTTTGGATTTAAAATAATGGTTCCTAATTGATCTATGAACTACATTACATCATACCCTCAGATTTAATAATGAGCATGAGTGAAAATTTTCAATAAATCTCAAGAGTGAATGGGTGCATGACAAATGGCCTAAGTACATTAAAATGGTAGAAGATAGATAGATCACAAGTATCTGTGTATAGTCATATTGATAGAATGAGTTAGGTTAATGTGTCAATGAGCCATTCTAGATTTTGATAGCTAATTAGAGTGAAGGTGAGCCCAGGGTTTTTGATGGAGGTCAAGAATCCATTTTTAACCATGGAAAGAAGGATCTTACAAGGTTTTCCCAATACCATTAAATATTTATAAAATTCCATGGAGAATTCTAGCTGATATAGTCAAGCATGGGGAACATAAAGGAGTGTTATTGGAGCTTATTTTGATCTCTAGTTCAATAAGTTAGAGCTTATAGGGTTCTTTTTTGTGATTGGTTTCCCAGGTTAAAGAAAGATCCATGCATATATGAATTATCAATCCCCAAAGAGATATAATAGGTTTATTTGAACCTATTATAGTATAAAATGTTATAAATGATCCATGGGTCCATTTAATATAAAAGTTATAGGGAAAACTAATGTCCTTAGATTGGTTTTCCATCTATAGGTGGGACTTATGATCTAGATATGGAAATGGGTGGATATGTAATAAATTCAAGTGTTCCCATCATAAAAAAGTAGGTACTCCATCACCCAAGGAATGACATGTTTATCAGTATCAAGATTTGAGGATTTGATCCTCATGATTAGGGTAAGTGGACTTAGAGTCATGAGATGGTAAGCTGGTACTTGGAGAGGTAGTTAAGGGAATTATTTCTATTTAAATAGACTTTGACACTATGTATAAGAATACCTTGTATTTTAATGAGATCCTTTAGCCAATAATAGGAGTTTAATTATTATTAAACAAGGCACGTAAATATAAAGGCAATCAAAGGTTTCCACCTCACTTCTTGATCTAGAGGGCTTTCCTCTATTCTCGAAGGCATTATTCCCTCTCTCTCTTGCTTCCATTTTCTATAAATATAACTCTAGAGATATTGTAAAAAGAGTTCCAATCCATGTATGGTGAAGCCCTATTGGAATGACATCATATTTTGCCTTCAAACATTAATATAAATCTAATTATTTTAGTTCTTGAATAATTTTTTGAGTATGCAAGTGATGTATGGTGATGTAAAGTGATTGTTATCTATCTTTTTTTACCTTATCCTTTCATGTTTGTGTAGGAGTTTCCATTATAACAAGTAATATAGAGTGTTTTCAAGTGTATGATCCTATATTTTAAATTTAAAATGAGCCTTAGTGCTTGCAACTAGTTTACGGTTCACTTACCTTAGATAGATCTCATACATCTCACCTCCATATTGAAATAATCATGTTAGGATCCATATAACTTAGAAGTTAGTTTGTGTGCCTTATTTATTAGGGAAATAAAGTATGATGGTCATACATAATACATCTTGGTATATCACCCCCTTATATTAGGTTTATTTCATTCAACTTCTAACTCTTTTCCCATAAGCGAGCATTAGCATATGTGAAATAACTTCAAGATACATTCAGGGAGCTATCCCTTAAAATTTAGAGGCTCACTTCCACTATAGGTAAACCAACATACTTGGAAGTGTTCCCATGTTGCCCAAATCTAGAAGAGGATTAAACACCCTCTTCTAGGGTGTAATATTTAGTGATAATAGTTTTAGCATGAATGTGATTGAGAGCCCACATACCATCAAAATTTAAAGACAGATCAAGACAATCCTTTTGATCTTAAATTTTATGGTCATGCGAATGTCAAATGATGCCCCATATATTATCAATTTTAAGATTATGAAGTAGCCATTAGGTTTCAAAAAATGGTTCCCAACAAGATCCTATGGATTAACATACATTTTCCAAGTGGCACCAGCAAGGATAAGGTTAACAATTCAAAGGCAAATTTGAGGGCTCATGCTTATTCATGTCTAGTAGATTTGATGGAGAGAGCAAGAGTCAATGTGTCAATGAAATAGGTCACATGAAAATAAAATTATGGGAGTGTGGACATCAATTTTAAGACCATGGACTAATTGTTGGATTTGAAACAATGGGTCCCAGTTGATCAATGGTCTGCATTACATCATACCCTCAGATCTAATGATGAATATGAGTCAAAATGGTTAGTGAATCTCAAGGGTGAATGTCAAGTAACCCAAATTAATTTTATTGGTTGAATATTGATGGATCATGGGTATTCATGCATAGACAAATTGATGGGGTAAGTTAGGTTAATATGTCAATGAGCCAAGACAGATTTTGATAGCTAATTAGAGTGAAGGTGAGCCCAAGGTTTTGATGGAGGTCAAGAATTCATTTTTGACCATGGAAAGTAGGGTCTTTTAAGGTTTTATTGATGTCATTTAATATCATTAAAATTCTATAGAGAATTCTAGATGATACAATCAAGCATGGGGATCATAAAGGAGTACTATTGGAGCTTATTTTGATCTCTGGTTTGATAAATTAGAGCTTACACTGTTCTTTCTTGTGATTAGTTCACCAGGTTAAAGAAGGATCCATGCATATATGAATTATCAATACCCATAGAGATATAATAGTTTTATTTAAACCTATTATAGTATAAAATGTGTTAAATGATCCATGGGTCTATTTAATATAAAAGCTATATGGAAAACCAGTGTCCTTGTATTGGTTTTCCATCTATAGGTGGGACCTATGATTAAGACATAGAAATGGATGAATATGTAATAAATGATAGGGTTCCCAATATAAATAAATCATGTACTCCACTACCTAAGGCATGGAATGTTTATCAATATCAAGATTCAAGGATTTGATCCTCATGATTAGGGCAAGTGGACTTAGAGTCCTGAGATGGTGAGCTAGTACTTGGAGAGGAAATTAAGGGCATTATTTCCATTTAAACATACGTTAGAACTATGCATAAGAAGCCCTTATATTTTAGTGAGATCCCTTAGCCAATGAGTGGAGCTTGATGATTATTAAATAAGGCATGAAAATAGAAAGACAATCAAAGGTTGCCACGCCACTTCTTGATCTAGAGGGCTTTCTTCCATTCTTGAAGGAATTATTCCCTCTCTCTCTTTCTCCCCTTTTATATAAATATAGCTGTAGAGATATTTTAAAATGTGTTCCAATCCATGTATGGTGAAGCCCTACTGAAATGACATCATATTTTTCCTTTGAATATTAATGCAAATATGATTTTTTTAATTCTTGAACAATTATCTAAGTGTGCAAGTGATGTATGGTGATGCAAAGTGGTTATTATCTATCCTTTTTTCCCTTATCCTTTCATGTTTATGTTGGAGTTTCTATTATAATAGGTCATATGGAGTGTTTTAAATTATATGAGCCTATATTTTACTTGTAAAATTAGCCTTAGTGCTTGTAACTAGCCTATGGTTCACTTACCTTGGATAGATCTCATACAACTCACCTCCATATTAAAATACTCATGTTAGGAACTGTAGGACTTATAAGTTAGTTTGTGTGCCTTATTTATTAGTGAAATAAAGTATTATGGTCATATGAAATACATCTTGGTGTATCACCCCCTTAAAATAGGTTTATTTCATGTCTTTTCCCATAAGCAAGCATTAGCATAGGCGAAATCACTTCAAGATACATTTAGGGAGCTAGCCCTTCAAATATAGAGGCTCACTTACACTATAGGTACACCCACATACCTATAATTTTTCCCATATTTCCAAAATATGTAAGAGGATTGAAAATACTCTTCTAAGGTGTGAGATTTGGTGACAATACCTGCTAACAAGGACAAGTGAGTACTTAGCTTATTCTAGCTAAATTAATTAATAGATAGGTTGATTCCATATCAATAACTAAATAAAATAATCATAGAATTATGTCATTATCAAAAATATAATCTCACAGTATACAGGGATAGGTGTGTAATAGGTGTATAGGGTTTTAATATGCCATTTTCCTCTCCTGTGACTTTGTATGTGTTGACTGTGTACTAGATATGAAAGTCTGAGTTAGTTCACCTTTTTGTGTACTTTTCCTATTATTTATAGATCTTGGTTTGGTATGTGGAAGGTTTATAGAAATTAAAACCTTAATTCAAACACATACACCAAATGGACATTAAATGCAAAATGAGGGATGTAGGGGAATGGGAATAGCTGATCTAGCCTCATAAACCCCTATGTAACTGAGAGCTACCTACTTAGTCCAAGTAATCTTAGGCCAATGTAGTTTTCAATCCTAGTTGTTTGTGTTAAATCATGGATGATACTTTGCCTATGAATAACATTAACACAAGAAATTAAAATTATCTATTCAACCTTAAAATCTATAGATAAATCAAATATTCAGCGTGCAAATAAATTTTGTATAGCTTTTAAACATTGAGAGTAAGTATATTTTCATTTATAAAACATATGTTTATATATAATTTAGTGTTTGAGTTTAAGGACCAACCAACATGTTAAGGAACATACTCAAAAGGACTAATGGTCATAAAAAATAATGTTACCAACATAGAAACTCAAAATAATCGTACAAGTTACATTGGGATAGGTCCACATTGGAGGATAAGAACATAGTGAACTTTTATACAATAGTGCGGACTTGCCAAAAAGAAATAAAATGAACATATAAAGACATAAAAAAATAAGTAAAGATATATAAGATAAGATATGCGAACATATGACAATGACATACATAGACTATTGAGAAGACAACAAGAGGAAGAAAAATAAGAATTGAGACATGATGGGCCAATGAGCCATTCATTCATTAAAAATGATCCAAATAGATAAAGTTATGTAAAAGTGTGTATTTTGAATAAACTTGTGACAAATTTGGTTATCTAAATTTGTCCCCCTTTATTCTATTAATTTAATAAATTGAAGCTACTAGAGTAAAGGAAAAAGAAAAGTCCTGAGTGTGAAATTACATTTTGTTTTCATTAGATAGTGCTAAGTTTCTTAGGTGAATAGCTAACCCAAGTAGAGATAGGGTGATTTAAAATTTGTTTGACTTTTATCTAGATAAAATAAGACATTTTGAAAGTGGTAAGAAGATGATTTTGTAGGTCATTGGGTGTCACTAAACTGTAACCATTCTAGCTTACAAGGTGATTTCAAGAGTGATCAAGTCTCAATGAGTGAAGCTTTTTTATTTTACTAATGGATATGATTTCACATGTGAGGATTAATGTAAATTAAGTAAAATTAATAACCATTGAGTGTCACTAAACTTAGATGGTAATGTTGGTTTAAGAACATAGATTGTAAAGTTAAGTAGGATATTCATCTGATATTCATACATTATGCACTCATTTTATCATTGTATAGTATCTTTTATCTTATCTTCATGACTTGTAATAGGCTAAAATATGAAGAGACTCCACTTTTGACACCAATTATGAGAAAAATATGAATAATTATAGATTAGAAATGTCTATATGTACTTTCATTTTTAAGAAAAAGAGGGTTCCACTTTTTAGAATAGATCAATAGAGATTATTTGGTTATGGTTTCCTGTGTGATTTATTATTATGTTTCTTGCATGCATTCTCATGCATAATGTTTTGGTTAATTTTTGTCTAACTATTATGAATGCATTATTTTAGTCTATGCAGTACTAATTATTCCTAATTGCTTAATTACAAAGAATAATTAATGCTTCTTATATTTTTATCATCTAAATTCCTATCTTTATATAATAAATTATTCTGTGCACATGAAGTATATCACAACTATCCTCATCCTTAGCATGTTATGATGCTTTAGGAACCTCTACTTATAATGATGTAGTGAGAATAGAACTCCTTTTGGAGGGAATTATGCTAATATGGTTACCAGGGTAGAGAGATATTGATATATGGTTGGACAAATGGATATGTAATCTTGCATAAGAATAAAAAAGGATTGGTCTTACCATTCAAGAGATCATTTGAGAGCATATTTATGGAGAGATTTATGAAATTTTCTAGTGTGAGTTGCTTGAATTTTTATCTAACTAGTTAGAATAGTTAGAATATTACTCCTTTAACCCAAGGACAAAAGAAACTATAATCTAGACTGAAGAAAAGATAGATTGGATGTAGAGATTGAAATCCAATTAGATAAGAGAAATATATATTTGGGTTAATACTATAGTATATGGATATATAAATAAGTTTGTAGTGAAAGGATATATAGATTTTGAAGCTAAAAGACTTATTCATTAGAGTAATTTGATGGAAATTTTTGTAGTGACTACATATCCTTGTGAATATGTTGGTTGTGGACAAGGCTATGATACCTACTCCAACCAATATGGAGTAGTCACTTTGGGTGTATGGGGGTATGTGCAATATGATAGTGAGTGAGAATTAGATAAATAGATATAGCTTGAACCTAAATCCAAAATGGAGACATGAGGGGAGAAGAGTCAAAAGAAGGGTTTGGATTTATAACATGAGCTACGATAATAAAACAGATGGATTAAATAGAAAAAAACCTAGGTAGCTATGAGTAGATTTAAGAGTAGAAATAAAATATATGAACAATGAGTAGGAAAATGTGATGAATGAGAAGAAAGAGATGAAGAATGAAGGATGAAGAAAGATAAGATGAAATAATAAGATGAATGTTGATAGAAAGAAAGAAGTGATGAAGAATGATAAAAAGAGATGTTCAAAGATGAAGATGAGAATATTGTAGAGGTAGATCACTTAGATGATAGATGTAGTACATATCTATAATAATGGGTATTATAAAAAAAGGACATGAAGTATTAATAAAAGAAGTAGGATAAAGTCACAAAGTAACTGTAGGTTATATCTTATAAGGAGAAGTCATAGGAAATAATCATTCACTAGAAGAGTACACATCCCCATTACCCAATTTATTATATTCTAGTAAAAGTTTTCACTTATAAGGATAGATAAATAATGCTTGGGAAGGTATATTTTCTAAACAAGTGCATTAATGGGGTACTAAAATTGAAACATCCTTAATTCATAAGGCTTTGAAAGCTATAGGGTTCATTAAAACCAAGTAGAGAAAAGTAGGAAATACAAAAAATTAGAGTGTGCAGACAAACTCACTCATTATTCAAGAAAATTATTTTAGTAAGCAAGTAGTGTTGGTAAGGATTGTCATTGATGTCAAAGATTGATGTTATGTGTGCATTGTTGTCAAAGGTAATGACAAAGTGGTGATGTCATGATGATGATGAGTTTGAGCCTGAAGTTATTCAAGGTAGTATTTGGATGCATATGAGCTAAGGTAAGTATTGTCTAAGGCTTATCATATTATATCTATCATGTTGATGTGGTTTTAGGTCAAGGAGATAAGATAAGCATGTGAACAGTGTGTTGGCATAAGCTTGGTAGCCTAGTATGTAAGCATAAATCTTCAATATATGATTGGATAGGAAGTTGATGAATGTTATAGATGATGATATCATGTTTTAGAGGTTATATGGGGTGTCAAGAGTTCTTAAAATGCTTATGAGAATGCATGTTCATTTGGTTCTTCATTATGTTCATCTAGGCATAGTTGGTTCTGTGGTAAAAAAATCTAAATAGACATATTGATGACATCATATTTCACATGTGTGAAGGTTACAAGATCATCTTGATATATGGATGGATTCCCATAAGAAATAAGATCATATGGTTTAAATTTTAGGACATGCAATTGAGTGCAATAAAATTTATTAAGGGGAAAAGTTGGCTTCTCAGGCAAAATTTACTATATTCCCATACTTAACCAGATCATTACTACACGTCATGCAAATATGGATGAACCAAAAAAGTTTGAGATTTTATTTCTAGTACTTATAAATGTAACTAATATTAAATGAGTTCATAAAGATATTTTATATAGTTCCAATAAGGTTCCCTAAAACTTTGGACTCTTGAAGTGTTTTCTAGCTCAAGTTATAAAGCTTTAAAGTTGCTCTTGTATACTATGTCAAGCTAGAGACCGTAAAGTTTAAATACATTGAAGTTTGAGGTCACTAGTCAATAGATCAAATGGTACATGTTAAACCATATATCTTTATCCAATGGTTCATGTAAAATTAAATATGTCAAATAATGAACATGTTAGTGACAAGTATCACATTCACAGAGCTTAGATAAAAGATCAACAGTTCATGATTGATCATGCAGTCAGAAGATATATAGTGCAGGTCAAGTCAAAGATTCAATGTGTGTAGAAGGAATGTATATATTCCAAGTAGCACAATATTTTGTGTTTTTATCTAAATCTGATGGGTATCATTGTAAGATAATGAGTGAGCTACTCAGAGGAGATCAACAGAGCGTGTTTGTTTTAAATTTTCATGAAGCAACAGGATGATGATAAGTGATTGATGTTTAATAGTAAGCAAAGGTAAAGACCAAAAAAATTTCAAAGGATATCAATGATGTGTATTCATTAAAGATATGAGAGGGCATAGGATGTTGACAAAGTGTTCAAAGTTTAACAATTGCTTAGTGACTATTGGAATTTAAATTTTCAAATTTGTGAGGGAAGACTAGTCTGTAGTTTTTATGATATAACTTTTGATATATGTAGAATTTGACCATGGTGTAAAAATAAAAGTTGCATAAGTCTTAAAGGTGAGTCAAAAAATTTTTTTTTAAGGTCTTAATGTTTGTACTCAAATTTATTTATCTCTAAATTTGCTTGTGTATGTGTTCATGCTTTGCAAGTAACCCGAGAAGGGTAATTGAGTTATTCTTGATGGTATTTTGATGTTTTAAGATGAAATAAGTGTTGGATTATATTTTATACATCATGAGGATCATATGTGTGGATTATGGAGTTTTTAAAAAACTATATTGTATTTTATTAAAGGCTTAAAAGTTGACTATGTGTTTATTCTTGGTGATTGTATGTACAGAATGATGTTTGGGCTAATTGTGCTATAACACAAGGGTGATGTGATGGATGTTATCACTTAAGGAGGACCTACAGGTCATACAAACTATACCTATGAATTTTGAAGTGGTATTATGTTTCTAATTTTCTTGTTGAAGTTCTAAATGGGTGAATAGGTCTCCATGAGACTTATAAGGGCTACTAAGGCCTAATTGAAAGGCATAACTTCTAAAGTGTGACCCATAGTTACTATGACCAACTTGTGAGAGTGGTATTGAGATATTTTATATGTATTAATGGATAAATAAAGTATTATTTCTGACCTAGAAGATAATAATAATTAAGATTCTATACATAGGTGAAATCAAAGGTGGTTATTTCTAGACTTGAAAGAAGAGGTGTGTGTAAGAGTTGAAGAGCGAAGGATGTGTACCCAGTGGATGGGTTGTAGAGAAGATTAGGTTGATGAATATGTGTATGAATTATAGGTAATATTTATAATTTCAAAGATAGTGGTATTTTAGGTTTGAATATTGGGGAGAGAAGTGAATAGAAGAAGGGTTTTTAGGTTTGAGTGTGTATATGGGGGCAGTTTGAGTGAAGAGGAAGAGAGATTGTGACATGCCTATGTGAGAGGATTATATGAGATATAGATGGTGTTTTATAGGGGTTGTAAAATCAAAGGTCCATCATCATGTTTTGAATACATCAGATCAAAGGTTGAGATGTTCATATCATAGGTATTGGGAGGGTGCTCAACATCTAGGCTAGAAAAACTTGACCATCTTAGGGGTGGGTGTTCCTTATGAAATAGGTATTTCACTAAATTCTTGGTTATAAGGACTTGACCATCATAGGAATAGTTAATACTTGTGAAGAATGTGTTTTAATAAATCCTAGCTATAAGGACTTGATGATCCTAAGGGTATGTGCTCCTTATAGAATGGGTCTTCCACTAAAGTCTCATGTTTGTAATACTAGTCCGTTGACCAAATTAAATCTCTAGGTTAAATTAGGACCCCTATAGATAAAAAATTGATTTTTATATGTTTTATGGGTCTAATATTTTTTCATATGGTATTTTATAGTCTTTTTGATGTAATTCAATGCCTTTTTAGCCTTGGACACGGTCTAATTAGTCAATATGTCATTTTGAGTCATTGAATAGCCATTTAGGGTTCATAAATGCAAGTGGCATAGTTTTCAAGGTGTATAAGTGTCTTGGTTTAATTTAAATCATCCAAGAGGTTATATTCCTTGTTAATAATATCAGTTCCATCTAAAACTTGCAGGTTATCTAATTGAAAATTAGGAAATCAACTAAAAAAGTAAGAGTTTGGCACTTGTATGGCCTATGAGTGAGTGTGACACATGGGAGAAGGTTTTTAGATGAATATAAGGATTTTTTAGACTAATTTACATTATTTAAATACTATTGAAGTGTCATTTTTGATCTAAAATAATTCTTCTCCCTCTTCGCCCTTCTAGACATAGAAAACTAGTCAACAAGTTTATGCTTGGTACATATCATTGGAGAAGTTTTAGACTAAAAAAATTTGGGAGGTGAAATTAAAATCAAAAATATTAATTTAAATAATAAAATTTATAAGTTTGGTCAACTTTTATTTATGAACCATCTCTAACAAGTTGACTATGTTTTTCTACTCATTATTTCGTTCACCCTATATGTTTTGATCTAATTTGGATAGGTACGTACCATCCAGATGGTGATTTTGAGTAAAAATGAGTTTTATATATCCTAAATTTTTATCCATTCTTTATTTCATGTTTTAAGGTATTTTTATATGCAAATAATCTCATGTTATATGAAAGGTCCCATGTGAAGTCTCAGTCAGGTTTCTTTGTTTGGTGAATGTTTGGTCCTCTGCAAGGGTCTAATGTGAAGATAATTTTAGGTTTACCATTTATAAATTATTTATTTATCACATTAACTTCATTTTTAGTTTCATAACATCATTCTTGGATCAACCTTTTAGTATATTGTCATACTTAGTCACATCTTCACCCATTTTCACCTGCTTTCATGATTAAATCATGTGCATAAAACTATATAATGTGTTCATAGAGGTGTAGTGATGGTATAAAAATTCTTAAAATGTATTTATAATAGGGAATTAATAGTTTGGAATCTCCAAATATTGTGTAAAGGGACTATTGTAGTCATATATAACACGTTCATATAGTCTACACCATGGAACTACACCTACAGGTACTTTAAAGGTTTCAACATTAAAAATGAGGTGGAAGGTTTGTATTAGGATTTAAAAATACTTATTTTTATTTTAAAAATACATTTAGGATATATTAGTTCATTTTAAAGGTATATTCCTTCAATACGTGGACTATTTCATACTCACTGTCTATATGCAGCCCATAGTGCACCTACAACCTCTCATGATGACATCATGGTGGAATGGGAGATTTTATAGATGTTTAATATTTTTATAGTGATAATAATTAATTTTAAAACTTTATTAAGGCATATAATTTATCACAAAAATCTATATCCCATGCTCACTTCCCAATTCTATATTACTGCATGTACATGGAAATATCTACCTACAGGTGGCATTGGTAGAGAATGAAAGTAATTGGATAGAAGGGATGAATCATGATATTGAAAAATATTTTAAGTAATATTATGTTAAATATACCATAAAATAATTATGATTTTTGTTAAATTTATATACAAAGTGGAAGGTCACTTTCAAAAGGCATTGACTATATTCTGGGACAATTCCCAAAATGTCAAAATGGAGGCCTAAGGCATTTTGGTGAAGGTCATATAACAAGGTTAACATTAATTTAATAAATATTTATGAATAAAACTATTAATATCCATGTATGATAAAATATATGCAAAATAGGGAGCATATGATCAATGGAACTCAATATTTGAGGGCCTCAAAGTTGCCCATTTAAACATTGAAATCCTTTACTTTCATCTACATGATTTTAATCCTTAAGTGATATTGCACCCAAAAAAGACAATATTTAGAATCTATATAGGTTGGAGTGATAATATTAAGGTAATTAAGATAATAATTCTTCAAATGTCATCAAACAAAATTAAGAGGCATGGTTTTATCCTCATAAACACCTATAGGTATGCCTAAATCCAAGGTTATTCACCTACAACCAGGGGTTAAAATCCACATCACCCATTGAAAGGGATTAATAATATAAAAATAAAAATTAGTTGATATAATATTAATCCCAAATACCTCATATGATATCCAAAGGATCATGACAGATATCCTAGTGTGCAATTCACACCTACAAGATCCTTTTGTCTTACAGTTGACTGTGTCTGATTTTGACAAATAGTAAGTAGGTTTGAGGTTATAAGTGATGGTATAGACTAGGTAAAGTGAAAAAGTGGGTCCAAAAAAATTTAAATTTACCATAATAAACTCTAAGGGGATCTCAATCATTACCTACAATCCCAAATTAGACAAGCATACCTACAAGTGCCTTTGCAAACACAAAGCACAGTCAAAAGTCACATTCAAACTTGTACTATCAAGGTGTAATAAAAGGTAGGTAGAAGGTTGAAGTGATAAATTTAGATTTAAATTAATTAATCATGATTATAATAGTCTCATTGAACTCTCATAGTGGATATATAACAAATAGAGGCTCCATTCAATCATCACATAGTCCACATGGTGGAGGCTTGCACATAGTCTTTTGCCTCACAGTCTGTCTCAGTTTTTAGTGATTTTGGAGAGTAAAATAATATGAAAAAGGGTTAAAAATTAACATAATATATAATTATAACTTATATATAAAATTAAAACATTTAGTTTGTTTGATAAAATATGGGAAGTTCCCTCTATTTTATCTTAGATAGAGGGCACTTCCCTTGAGTGTAAACTATCAGTTTTGAGGGAGGAGGGTGATAATGTGAGATAAGGACATGAGTGAACCTTTTATGAAGGTGTGGGAATATGTATTACATCCAAAAATACATAAGGTACCTTTCATAGAGTGAGGAATCCTACTAGGGTGGCCTAAACCCTCAAACTTGCATGCAAGCCTAATAGGCACGGTTAGGCCTAAAGCCCAAATAAGAAGGAATTTAAACTTAAAAATTATGTGAGAATTATAAATTGTTAAATAATTTTTTTTGGGTCATTACATAAGTTTTAAATATTTTATAATGCAAATAATCCATGTCTAATGGCCTAGACCATTAGGGTTACATTTAGGCCTATTAGACAAGGTTCTAGGCCAAAGCCAAATGGAGGGTCTGATTTATTTATAACATTAAGTGAGAAATAAAATGGATTAAAAAATGTTCCTAGGGTGAAATTATGTGTGTTTAAATAATCTATATTGTATGGGAATCCATGAGAATCGATTTTTGGGCTTTAAGATAACTCATACCTATGTAAAGTAGAGAAACAAGTTTGATAGGAGAGGTTTGATTTCTCATATCTACTTTGAAACATTTAAGGGAGAATCACAAGATATGAGGAGTTATATATGTTCCTAATAAGCTCTTTTTTTGAATTGAATTAAAATTTGAATGTGAAATCTCTATGAATAATGGCTAAGAGGGTAAACAGGCCTAAACCCTTACTAAACCCTTGGAAGGACCAGATTGGGGTAATAGGGAAATAGATGAATTTAAATGGAACAAAATGGATTTTTAAATGATTTTATATTATATAGGACTTTCCATAAATCATTCCCATCCACTTGAGTGGAACCCTACCTATATGAATAGGGTAAAAAATTGTTCTTTTTGATTATTTTATGCATTGTGTAGGTTATAGGAGGTTTCAAGAGATGAAATAAAATTTTGGAGGAAGTTTTATGCTTAAGATAAACCATAAGGTCCATTTAATTCTTCATAAGAAATCCAAAGTGTTCTTACTAGCTGCTTCATCTCAGCCAGCCAGAACTGGCATAGTGAACAAGATAGTGAGAAGTGTGAAAACTTCAAGTGGATGTATTTTTAATTTGTAATTGATTAATATAAGGAAATGAAAGGTATTTAAAAGTGACATACACTTAATTTTATGTATTTTAATGGAAAAATGAATCCATTTTATAATCCAAGTGTGTAAGGTATGGGAAACAGGAGTTTTCTTTGACTGCAGATGGTGATAACTCACTTTAAGAGGAATTCAAATGACCAAGATTAAAACCAATGCTTGGAGAGACATGTATAAAAACCTTCCCCATTAATACAACAATTATACCTATCCCTAGTTAGTTTTGGGATGTTGAAATAGGGGTGAATGATGAAGGTAGTTTTATTATACAAAATGAGAACCCCTATGCCACATTTCAAGAATTCCATGACTTGGGGTGATACTTGTGATTCCTAAATTTGCATGATCATTTTAAATTTATCTTTACATGCACATGTAACTCATTTTATTAGCTTTAAAAGTGCCTTTATGACCTTTGGACTTCTCTCTTCTATTCTCTCTCTTAAGTTCTATAAGAACTAACCATTTTAGCTATTGTAAACATGATCCACATGAGTATGGCAAAGCCTTGATCATTTACATGCCATGGATCAATAAAGACAACTAGTTTTCACCTCTTATTTGACTATTCATAGTGTGTTTAATTGAATTATTGATCTTGCTTAGTGATGACTCTTATTTACTTAGCATTGTTGTCTCATTATCTCACCTATTTATAGCTTAAAATCTTATTCTTATAGGTCATGTGAAGTGTTCTAGTGAAGTTTTGAAGCTAAGTGAGTTAGTATATTCACTAGTGCCATTCAAGGCCTCTTGTTTGGTCCTCTTAACCTAAACATTCATCACAACCTCATAATGAAATACTTATGTGAGAAGATTCATATTAGAGAAGTGTATGTTTATTTAGTCCCTTGGTCTCATGTGTGACATGTAACTAGTTGGTAGTCATCAATAAATTTGGTGTATCACCTCATTTAGGATAGTTTACTTTTAGTTTTATCTTCCTTTTACCTTGAAATCATAGGTATAGTAGTGATCTACAAGTGGTACATTAATGGAGATATATGTATCTATAGATTTACCTCAATCTTAGGCTCACCCAAAACCTAGAGGTGTTTCAATTATACCACTTGGATGAGGAGAGTCAAGACATCTCCTCAAAGGGTACAAATCCAAGTGACAATAATTTTTGGTACACCCAATGGGACTCATTTCCTAATAAGTTAAAGGATTTTTGATGTTGTCTTTCAACACATCAGCTTTTAGAGGCATCTATCCAAACATCAATGTGACTCCAAAGTTACATCAACTAGTCAAGTATCCTAGGTTTTTCCTTTGAAGATCATTGGTAATATTTTTTGTGTTCCTGCTTCCCAATGAATTTTCATGGCTAATTGTGGTGTTGAGTATTTTTTTAAACAAGTTGGTGAGGTATATTAAACTTATGACATTCCCCATCAGCCTTTATATGATCCTTATCATCCTTGTAATGGTCCTTACTAGCCCTAATATGACCCTTATCAACCTTTTCAAGTTGTATTAGTCCTTTAACAATCCTTCTCAATACCATGCTTCTACTAGTCAACCTAGACACCTCTCAACTCAATCCATTTCAACCTTCAACAAACTCTCTTGGGATATGAGAAGTACATGATAGACATTGACACACTAATGGGACATGGTCAATATGTTCCTAGTTATATCATTTATAAGGTGAGAGATGTATTAGAGTTGGTTAAGAAAGAGTGGGCACCTATTGAGAGAGTGAATTGGCAAATGCTCACAAGTGAGATTCTAGATGTGGGTGGCTTGGTTGAATCTTTAGAAGATAAGATAAAAATTTATGAGGATCAGCCTCATCAAGTCTATCATCCTTCATATCCACTTCCCCAAGATTTCCATTAGTCCTACATGATTCCTACTCATGAACCCAATCAAGCTTACAAAAGCCATATTTTTCCCAATCAACTGGAAGAGAGAGTTGGAAAGACAAACCTTATTTTTAAATCAATCCATCTCATTATCAAAGGAATTAAAATTTAATCCCTCATTTCCCTCTCCAATTACATCCCCACCTCAAGAAAATACCTCTAGATATGAAATCCCAAGTTGGAGACAAGGTGGATAACCCAAGCCTAAAGAGATCCCAAGTTCCTTTGACACTTCATCCACTCCTCAAATTAGATCATTACCTAAATAAAATAATACTAATCCTAACATCCTAAGCTAGAATAAGGTAGTGGAATCATGGGGATAAAAGCCTAGATAAATAATGTGAAGTTGAAAAAGAACTTGATCCTATGCAAGACCCCCCCACCCTTCCTCAAGAGACCTCTTATCTTCCATGTCATCCATCTTTTACTCCTTATCCTCATGATGATGCCTATCAACTTCAAGAGAGACTTTTCTAAAATAACCTATCAAAATAAATTGAAGAGTTAGAGTTGATAATGAAATTGTTAAGTCAAGGTGTCATGTACGGTTTAACGTCAAAAGAAGATCATATGCCTAAACACACCCCATATATCCTTACTCAAGAGAGTGTTCAAAATAAATCAGATGTAAATAAATTAATTTTCAAATGGAATGAATAAAACCAAGCTATTTTATCCTAAGGTCTGCCTCACCTTCCTCAAGAACTCCCAAAAAAATCCCCTACAATTCATTCTTAATCTGATTTTGAGTCCTATATTCGACCTCCACCAACTCATTCATCTTGTCCTCAACCTATCACCATTTTCCTTGATGGACCTATGGTATGAGAACATAAATAGGAGTATTTGGTTGATAAAAATTTATAATTCTTCCTTGAAGAAAATATAGCTCCTTGGTAGCCTCATTGGACTAGGTCATTTGATTACAAAATGCCTAGCATTGGCATCACCAAGAAGGATAAATAAATTGAGGATCTTGCAATCCTTGAGAAGAAAATTCATGTTATGATATTTGAGATGAAACTTGGAGAGCCCTAAAGAAGTCCTAAATTCTCAAGAAGAGGTGATTTCTTGTGTGGAAAATTCTAATTAGGTTGATATGGAAGAGTGTTTTCCTTTTGCCAAAGAAGAAGAAATCATCATTGGTTCTCCCATCCCTATCCAAGATATAATAAATGGTAAAGAAAAAGTCTCTAATAAGCATTTGGATGACTTGTTTACAATCATTAGAGCAGGTTATACTCTTATTTAAGGAATCTATGATCTAGTCAAAAGTAGAAAACGTAACCTTGACACTCAAGTGGGTATGCAAAGAAGAAATAAAATTTCAAATCTATCCTTTCTAGAGACATATGCATCCCATGATCATATGTTTGAAATCATCAAGAAGGGATATCATCCTCTCAAACATTTGGGAGAAAAAAATTATCTCTTGAAGGATGGAACAAGCTCCTATTGGCCTAAATTTTTTAAGGAAGAAGAAACTACTCCTCTTGAAGCCATGCCTACTAAGGAGATGTAAGTTGATCATGAGATGAAGAGTGTGTATAAGTATGAGGTATGTGTACAAATTTAAGAGGAATACATTTAAATTTGAGACCTATTTAAGGATGATCTCATTGAGATCAGATCAAGTGAAGTGCCAAGGAATAGGTCTGAGATACCAAGCATCTAATCCAAGGAGTAACATGCTTGGCACTATGACTCATCTCATGAAGAAGATTCAAGAAAAATTCCTTTTGATACTAGGATGGAGGTATGCTTAGTTTCTAGTTTTGCATATTTGTTTGTTTTTGGATTTCCCCTAAGTGATTTGAGCATGTGTGTGTGTGTGTGTGTCTTGTTAGTTAGTTTGATTTGTTTTGTGTGGTTGAGGTAGTCAATTGGTCTTATCTTGATCAAATCTTGTTATCAATGGTCAAAGTCATCTTATTGTGTTTTATAATTTAGATGACTCCCTAAGCCTAATGGACTAATAAGACTACTGATCTTTAGTATAACATGCATACTACCCCTATGAGTCACCAATTTATTAACCAAATTTGACCTTATAGGTCAAATTGGGACCCCTATAGGTAAAAAGTTAATTTTTATATGTTTTATGGGTATAATATTTTGCCATATGGTATGTTATAGTCTATTTGATTTAATTCAATGCCTTTTTAGCCTTGGTCATTGTCTAATTAGTCAATATGCCATTTTGAGTCATTTAGGGGTCATAAATGAAAGTGGCATAGTTTTAAAGGTGTAAAAGTGTCTTGGTTTCCTTTAAAAAATCCAAGAGGTCATATTGCCTATCAAGAATTCCATTCCCATCTAAAACTTGTAGGCTATCTAACTAAAAATTAGGAAATCAACTAAAAAAGGAAGAGTTTGACACTTTTACAACTCATGAGGGAGTGTGACACATGGGAGAAGGTATTGAGATGACTCTTTAGCTTCCTTATAATAATTTCCATTCTTAAAATACTCTAAAAGTCTCACTTTCAAGATAAAACTATTCTTCTTCCTCTTCACCCTTCTAGACACACAAAACTAGTCAGTAGGTTTGTACTTGGTATGGACAGTTGGAGAAGTTTTAGAACAAACACCTTTGTGAGGTAAAATTAAAATCATAGAGATTAATTTACATAACAATATTTTAAATATTGGTCAACTATTCTTTATGAACCATCTCTAACAAGTTGATTGTGTTTTTTAGCTCATTATTTCCTACACCTTATAGGTTTTTCTCTAATTTGGATAAGTTTGTACCATCCAATTAGTGATGTTGAGTCCAGATGATATTGGATATCTCCTCAAATTATATTCATTCTTGGTTTCATTTTTCAAGGTGTTTTGATATGAAAATCATCTCATGTTGTAGGAAAGGTCCCATGTGAAATCTTAGTTAGGTTTCCTTGTTTGTAGAATGCTTGGTCCTCTGCAAGGGTCTCATGTGAAGAGGATTTGAGGTTTACCATGTCTAAATTCCATATTTATCACCTTACCTTCATGTTTAGCCTCATAACATCATGTTTGGATCAAACTTTTAGTACATTGTCATACTTAGTCACCTCTTCACCCATTTTCACTTGCTACCATGATTGAATCACATGCATGAAAATATATAGTGTGATCATAGAGGTGTAATGAGGGTATCTAAATTATGAACATGTACTTATAGTTATAAATTAATATTTTTGACTCTCCAAACAATGTGTAAAGGGACTGCTGTAGTCATATACAACACCTTCAGACAATTTGCACCATAAAACTGCACCTATAAGTGTTTGAAAGGTTTCAACATTAAAAATGAGGTGGAAGGTTTGTATTAGGATTTGAACATCCTTATGTTTCATTTCAACATACATTGAGGAGAGATCAATTAATTGTGAAGGTATATTCCTTTAATACATGGACTATTTCATACTCACTATCTATATGCAACCCACAAAACATCTACAACCTCTCAAGATGATGTCATGGTGAAATGGGAGATTTGATAGATGTTTCATCCTTTTAGAGTGATAATAATGCATTTGAAAACTTTATGAAGGCCTAGAATTGATCACAAGAATCTATATCCCATGCTCACTACCCAATTCTATATTGCTACTTATACATGGAAATATCTACCTATAGGTGGCATTAATAGAGCATGAACGTATTGTTGACCAAATTTGACTTTTGGTCAAATTTGATCACCCCTAGGTAAATTTTTTGATTTTAAACATTTGAAGGGGTCCCAATATGTTTTCATGGGAGGTATACTTATTACATGATGTCATTTAAGGTCACATTAGCTTTAGTTTCAGTAGCATTAGTTAATTTGTCCTTTTGGGCGTCATTTTATGTCATTTTAAGAGTCATTACTGTATTTGGCACATTTCCTAATGTGACTAAGTGCCATGATTTCATGGAAAAAATCCAAAAACTCAGTTGAGATGTTAGGTATGTGAGTTATGTTAGAATTTTGTAATTTCCCTAACTGAATTATATAAATTAATTTAAAAAGAAGAAAAATGGCACTTGCACAAATTCTTAGGAAGTGTGCCATGTGGGAATGACATGGGGGGTCTCCTCATTCTTATAAAACTTACATCCATGCTTGGTTTGTGTAGACATCCAATTCCTAACACCATTTGTGTTGAAATTGTCAATCTTACTTGAATTGCACTCAAATGCATATTTTAGGTCAAAATCCATAAAACACCCTAAATGGTTCAGTTTAGGTCAAAGTATCCATAAATAATATAATGCATTATATGGAACAACTAACTTTAATCAGATCATTTTGAGTCCAAATGACAATTTTGCCATTCAGTGTTCTAGATCACTCTTTTCTTCTAATTCATTGGTACACATCATGTACCTTTATTATTTGGTGTTGGCAACATCTTAAATGGGAATAAAAATCCAATGTATCTAACATCATCTTCTAGTTCCTCTCTAGTAAAATTATGACCTGGTAATATGACTTTCTAACCATTTTGATTAATTAAGGGCCAATTTTCAAATAATTACACCAATATTGATTAACCTTGTTTAAGGCTAATTAATCCAAATCAAGAGCTTAAGTGGATTTTCCATGAGAGTTGAATATTTATTTTTCAAAATTTATTCCTATTAAATACCTCATCAGGTGACATCATTTCTTGGAAAGACATCCCTAGGCCATAAATACCACAAATATTAGGATTATGGGTGACCCATTCCTAGTTAATGCCTCCCATGCCTCCCATGCCTCTTCAATTCCCATTCTTCTAAGGTCATGATGAAGATAATTATGGATTTAATTACAAATATTAGGATTATCCATGGCCACACATCTCAATATTGAGATTGATGGTAATGGTTGATCCTGACCAATCTAAAAAATTTATAAATAGAGAGGCCATGGACATAAATATTAAGCTTGAATATTGCAAAGTTATAATGTTAAATTATTTCCACAATCCTTTTCATTTGATCATTGATTTTGTTTTCAAGCTTCATTGATAGGATATTTTAGTGATTTGGAATCATGAGCCTAGGGTTTATGGAGTGTTCTTGATACATTGGAGGAGTTTTCCACCATTGTTGACAAAGAAAAGGATGTTTGATCAAGGGAGGACATGCTTTTGAGCCATGATATGGTGAAACCATTTGGGAAGGTAATATGATGTTGATTTATTTCATTTTTTTCTTTCTATCCTTTATAATTCCCATAGGAATAGATAAGCTTAATTAGTTAGTTCTTTATGCATTTTTCATTATTTATGGACTAATGCTTGACTAACTTACTTTGTAATCCTCTCTACATCTTGGCATGCCTGGTTGGACTAGATGCATCTCACACCTAAAAGATATCATTTTGTAACTTTAAAATATTCATTTAGACCCTTAAAACTCTTGTAAATTGATTTTCTAACTTTATTTTTCCATTTTTGTTTGCCATGGTTTTACACAGTAATTGATGTCCGCTAGTAAGTCTGACATCAATTTTATAGCTTAACCGACATCGATTAGAAAAATTGACATCAGTTGTATACCTATCATTGGTCACATTGGTATAATTGATGTCAATTAGATAATCGACATTAGTTAAAAAATTTAACCATCATTGGTTATATAAATTGACATCAGTCACTATGTTTTTATTAAAACACATACCCAAGAGCTCTTTTTCTAAAATTTATTATTTCAAACTAAAAAGAGCTTTAAAGCTAAAGGACATGCTAAATTTTTTTCTATAGGACCAAGCTTGACATTTGCTAAAAACATGTTTTGAATCACCTTTTGCATGTTTAAAAATAAATTAGGAATTGTGTTTTGGTGTTTAATGAAAAATTTAGATGCTTAGATGAATGTTTTCAAAGTTCAAAATATTAAGACCAAGGGGTCAAATGAGCACCATCAAATCTTTTGTTTTGGCTTAAATTTGAACACACTTATCAATTTTTGTTTTCAATAGTTGTTTAATTAAATTTTGTTTGGCAAAAAGAGGAATGTTGCATGTATTCTCTTCCATTTGTCCCCTTTAGGGAACCATGGAAATCAAAAGTGCCATTCTTATTTCAAATATCCTAGTCCAAGGCTTAGAAAGAATGCCATGTAAAACACTCCCTAAAAACTCATCAAAGTTTGGGTGACCTTGAAAATGACCCTAAAGTCTTTCTATTTCATGCTTTCTTTATTTTTATGCAAACTTGGCTTGTGAGGGGGATGTAATTACCTCCCACGAGTTATTTAGGGAAGCTTTGACCTAAGGTTCCATCTCCCAACATTGACTTCATTTGGATCCTAGTTGGAATTGCACATGGGATGTATCTACATTTGAACATCACACTACACTGAGTAAATAACAAGATGTAGTGGTTGTAAAAAATATTAGACCTTTTTACAACTAGCCAATGCCATGATAACCTAATTTTCATCCTTGTATTTTGCATCATTTGACATGAAAGTCATTGTGTAATTGATTCCCCTAGAATGATTGAAACCTTGCTAGTTTAGTAGACCCCACTTTGCCATACCTTATTAGTTTAGACTTAAGACATTTTTTTTCATTAGCTTACTTGGTATTTATTTGTGTCTAAAACTACTTATTAACCTAATGAACTTAACCAAAACACATTATCCTCAATTTTATTTTGTAGGGGAGGTGTTACGCTGTCTAATTGGAAAATTCACCTTTTCCTTGTTCAAATTGTTATCAAAAAATTTGTGTCATGTCATCCACTTTGGTGCAGTCATGCTACCTAATTCAGTCTAGATCTTTTACCCAAATTTTTAAAATCCTTCATTTATAATCCACATTTGAAATTTAACCTTTTTGAGTTCTAAGGGTTGGTGTGTCAAAGTGGGTTTGCCATTTATGAACTAAGCTTGTTTTAATTTGGGTTCAATTTTCCATTCGGATTAAAGATCATTTATTAAGACTCAAAATCATATTATCATCTTGGTGTACTCAAGTCATCTTGCATGTCACTCATGCTTTGAGTCCTAGAACATATTTTATCCTACTAGAATCATGTGGCAATGTTGTGTTGCCTATTTGGTCCTAGCTTTATACTTAGTGATTCGTGTATGTTTTTACATATTGAGTTGCTTAGTCTATTTTGTCTTCTTCATAATCCAAAGAGGTTTCATCTAAACTTCTAGGGTCAACTTGTCAAATTTGAAACTAGATTTTACAGTATGAGCATATCATAAAGATCTGGGCTTTGGTGTACTAGTTTTCACCTTGGGTCTTTGAGTTGTCTTACCCTCTTCCGATCTATATGATTAAACCTTACCAAAGATTGAATAAACTCATGAACCAAATCTTCTAAATTGTGCATGGTTTCAAATCACTCTCCCTTATAATCTCACTGGTACCTTGGTTATTTATTTAAAAGAGAGCTGAATCATACTTTGTTTGATTACCAAAAATTGGTCCAGAGTTAGTCGAAGACATAGAACAAGTCTTTTAGACATGAATCAAAGGTCCAATCGTAGTGGGGCCTCTTATGGCCTTAGTTATGAAGATGAGAAATTTTATGATGGTCAAGATAACCCCATTATTTTTGATGATATCCATACAATAGTAGGATCCAAAGATTATTACATTAAATATCAACCCCACGAAGATCAAGACAAAGCCCTTCTTAGATTGATAGAATCAGGTGCTAGACTACCTTCTAACTTTCCTACAAAACAATTACATACCTTAGTTAGAGAAGGAGAATAATGATGGCAAGAGCAAGACTTTACACAGATAGACATACCTTATTATTATAATAAAGGAAAGGAAATACAAATAGAGTCAAAATCCATAAATCTAGACCTTCTAGCTAAGATCAAGACAATAAGTCAATGATATGCAGATCAACTTATCATAGACTTAAATGACTCCCTAGTTTCCACTTCAATTCATAATAATGCTCTGAAAGAATAAGGAAATGTGGTTAAAAGAATGCAACAAATATTGGATGAGGACATTACCATAGTGGATCAAGGTAATCTAATCAATATTTAAAGGCAAAAGAGACCTTACAAAGTGTTCCATTTGACATGAAACATACATTATTCAATCATGAAGAACCTCTTGTCATTTTACAAACTAAAAAATCCAAACATTCAGTTTGAATTGAGGAAATCCCTCAAGATAATTTGGCTAGTTCTTTTCAACCAACCTAAAAATTGGTAAATAAACATAGAAATTTCTAAAATCAACAAAGTACAAAACAACCAAATTCAAGGAATGTTTTACAATCCAAGAATCAATAGCCTATGTTCTTAACTCAAGGAGTAAATTAGAACCAAGTCATGGATCGAAATGTATAAACTCCATATAGATTCACACAAAATTAGGGGCATATTCCATCCCAACAACAACAAAACTAGGGAAACATTCCACCCCAACAAAAATGAAACAAGGGGCACATTCCACCCTAACAACAATTAAACTAGGGGCACATTCCACCCCAACAACATCTTATTCAATCCAAAAATGCACCAGACATGAAAGAATGGAATCATATGAAGCAAATTGTTCAAAGATTAGAGATAAATAATAGAATCAAAAAGTATAATTTTGATGAGATATGCCCATATCCATTTGATTTATCTATTCTCCAAAACCCCTTTCCACCTCATTTTGAGGCACCTAAATTTGACAAGCACAAAAGAAAAGAAGATCCACATGAGCATATATAGGCATTCTTCATTTTATGTCAAGAGGTTGCTTATAGTAGCGAGTACTTACTATGATTATTTCCATGAATTTTAGCAGGATAAGCTCTTGATTGGATACTTAAACTACCTAAGGGATTAGTTACGGATTGGAACAACTTATCAAAAAAGTTTGTTAACCATTTATCATAAAACATAGAACATGAATTAACCATTGTTGACTTGTGCAAAGCTAAGGAGCATGATGGTGAAAGTTTCATTGCATATCTATAAAGGTGGAGAACATTGGCAGGCCACTTTCAACATAACTTGCCAAACAAATAATTGGCTAATATCTTTGCATAAAATTTGCATCCTAAAGTTGTGCATAATCTATAGTTAGCTTATGCTAACTCATTTTAATAAATTATTGATAAAGGAGTGTAGATTGAGAAGGCTCTTATTGCTAAGGGCCTTTTTAAGATTTTTGCACAAGGTCAAGTATCTAATCAGACTAAATCACTGGCTCAAATAGCTATGCAAGATAAACCTAAAGGCTTTAGAAAAAATAAATACATGGTTAGAAATGAGGTGACTGAAACAAGACATGTATAAATGGTATAGGCTATGCCTCCTTCAAATGTACAATTAACTCCCCCAAATCCACTACCTACTTTTGCAGAGACAACCTCCATGAAGGACATTTCATAATAATTTTATAGTCTTTAGCAAGTTAGGAGAATCAGTGGAAACAATGTTATAAAAGTTCATTATAGTTAATTTAATTGTATGGCTAGTATCAAGGCCATTTCCTCAAGATCAACCAAAACTAGATTGGTACAAAGAGAATGAATGGTGTAACTTTTATTGTGTTTTTAGCCATGGTATATATCATTACGTTCAATTGTGACATATTATTAAAAACTTTATTGAAAGTGGTGAACTAAAAATTAAGCTGGCCCTTAATCAAGACACAAATTAGGATATGGGAATATATGAAGACCCCTTTCCTTGACATGATCCACCACCACTAAGAAACAATCAAAATGGTCACAATCAAGGACAGAGGTAGAATCAGAACCAATAACAAGGTCAGAATCATAATGAGCATAATTAAGATCTTAATGCCCACACTAATAATATGGATTATAATAACATACCTTATGATTATAATAATACTATGGGATACATTTTTACAACCCACATTTCCACTATTACTATAAAACCATGTGGCCAATCTCATGTTCTTTGCAACATAGGACCCATCATTATATGGTTAGCATCATCTCCCCTAGTAATATCATGTCAGGTTTACATCATCATGTTGCTACTTCATTTACATGGGTTACTAATTCTAAACAATAACACCCTTCTTCTAATTATAAAGGCTCCTCATTGACCCAAAATTGTATTGATATAGTTATATGCCCATGAGTCACCATTTAAGGCCCTTTGCCTTCCTCTTCTAATTATAATAAATCCTTGCCACCTGTAGGTTGTGCAATCACAACTAGATTTATGTGAGTTACCATCTAGGTCTCTTTGCCCACTTCTTCCATAAAATCCAATGAGAACATTGTGCCAATGGTTTCAAAGTTGAATACTTTCCCAACAAAGACTAAACTACTTCAATCCATAATTCAAAGGCCTTATAGTCTAATAGATTAATTAGATAAAACCCCTACAAAAATTTCCATATTAGAACTCTTGCAGACATTTGATGCCCATAGAACCATCTTCACCAAAATTTTGTAAGAGTCTATTGTGACTAATAATATAAACCTTGATCAGTTCCAGAACCTAGTTGGAAACTTGTCTTCATTTTGGAAAATCACATTTGATTAAAAAGACATGTCCAGCCTTAGCCCAAACCATAATAACCCACTATACATTGAGATAATAATTATGGATCACAAGATCAAGTGGGTTTTTATAGATAATGGTTCAGGGCTGAACATCATATCTCTTAAATTGGTATGATGATTGGGCTACATGGATAAAGACATTCAACTAGAAACTATTACAATCAAGGCTTACGATAATGCAAAGAGGGAGTCATCTAGTATAATTTGGTTTCCAATCATGGTTGGGTCTATTTATCATCACACATTATTCCTTAGTATGGATATTGAGCTTCCTTATAACATACTTCTTGGTCATCCTTGGATCCATGAAGTATAAGTAGTTCCATCTACTCTTCACCAATGCCTTAATTTTACCCATGATGGGATCAAGGTTACTATTCCCATTTATCAACAACCATATCAATACTATAAACATCTTAAAGTAGAGTTTCATAATTATAACTATTTCTTAGGTTCTAAATTCATTACAAAGAAGAATAAAGCCATCATTTCTCATCCATCTCCATCTAATTATATAGACCCTGGTGATCCAGCCTCCACTTCAGTCGATCCATTTCCTACAGCTTTGGCTAAGAAGGTTATTATTGAAGACATAATAATTTCCATGTACCATCTAAAGGACATCCTCCATATTTCAAAATTACCAAAATCCCCTAAGACATTTAGAAATCCTAAAAATTCCCAAACTCCTAACAACCCTAACCAAATTTAGCAACCAAAGAAGAAACAACCAAAACCTCATGTGGTTTTTATACCTATAATTGCACCAAAGAAAGATTGAGAGGTTTTTAATGAGGGAGTTTGGTTATGTTGTGAAGGCATTGCTAATTTTTTCAAAATCCAAAGTATCCTATCCCTAATAGGATAATGGATCATATTGACTATATAGGGAAAGGCCTTGGTCTATAGGTGCAAAGAATTTTAGAACCTTTATCAGTTGGAGTTGTTAGTTAGAATCATGGTCTCAGATTTAAACCACCAGAGGATGACCTCATGACATTTTATAGTGACTTTTCTAAGGTGATTAGTAACAAGACTCCTAACAGTGACACACCATCCCATTATAGACTTTTTGATGAGATTGGTGACTCAGATTTATTTGATTTAAATGCCATATTGACCATAATGCCTATTGGAGCTTCCCATCCTAAAGAAAAAACCCATCCTAATGGTGATTCCCTTATTGAAGCATGACATTATATATTTACCATTAGTGCTTCCCTCTTGAAGCAACCCCTTACTATAACTTATGCCTTTGCCATCTTGAGCTTATAGATTGGGATCAACAAAATTCAATCATATGCCTCGATGAATTTCAAAATGAAGAATCAATTGTAGAATACATGGGCCTATGAGATGCATTTCCCATTGGTGATCATAAGTAAGGTTTTAATTTTTTATTAAATTCTTCTACTTACTCTAGAGAGTAGGCAAATTTTTTTGGTCATAGTAAAGAACAAACATTGAGATATTCAAGTGAAAACCTCTTTGAGGCACTTGTCGATTAGAGAAAAAGTAAAGAAAAAGATAAGCCTTTGAGTGAAAACCTATTTCAAACACTCCCAAGTAGGAAATTTTTCTCATTCCCTTAGGACGTAGAAAGCCCATCTAACCCAAGTTCCATAACTAGTACAAGCATCTCTTTAGAATAACATCAAATATTTGAGCATCTTACTCTTGAGTTTTTAGAGGTTTTTGCCAATTGGTCTTTACCTGAGAAGGTAGATTATGATTATTCATATTCTAGATCTTTGGGAGGAACAACAAGAATATATAGCAGAGGAAAATTATCATGACCATACATTTCCTATAATTATAGAAGATAGATCTACACTCCTTATGGAGAGCATAACAAAAGTGAATTTGGGAACCCATGAGGATCCTAAAATGGTTTATCTTAGAGATTACCTTATTAAAGCCAAACATGAACATATTATATCCATTCTTAAGGTTTATATAGACATCTTTGCATGGTCATACTATGGCATGCCAAGATTAGACCTAGATTTAGTTATGCATCATCTTGTTATTCACCCTGGTGTTAAACCAGTTAAGAAAAAGTTGAGAAAGATGCATCCACACATCTCTCTTTTGGTTAAGGCTAAGTTGGAAAAGTTTTGAGGAGCCAATTTTATCAAACCACTAGCTACTCTGAATGGGTTTCTAACATAGTACCAATGAGTAAAAAGACCCTAGGCATACATGTTTATATTGATTTTCATGATATCAACAAAGCATGTCATAAAGATGATTTTTCTTGGACCAACATTGACATGATCATTGAATCAACTATTGGGTATGAGATGCTATCCTTAACAGATGGATTTTTTGGTTACAATTAGATCAAGATAGCCCTTAAAGATCAGCTTAAGACCACGTTCACCACTCTATGGGGGACATTATATTACCAATTTATGTCATTTGGTTTAAAGAACATTGGAGCTACATATCAACATGTAATGACTATCATTTTCCATGATATGATGCATGACATTCTCAAGGACTATATTGATGATATACTAGCAAAATCAAGAACAAGAGTTAGACACCCTGACATTCTATGAAGAATATTTAAGAGGCTTCATGCATATAAAGTCCACTTGAATCCTAAGAAATGTGTCTTTAGAGTCACATCAAGAAAATTGCTAGGGTTCATTATATCATAATGAGGGATCAAAGTCAACCCTGCAAAGTTCAATGCTATTATGGAAGTGCCTCCACCAAATAATCTTAAATAGTTGTAAGGTCTACAAGGATTGATCCAGTCTATATGCATGTTCATTTCTCAATTGGTAGATAAGTGACACCCATTTACCCATCTCTTAAATAAAGGGGTAACATTTTAGTGCAATGAAGATTTTTAGATATCATTTACAAAGCTTAAAACATACTTAGCCAATCCACCAGTCTTACAACCTCCAACACAAGGAAAGCCACTGGTTATTTATATATCAGCCACAAAACATGCACCATGGGCACTTTTAGCTCAACATGATGATCATGGTAAGGAACATGATGTTTATTATTTAATCCACACATTAGTATCCTATGAACATAATTATATGCCTATTGAGAAGGCATGTTTAGTTATGGTGTTCACCACTCAAAAATTGTGACATTATATGCTAAATAGCAAAACTATGGTTATCACCAAGGTAGATCCTCTCAAGTTCCTCTAATCTAAAGTAGCTCTTTAAGGATGCATGGATAAATGGATTATGATCCTTAGTGATTTTGATATTGAGTACCATAATCAAAAGGAAATCAAAAAATAAGTTCTTGCTAACCAACTTATAGAAACTCTTATTACAACCACTCAACCTCTCAACTTTGACCTTCTAGATGATTTTATCAAGATGATAAAACAAGCATCACAAGAAATTGAATAGTGGATGCTCTATTTTGATGGATCCTTCACATATTGAGGGTTTAAAGCTGACATATTGTTGATCATGCCATAGGGGGATTTGATCCCCAAAGCCTTCCATATACAATTTTAGTATACAAACAATATGGCTAAATATGAGGCATTAGTTGCAAGGCTCCATCTTTCCATATTATGGGATATTCAAAGATTAAAAGTCTATGGAGATTCATATCTAATCATAAATTAGACAACTGACCAACATCAAACAAGTGATGATAAGCTTGTTTCTTACAAGTAAATTGTTGATAACCTCAAAACACATTTTAAATATTTGTAGTTTGAGCAAGTTATATGAGTCAAAAATAGATCTATCGATGCCATGGAAACAATCAATTCTATGATTAAAATTCATGATAGTGCTAAAGAATATTAGTTTCTAATTGAAAATATTCTTTAGTTGGCACATATTCTATCAGATTCAAAGAGGATATGCACCATTGTTGATCCTAATCCCTCACTTGAGTTACCATGGTACCAAGATTTTTATAACTATTTCCATAATCATGCATTTCTGACCAGCCTTTCCAACAACCAACATAAACTATTCCTTCATCACTTAATATGTTATATCCTCCTTGGAAACATGCTTTATCATAAAGGCCATGATGGAATGCTTCTTCATTATTTATCTTTGGGAAAATTCAAGCTGGCACTAAAGGAGGTTCATGAAGGAATGTGTGGGGCCCATACCAATGGTGCAGTCCTAGTAAAGAAACTCGTTAGAATAGGATATTATTGGCCAAAAATAGAGATAAATGCTTGTAATTATGTAAAAAAGTGTGATCTTTATCAACAACATGGCAACTTGATATATGCACCTTCCTTACCATTATAGATGATTACAACACCATGGCCATTCTCAATATGGGGTCTTGATCTCATTATGAAATTAACTTGACATCTTTAGATGGCCATAAGTACATTTTGACTATAACCAAATACTTTACCAAGTGGATTGAGGCCATTCCTCTCACTTATATTACTGGGAAATAAATAGTCAAACTCATTCATTACCATATCATTTGTCGATATGGCATCTTAGCCCATATTATATCCAATAATGGTGGATCCTTTATGAACCAAGATGTGAAATATATTTATGTAAAATTTAAGATCAAGCACAAGAAATCCACTCCATATAACCTACAAGGAAATTGGTAAGATGGAGCATCAAACAAAACTATTCTAGCCATCTCAAAGAAGATTGTCAATGATGCTGGCTATAATTGGCACTTACAACTCTTTTTTGCCCTCTTAGGATTATATAACCAATCATTGCACCCCAACTAGAGCTACTCCATACTCCCTTATTTATGGCATTGAATCTATCATCCTGATCAATATTGAGATCCCATCATTAAGAATATCACTAGAGCACATTGAAGATAATGAAGACTATAAAGCCTCATGACTGCACGAACTAGATCTTCTTCATGGTAAGCATTTGGCTGCCCTAGAAATTTTTTAGGCCTATCAAAATATATTATTGAGAAGATACAAAAAATGTATTCTCCCTCAAGAATTTGATATTGGTGACTTAGTTTTGAAAGAGAACTAGAAGAATATGAATGTTAAACCTAAAGAGAAAGGCATGTTTTAGCCTAATTGGTTAGGACCATATATTATCATAGCAAAATATGGATTAGGATCATATCAATTGTCCAAACCTAATGGTGAATAAATTTTAGAGCCCATGAACATTATAGACCTTAAGAGGTTTTAAGCATGAACAACTTTGAACCATTGTCTATAAGACCCCTCACTTGGGGGTAACTTGTGTTGTCGTAATTTTATCCCACCCTTATACTTTACCTTAAACACATTTTACACTACCTTGGTCCACTTTTCATGATTCTAAATAGCAAAGGCTTTGAATCCTTGGCACTCTAAACACATTATTCATCCCATTCTAGATTGATTTCTTCAAGAAGCATATTATTTGTTATGTCTAAGGCATTTTATAAGATTGAACACTTTTTATCCCTTGACCAATTATGATCTCAATTATGTCTCATGAACATTATGAATATCCTTAGTATCAGTTCTAAAATTCAATAGAAACATCTTCTCAGTTCCAGACCATTTCTAAACTATTATAGATCAATACCCTCACTCTCACCAATTTATGAGCATGGGCCATTACATCTGACTTAGCTATCTTATTGGAACCTCTACTCTAAAGACATGCATCTCCTCAACTAGATGGTCCCACCTTGTGCATATTTTATCCTAAAAACACCAAAAACATTAGAAATACTTTGAAAATACCAAAAACATCAAAACATGATCCAAAAAGGAATAAAAACATTATCTCATGCTTTTAGACATTTGTACATTCCCATTCCACCATGATATGCTCTTACCATTTTTATAGCACAAAAACACCAGTTCATTTCATCTTATCCCATACACTTTCCATTTTGTAAGATCATTCTTTCTCATCTCATCAGCTTTTTGTTTTCTAGACCATTCTCATTTATTTATTTATTGTATCTTCAATTTCTTCTATAACCTGGTCTAATCATCATTTTTCTTCTATCCTATTTCCTGGGATAACTACATTTGGCCTAAAGTTCATGTTAGAACATGCATCCATGGAACTATGTGGGTAGCATCCACTTGTCTTATACATCTGAAGTCATCTCGGCCAACCCCCTTACTTTTCTTATCTTCCCTCATTTATTTTGTCATTGTTCCTTTTTAATTAGGGAATAATTATCATTGTTCTTTGTTATGATGTGGTAGAAAGTATTACCTCTACTGCACATGCATGAACATTTGTCTTTAAACTACACTAACTTGGTTTTTATTTGTGTGTGTTTATTTGTGTTTTCTTGGTATTTTATTGTGCTTTCATACCTCTCCTTTTATTTCTTTTCCTTTTCTCTTTTTTATTACCTCTTGTCTCATTCTTGGTCTTTGTTTCCTTGTTTGTTTTTTTTGCTTATCTCTTTTGTGTTTCACAACATCTTGATGATTCACATGGATCTTGATTGTTTATATCTTGATCCTATGTTATTATGTTGTTCTTGGACCATTTTATTTATTTGATTGTTGTTGGTATCTTTTTTTTCTATTTGATTTTGCTTTTGTATTTTGTGTTTTAGAACATCTTGATGATTCACATGGATCTTGATTGTTTATATCTTGATCCTATGTTATTACATTTTTCTTAGACCATTTTATTTATTTGATTGTTGTTGGTGTATTGTTTTTCTATTTGATTTTTCTTTTCTCTTTTGTGTTTTAGAACATCTTGATGATTCACATGGATCTTGATTGTTTATATCTTGATCCTATATTATTAAATTGTTCTTGGACCATTTTGTTTATGTGATTTTTGTTGGTGTCTTATTTTTCTATTTGATTTTGCTTTTTATCTTTTGTGTTCAAGAATGCCTTGATGGTCCACATAAATCTTAATTATTCATATCTTTTTATCATGTCATTAAGATGTTCTTGAATTTTGTTTTTAAATATTTTTGTCCGTAATTAATTCTTGATTGATCATATCTTGATTTCAACTTAGGTTCATTTATGTTTATCTTTTCCTTTGTTTTGATTTAAAAAAAAAAATTAAATCACTGTAACTCTAGTTTTGGTCATTGTTTTACCATTATCCTTAGTTATAGGTATTCACATTTGAACTAGCTTAGTGTAATTGGAATCTTATGCCAATCTAATTTATTCATACTTATGATGCCTAATTTATTTTGCTATAGCAAGAACTTTGTGCTCAAGTCTCAAAGTTTTAATGTCAACATCGGCTTTGATGAACAATTCTTAAAAACACTTTGCAAAACCTAGGATTATGATATGGAATTAGGCTTCTTTGTCTATGCTTATATGTGTATCTATTTACATACATAAGTCTAATAAATTCTTGGTTATTTTTCATCATTCCTCATTCTATTCTCTCCCAAACTTGGGTGAACTACATTGGCTTCAAGTTCATGTTGGAACATGAGTCCATGGAACTATGTAGGTAACACTCAATTTATATTGAGGTTATCTCAGCTATCTCCATTCTTCTTTTCATGTCTCTCATCACTTTATGCATACTCATATGCTTGGTTTTATATGGCTTTCTAATCCATTACACTATCGCATGTATGTTTACACCTGCTCGCTTTAACCTATCTTTTGGGTTATATCCTTGAGCTATTTTGCTTGCCAATTTCCCATGCTAGGGCATAACATCTAAACCATGTCTAAATCAAATCATCTCTATAAGGGAAAAATCATTATTTATTCTTTATAAATTATCAAAATTTTCCCCACTAGGGCAAAACTATTTTATCATGATCACATCTACTCTACTGGAGTACTTTTTATATTCTTTTTGGAGACCCCATTCTAGTGGTGCTTCCCTTCCTGAAGTAGAATGTTCTCTCTTTTCCTCTAATTCTAAGCTCTCCACATTAAATCCCATGATGGCAACATTTTAGTGTGCAACTTGTGTCAAGATTGATCAATGTTGTAAGTGTACAACTTGTACTCTCAAATTAGGTACATTTAAAGTGTGTCCCTTAAATTTATGGATTGTATATTTATCATTCCCCCCATTTTTAGGGCCTATTATACCTCTCATTATATTTTGATCATTGATGGTAATTAGATGTGTAAGCATTATCTTGTTTGGATGTGATCTATTCTATGGGTTAATCTCTCATTTTCTCTCTCTTTTTGAGAGTCCATCCTTTTCTTCCATCTTAGTCTGTCCTCTCAACGGGGAATCATGGGTCTGTTCCAATTTATTCTTGACAATTATTTTCTTTGAAAATACATTTATTCACCTAAATGTCTCACTACACCTTCTCAAATAGGGGCAAAATGTAGACATATAATTCCTAACACCATTTGTGTTGAAATTGTCAATCTTACTCGAATTACACTCAAATGCACATTTTAGGTCAAAATCCATTAATTAACCTAAATAATTTGATTTTTTCACTTACAAGTGCTAGTTTAGGTGAAAGTATCCCTAAATAGGGCAATGCATTTTATGGGCTAGCTAACTTTGATCAGATTATTTTGAGTCAAAAAGACAATTTTGCCATTTAGTGCTCTAGATCACTCTTTTATTCTAATTCATTGGTACACATCATGTACCTTTATTATTTGGTGTTATAAATATCCTAAATGGGAATATAGATCTAATGCATCTAACATCACCTTCTAGTTCCTCTCCAGTCAAATTATGACCCAGTAATATGAATTTTTGACCATTTTGATTAATTGAGAGATAATTTTCAAATATTGCACAAATGTTGATTAACCTTGTTTAAGGATGATTAATCTAAATCAAGAGATTAATTGGATTTTACATAAGAGTTATTGAAAATTTATTTTTGAAAATTGATTCTTATTAACTACATCATCAGGTGACATCATTTCTTGGAAAGACATCCCCAGGCCATAAATGCCACAAATATTAGGATTATGGGTCAGCCATGCCTAGTTAATACCTCCCATTCCTCTTTAATACCCCTTATTCCAAGGTCATGATGAAGATAATTATGGATTTAATTCCAAATATTAGGATTATCCATGGTCACACATCTTAATCTTGAGATGAATGATCATGGCGGATCTTGACCAATCTCAAAAATCTATAAATAGAGAGGACATGGACATGAATTTTAAGCTTGAATATTGAGAAGTTATAATGTTAAATTATTTCCACAATCCTTTTCATTTGATCATTTATTTTGTTTGTAAGCTTCATTGATAGGCTAGTTTAGTGATTCGGAATCATGAGCCTAGGTTTTATGGAGTGTACTTGAGACATTGGAAGAGTTTGCCACAATTTTTTACAAATACAAGGATGCTTGATCAAGGTATAATATGATTTTGAGCCACATGGGTATCGTGAATCCATTTGGGAAGGTAATATGATGTTGCTTTCTTTCGTTTATTTCTTGTTATCCTTTGTAATTCCTATAGGAATAGATAGGCTTAGTTAGTTAGTTATTTATGCATTTTTAATTATTTATAGACTAATAATTGACTAAATTGATTTGTAATCCTCTCTAAAATTTTATCTTGAAAAATCATTTGAGTGCCAAAATTGTTCTACACATTTTTTGTTCTTCTTGGTAGACTAGAGTGACCCTCATGTTTTTGATCAGTACAAAAAGCACATGTAATTTTTTAAAAAGTGATTTTATGAGGTTATTTTACACCAAAATATATTAATTTTAATATAATAAACTTGAAAAATATCAAATTTTATTTGTGAACAATTGGTAACAAGTTGACTATGTAGATTTGATTGTTGTTTAGTGCACCCTTCATGTTTTGGTCTTGTTTGAGAAACTCCATATGAACTAGTTACTGGTGTTGGCTCTAAATTATTTTGGATTCCTCCTTATATGGTATCCATTATTTTTTTCATTATTCATGATATTTAGATGACCAAAATTGGTCTATCATGCAAAAGGGTGTCACAATGTGTAGTTTTAGTTGGAGTGTTGATTTTCTAAGTGTATCTCTTCTATAGGTGACTTTTTCAACTAGAAAAGAGTGTTACATAAGTACTTAGGTCATATGAATACTTATTTCCATGTTTTTATCTCACAATATCACTCCTTGGGAAGCTTACAAGCTTGTTCTTCTTCATTTTCCAACTTCATACTTAGTTTCAATTGATTTTCATTTACAAGCTTGTTCACCCTATATATGAAAGTGTAATGGAAGTGTTTTAGATTTTAAAGACTTTGGAGGTTGATTTAGGTTACCTTTAAACTCATAAGGAAGAATAAAACTTGACCATGTGCTCATGTCCCAAGCTATCTTAGTCATGAAATACCCTTGTCTGTTGAACTCCATGAACATTCAAGTGATTTCGACATAGGAGAGGGTGTTTTGAAGTGTTATCAAAGTTTTCTTGATAGAGGTTATCATTTTTAAGGCTAAACATTTAATTTTAATTGTTATTAAGGTTCTAAGTAAGCATTTAAATTATCAATTTCACTCTCACTTCCTTTCAACTCAAAATGTGCATCTATAGGACCCTTGCTTACATCATGCTAATGTATGAAAGGATGAATATGCATTATAGTCTCTTGGTTTTGATAGAAATGAATTAGGTTGTAAGTGGAAAGCATCAAACTTTAGGTTTATGAGAGACCTCCATATTTTATATGTTATCATTCATTGTGGTGCAATCAGACTTCCACCTTTAGGTATCCTAAACAGGGGTTTGAGGTGTTTATTTGAATGTGAGAATGAGGTAGGACCTCACTTGAAACTCTTGTATCATGAATTGGTATATAATATCCCATCCAAGGTGTAATAAGATTATTTTAAATTTGATAATATCTCCAAGAGTATTGACTATGTTTTCAAGATTATCTACCCAGAGAAAACTAAATAGAGGTCCCATGGGTTTATGTTGTTGCCCCACAATAGGATTACAAGTAGTCTTAAAAGATTAAAATAATTGGAATGGTTTGCCTATAGTATGGACTAAGCTCATGCCAAAGGTGAAGATCAAAAGGTATAGGGTGACATGATTTTGAGGGCATCAAAAGTTCTCTAAAACACATTGATTTGTTTCAATAACATTTATAGGGCTAAAAGAAACAATAACCATTTGTTGCTTTGAGGAATAATATGGAACATCCACACTTGACTAGGAGACTAGGTGAGTTGAGTGACATTTAAATAACCTAAAGGACTATCCATAAGGTTTGTAATAAGTTACATGACCCTTTTAATGTACTCATAGTTTGTATAAATGCCTGAAGATTACACCTATAATTGTTATAGGAGGATTATGGACAAACTGTGAACATGATTTATCACATCTTGAAGTTGGAAATACACTAGAAGTGGTTCAAATGATTTCAATAATGATTCAAGTGACTCTAAGGATTTTTGAATATATATTTTAACTTTATTTCAAGTCTAAAGGAGTGAAAATAAGCTACAAGGGTCAAAGGGACAAGGGTAGTATAAGACTGAGTTGGTAGTTTCATTACAAGTGAGAAATGGGAAATTTAGACTTGATGTGGTGATGTGTGATCACCTCAATATTAATGATGATAAATTCATGAGATATGAATAATGGAATACAAATCACACAGACCTCTTAAAGACCTGAGGTATACCTACAACTTTTATACGGACTATGATAGAGGTCAGATAGGTGGAATAAAAGAACAATGCATAGACATGTATTAAAACTCTAATTTAGCCACATTATGTGAGTTTTGAGATTTAAAAAATAAATTTTTATTGAAAATTAAGATTAAATTTTTGTCTCTCTATCATAAACACTATGGACAAAGCAAAAACATGCTATAGGCAGGGGTCAAAAAGGTACTATCCCAGTCAAAGGAAACATACTTAGTTTCTAAGGTTAAGATGGCCTTTGGGGTTAGGGAGGAATAATAAATTATCAAGTACATAATACTTATAAATACCATATATACTCCTAATGACTATTTTCATACCTCCTCTCATGCCTAAAAGCTTACCTATAGGTCGTTTGGGTAGGTTTTAATATAAACTGTGGTGTTGACATGGATTTTGGTTTCCTTGGGTTGTCTAAAGGAAGAAATGGATTAAATTAAATAGTATATAGGTAGGTTAATAATAAAGGAGGTATAAAATCATCTTGAGAGGATTTACAAGAGGTGATAAACACCAATAGGTAGGACTATCACAGTCAAGGTAGGGTTTAGGGAAATGGAGGGCTAAATGAGTCAGGAACCCTCTAGGAGTGAGAAGAAGGTGTGAATGGTTTAAAGGGGATTAATAATGACCCAATATATTCCCAAAAATATTCAAGACATTGATAATGCACTCAAATTATCCCCTCACTTGGCAAATGGACTACAGTCCGTACAAGCAAGCTAAGAAACCCTTGGTTCAAAGAGTAAACATAAGAATCCACTAAGAAAGGTTTTAAAGGGTTTAAAAAGATCCATAAGCAAAAATTCAAGGTGTTAAACATGTATAGATAGCTTATAAAGATGAAATTTGTTTTAAAAGGTTACCTACAAGTGGATTTGGACAAAAATGTAAGAAAACATGATTTTTAGCCCCTTTTTAAGATAAGTTGAGTTGGTTCAGTTCCTAAATGAGGGAGTTTTACCTTTAACATTGGAAAAAAATACTCATTAGGACCTTAAAAACTCCCAAAAATCTCATTTTTCCATGGGGATAAGGGATATATCTCTCTATTTTGTCTCAGAGATTAGCCACTCAGGAAAGTTAAAACTTTTGTTTACCAAGCATAAGATGCTAAAAGGAGGAAAGAACTTAATTTGAAGTCTTGGGATATTAAAGGAACATCAGGTGATGAATATAGAAGATGTATGGAGGTTAATGAAAATTCAAATAAAATTCTAACCCTTTAAAATGACCTAATTTCTCATGTATATAGCCAAATTGTCAAATGAGAGAGAAAGGATGAAAAGGAGTGTTTAAGAGGTCATGTGATGGATTTGTGAGTGTGAATTAAATGTTAAAATGTGTAATGAGTAATCCTAAGCATGATAGAATATTCTAAATGACCCAAAATTGCAAGGGGTATGCCAAGCCCATTAGGTCTTAAGGAGACTTAAAGCCAAGTGGGGATTTATATGAATTTCTAGGCCTTAATGAATTATAAAAATGGTTGAAAAATGTTTATGTAGTGATTTTAGATATGTATGGGATTTTTTAGGTATAAAATCTTGCAAGAAGATGTTTTTTAACCTAGAAATAGCTCAGACATGTACTAAAATGGAGAAACCAAGTCAAAAGGTCAAATGGTCAAGGTAATATATTTTCAAATGATATGCATGTGGATCGGAGGGATCGAGGGGAGTTATTAGGGTCCATTAAAATAAATATTGTGGAATTTATAGGTAGGTTCAATGTCCAAGTTATATGAACAACACTTAACACATAAAACTATGTAAAACCCTGGTTATGACTTGATGAGGAAAATGAGCTTGGAGAGCCATTATAATTGCATAATTTGGAAATAAAAACTATTGGATAAATGAGAGGACTCACTTAGGCTCTCAAAAATGTAAATGATATGTATGAAACTATATGAATAACATGAAAAATAACATTTTTCTTATAATTTTCTATGTTTACCAAGTTATATGAGGTTTGAATAAATGAAATCAAGTTTGGAGGAAATATAAGGACATATTATAGCTCAATAGGGTAATTTTATTCTATGAAAAAACATATAAGTTTCCTAACTAATGATCTCCTTTTAGCCAATCAAAACTAGCATGGTGAACACAAGGGTGAAAAGTCTGGAAACCTCAATTGGATGTCCTTTTAAGGTGAATTTTAAGGGTCTAAGGATAGGGATAAGATTTATAGGTGTCATTAAATCCATTACATGGATTTTTATGGGAAACTAAAGACTTTTTGAGGCCACATGTGAGGGGTGACTGAAATAAGGAGTTTTAAGACTGTAAACAATGATTGCTTCATTCTAGGAGTTTCTAAAAGTGCAAGGATGTAACCAATGAATGGAATTACATTATTTAAGGAATTAAATCTAATACAAATCATAAAAAATATCCATAGTTAGTGGTGGGATGTTCAAACAAATGAAAATTATGAATGTAATTTTCTATGCTAAGATTGAGAGTTTTATGCCACTTTTCATAATTTTCATGGTTTGTATGGATATTTGGACCTCATAACTTTTAATGGTTTGAATAATTCCTATTTTGATGCAAATTTTAACTCATTTTGGATGATTAACACATGCCAAAGTAACCTTTGGACTTCCTTTGCTTTGCCTCTCTCTCAAAAGCTATAAATATGGACTCTTTTACTTATTTTTGATAGTATTCATTGGTTAATGGGAAAACTCTAGACAAATTTATACTTTAAAGACACTTTAATATATAGACAAGTGATTTTTCCACTCACATGCTATACTATTGAGTATTGATTGTAATCTTGTTGGTCTTATCTAGTGAAAGATCTTCTTTTCTAGCATGTTACTCTTGGTTATATACCAAATGTGTAGAAAGGTTATTGTTACAAGTCTTTTTTAGTATTATTTTCTAAGTGTATAGGTTTATTATAAGTAGTTTATTACTGTATCCCTTTATGGAATCATCCATTACCCTCCTAAGTATCAAATACCTTTTTGAATCTAACATATGAAACGTTTATGTGATAATGCATCCTAAGTTGTGAGTTTAGTGTGAGAGAGACTTTATTTGTCTTTTAGTAGATATTTAGTCAAATGGGATGAGATTAAACATTGGCGCATCACCTTTTTAGTTTTATTAGTTTTTTTCTTAACCCTTTTCATCTGTAAGTTGATAGGTAAACAAGTTATTTAAAGAGTGAATCAAGGGAACTATCCCTTATAGAGATTCATCTCTCAATATTATCACCCAAAAAAAGAGGGATGTTTCCATTGTGCCACTTGGATGAGGAGATCTAAGCAACTCCTAAGGGGTTAAAAACCAAGTTTTAACAAGTACTTGTATGGAAGGGTTGAATCATGATATTGAACCATCCTTGAAGTCTTAGTATGTTGAAGAGACCATAATAGACTTATGAGGGTTGTTAAATTGATATAAAAAGTGGAAATTCACTTTTGAAAGGCATTGACTATATTCTGGGACATAATCCCAAAAATGTCAAAATAGAGGCCTAGGACATTTTAGTGAAGGTCATATAACAAGGTTAACATGAATTTAATGAATATTTATGACTAAACCTAGTAGTATACACATAGGAGAAAATATATGCAAAACAGAGGGGATAGATGATCAATGTAATTCAATAGTTAAGGGCCCTAAATTTTCCTATTTGAACACTAAAATCCTTTACTTTCATCTACATGATTTGAATTCTTAAGTGATATTTCACCCCAAAAAGACAATATGAGGCATATATCTATATTAGAGTTATCTTAGTGAGGTAAGGAAGATACTAATTCTTCAAAGGTCATCTAAAAAAGTTAAGAGGCATGGTTTTGTCTTCATAGACACCTACAAGTATGCATAAATCTAAGGTTATTCACCTACAACTAGGGGTCAAAATCCACATCACCCATTACAAGGGATTAAGCATATAAAAATCAACATTGGTTGATGTAAACTGAATCCCAAAGACCTCAGAGGATATCCAAATAATTATGAAACATATCCCAATGTTCAATTCACACCTACAGGAACCTTTTGACCTATAATTGACTATGTCTGATTTTGACAAATAGTAAGTAGGTTTGAGGTTAAGTGATGGTCTAGACTAGAAAAAGTGAAAAATTGGGTCCAAAAAAATGTCAAGTTACCATAATAAACTCTAAGGGGATCACAAGCAATAAATACAAGCCCAAATTAGATAAGAATACCTATAGGTGCCTTTATAAACACAAAACATAGTCAGAAGTCACATTCAAACTTATACTATCAAGGTGTAAGAGAAGGTAGGTAGAGGGTTTAAGTGATAAATGGAGATGAATATATCATTATCATAATATTATCATGGAACTATCATAGTGGATATATAATAAATAGATCCTTTGATTAAGCATCACATAGTCCACATGGTGGAGGCCTGCACACATTTTTTTGCCTCACAATCTGTCTTAGTTTTTAGTGCTTTTGGAGAGTCAAATCATATGAAAAGGGGTTAAAATTTAAAATATGATATCCTTATCACTTGTAGATACCATTAAAAAAATTATTTTGTTTGATAAAATAGGGGAATACCCTCTATTTTTTCTCAGATAGAGGGTACTTCCCTTGAGTGCAAATAATCAATTTTGAAGGAGGAGGGTGATAATGTGAGATAAAGAGTTGTGTGAAAATTTAATTAATGTGTGGGAATATTTATGACATCCAAAAATACATAAGGGACCTTTAATAGATGGAGGAATTCCAATACGATGGCTTAGACCCTCAAACATGTGGGTAGACTTATTAGGCATGGTTAGCCCTAAAGCCCAAATGAGAAGGCAATTTAACTTATAACCTTAAGTGAGAATTATAACTTATTAAATAATGTTTTTGGGGTAATTAAAAATGTGTTAAATATTTTTTAATTTAAATAATCCCAATTGGATGTCCTAGACCACAAGGGTTATAGTCAGGTCTATTAGACAAGGTTCTAGGCCAAAGTCAAATGGAGGGTTAGATTTATTTATAACCTTAACTGGGCACTAAAATTGATTTAACCATGTTCCTATGGTGAAATTATTTGTATTTAAATAATTTATCTTGTATGGGAATCCATGATAATCCATTTTTGGGTTTTAAGACAACTTAGACCTATGCCAAGTAGAGAAATAAGCTTGATAGGAGAGGTTTGATTGCTCATATATAATTTGACACCTTGCATGGAGACTCACAGGGATAATAAGAGGTATATATGGTCCTAATAAACTCTTTTATGGTATTTAGTTTAAATTTTAACATGAAATCTCTATGAACAATGGCTAAGAGGGTAAAATAGGCCTAAACCCTTGCTAAACCCTTGGAAGGACTTGATTGGGAAAATAGTGAAGGAGATGCATTTAAATGGACCCAAATGATTTGGGAAATGATTTTATATTATATATGAATCTATATATATCATTATAATCCACTTGAGTGGAACCCTACCTGTACGCACAGGGTACAAAATTGCTCTGTTTGACTATTTTATGCATTGTTCAAGTTTTAGGAGATGAAATCAACTTTGGGAGGAAGATAGAGAATTAAGATAACTCCCCATGTCCATTTAATGATTCAAAAAAACTTGTAAATTTTCCTATTATCTAATTCATATCAATTAGTCAGAATTAGCATAATGAATAAGATGGTGAGAAGTGTGAAAACTTCAAGTGGATGTCTTTTTAAGGTGTACCTAATGCCTATAAGGCCATGGAGGGTATTGAAAAGTGGCATCCAATACATTTTATTTATTTTCATGCAAAATTAAATCCATTTTATAATTCAAGTATGCAAGGTGTGGGAAAGAGGAGGCTTTTTATTATAGATGGTGATAACTCACTTTTAGAGGAATTTAGATGACCAATACTGAAACCAATGCATGAAAAGACATGTATATAACACTTCCCCCTAAATCCAATTAGTATAAATATTCCTAGTTAGTTTTGGGATGTTTAAACAAGGTTGAATGATGAAGGAAATTTTCTTATACAATATGAGAACCCCTATGCCACATTTAAAGAGTTCCATGACTTGGGGTGACACTTGTGCTTCTTGACTTTGCATGATCAATTTCACTTTATCTTATCATGCAAATGTAACTATTTTTCTCAGCTTGACAAGTGTCCTTATGACATTTTTACTTATCTCTTCTCTTCCTTCTCTCAAGTTTTATAAGAAATATCCATTTTGGCTATTGTAAACATGCTCCACATGAGTATGGCAAAGCCCTACTCATTTGCATACCATGGATATATAAAGAAAACTAATTTTTACCTCTTATATAATTATTTTTAGTGTGTTTAATTGAATTATTTGATCTTTATTAGTGATGAATCTTGTTTCCTTAGCATTTTTGTCTCATTCTCTAACTTATTTGTACTTGAAAGCTTCTTTTTATAGGTCATGTGAAGTGTTCTAGTGAAGTGTTGAGGTTGAGTGAGTTAGTCTATTCACTAGTGCCATTAAAGGCCTCTTGTCTATTTATACTTAGCCTAAACATTCATCAAAACCTCATAATGAAATACATATGTGAGAATATTTAGATTAGAGAAGTGTATGTTTAGTTAGTCCCTTGGTCTCATGTGTGACATGTAGCTGGTTGGTAGTCATCAATCAATTTGGTGTATCACCTCATTTAGGATAGTTTACTTTAAATTTTCTCTCTCTTTTTCCTTGAAAGCAAATGTATAATAGTGATATACAAGTTGTATATCAAGGGAGATATCCCTATCTAGAGATTCACCTCATTCTTATGCTCACCCACTGCCTAGAGGTGTTTTAATTATGCCACTTGGATGAGGAGAGTTGAGACATCTCCTTAAAGTGTGAAAATATAGGTGATAACATAGCCCATGTGTTTATAGGCTTGAGAGCGGGTTTTATTAACCATGAGGGTTTCCCACATTATATTTTGTCTTATGATGTGCTTATCTTATTCATGCTTTGTATGTGGTCTTCTTGCTTTGATGGTAATCTACTTGCATATGCTTGTTGTGTTAATTCATGAATGCCAATAAATTAATGATAAGTGATCTAAAAGTAAAAGATTTGTTGACTAATTCACCCCCCTCTCAGTCATCTTGTACCTCCAAAAATTGGTATTAGATCAAGTTCTTCAAAATGCTTAATCATCTTGGAGGTAATCCTTATCATACAAGATGTCTTTTGGTGAAGAAGAAGAAGTTGGCTATGAAAATAAGGAATAATAAGTTGATATAGAAGCTAAGATCATGAGTGTACTTGGTAAATTAAAGAAGAAAAAGAAGAGGAATCATAAAATGAGAAATATGATAAAATGTCTTGAAGTACAAGTTAGATCTCTTGAATGGAGTTTATCAAGAAAATACATAAGAGAGGAAAAGAAAAATCAATAAATGATCAAGTCTATGAAAGAGAAAGCATATAGATTGAAGGATATGCATGGATAAAGAAACTAAGGAGGATAAGGAGAGATAAAAGATATTATAATTTAATTATATTCCACAAGTTCAAGAATGAGAGATAAATAAGATGATTGTGTTTAACGAAAGACTAATTTTGTTTTCCTAAAGGCTGAGCATGAAAAGGTTACAATCAAGATAGGCAATCTTGGAGAAGATCATAAGAAATCAGAACAGGATAAAGAAGATGAGTTTACTCATTTAAAGATTGAAATGGAATTATTGAAGTGTGAGCATGGATTTGTTTTTTTAAAGTTGGATAAGATGGAAAAGAAGCATGGGAAACCTAAGTATGTCAAGGAGAATGAAAGATTTGAAAGCAATGCAAGAAGGTCCATTAGACAACCAAATGCTTCAAGGTATGCTAGTTTATTCCATGGTTATTGTTATACATGTAATAAGTATGGTCATAAAGATAAATACTATAGAAGGAAGTTATTAAAGTATGGATATTCATGGAACTATGATAGAAGTATTTTTTGGCCAAAGACTGATCATAGTTCAAATATGTCAAAAGGTACGAATGATGTTATATGTTTCAATTGCCATAAAAGTGTTCAGATTTCAAGTTTATTCCCAAGTGGAGTCAAAAAATCCTCAAGGTATTTGAAAGGATATGAAGCTTTCATTGTATATAATAAATTTCATTCTTGGTTATGGAGACCAAAGATTATCAATGCAAATCACACTAGTGAGAATAGGCTTAATCAGGCTCCTAAAGATCAAGAAAGAAGGCAAGTTAACTCATGGAAACCAAAGGTGTTAAGTGTGATTAATGATGATTTTTTAATCCCAAGTAATATATTTTATATGGTAAAGAATGTTACAAAAGTTGAAAAGTGCTAAGGGCTCTCATTGTCTGCTCATGTTGTGAATGAAGAGATCAAGCTCAAGGAGAAGACCAAAATGTCTAGTTGAGACTAGTCTTGAGGTGTGTCTAGATGCTAATGAGCAAACTACTATGTGTGATAAATTTTTAAGCTTGGTTCCTATGTTTTCAAGGTCTGACGGTGATGTTTTTCAATATAAAGAAGATACTTCAGTGATCAAGGTATGTCAGGATTCCATAGTTGCCCAAAATGTTGTATATCCTATCATAGAAGAGAAAGTGAGTGATGAAGGAAAAGAACAAGATATCAAAATTCAGACTAAGAATAATAATAACAAGAGAAATGATTATTATAGATATAAAAGGATTCCAGTGGTTACCAGGGAAATGTGGGCCACTCCTGGCTTCACTTTGTTTTAGAGCATTATGGTGTAAAGGAGGTATCTGTCTATGATTCTTGAGAGACTCCTTTCAGTGGAGAAGCAAGTGATGATGTGGTTTTATTAAAAATGTCATATAATTCAATATATGAGGGTTTTTAGTTGGATTTGGTGTGTCAAAATGGGAGAATTGTAATGATGAGGTCAAAGTGATGTCATACAATGTCTTTTCTATGTATGCAATGTCTGTAGGATTAAAATGGGTGTTTCTAGGTAACATAATGATATTGATGGAATATCAAGAAGAGTTTGGTTCTAAAAAATGTATATGAACTTATTTTTGACATGATCTAGGGGTTTTATGGATTGATGTTATGTTAAAGTCAAATTGGATATTTTTGAGTGCTCTTGATTTTCTTAGTTTTAGATTAAGGGTAAGCATGCCTAAAATGGGTTATAGGATGTATGGGTTACCAAAAGTATGGAGGATAAAATATTGGTCCAAAAGTGTGTGATGGTTGTCTCCAAGTGTACAATAAATTTTATATGTGGGCATTGACTAGAAGGAGGTTTGATGACCCTATTTGTTTTAAGATTTTACAGTTTTCAGCTATGCTAAAAAAGTGGTTTTCATTATGAGTTGAGGTTTAAGGCTTCTTAATAGGTTTAATGGGACAAATGTGTCATTAAATAAATATTAAAATATATTTTAATGTTTTTGGTTTTAAAATTATTCAAGTTTTTATCAAGATGGAGGCTTTATTGGGTAGTAGGTTTGTGAAGGAAGTATGCTACAGAGGAGCTAGGTGAAAAAAATTGGTGTGATTAAGGGGTAATATGAGAGTGCTCCAGATACGGTTTTAGGTCTTAGAAGTATGTTTAATAAAATTTATGGGCTCTAAAAATTATAGGTAGGGCTACAAGGTGTTTAGACAGGGCTAATGTGAAGATTTGATGTTTTTGCTCAGTTTCTTCAAAAGAGTAAGGAATGCGTGTCTCAAGGTGAGTTATCAGGTTGGTTTAGAGAATGTTTCCTATCTAATGAGTGGAATGAAGTTTTGTTGGTGGTCCTTGAGGTAGCTTGAGAGAGAAGTATAGTAAGCTTGTGTGGTGATTCTTCATGGTGTGTGGAGATCTGAAGATGCTCAAAAGGTGTAATGGCTCAGAGATATTAATGGGATTCCCTCTTAGTGTTCTCAAGGTGAGTTCAATTAGTTTTTGATGTTCATGTGTGTTTATTCCTCATTTATAGTAGTGTATTATCAAATAAGAGTGTTTTAATGGTACATGGTTGAGAAGTACAAGGTGGTATGCATAGATTTAGGGGGAGATAACTCCGGATAGTTTGAGTGACTTGTGGATCTATGCATGATGTAAGGATAATCATTTGTGAGATGTTCTAGTCATTGAGAAAATGTGTTGAATATTCATGCATAATAAAAGGGAGATTTTGAGTTTTGTAGGTTAACAAGTCCAAGGATCAAATAAGCCCAAGTTTAGATTGGTGTATGTCAAAAGAGGGAATAATTGTTTCATATCAGGTATGTAAGTATTCTGATAACCTAAAAGTTTATTTGAATACATTCATGATGTTAAGATGAGATTGGTGGATATTTAATACACTTTGTCATTAATATCAAAGGGGGAGATGTAAAATAAGAGGTTTACATCAATAATAAAGGGGGATATTGTTGGAAAGTATTGTCATTGATGTCAAATATTGATGTCATGTGTGCATTGATGTCAAAGGTAATGATAAAGTGGTGATGTCATTATGATGATGAGTTTGAGTTTGAAGTTTTGAAAGGTAAGATTTGGATGCATGTGAGGTAAGGTAAGTATTATTTTAGGCTTATCATATTTTATCTAGCATGTTGATGTGGCTTCAGGTCAAGAAGAGAAGACAAGCATGTGAATAGTGTGTTGGCATAGGCTTGGTAGCCTAGTATGTAAGCATGGATCTTCACTATATGTTTGGATAGGAATTTGATGACTGTTATAGATGATGAGATAATTTTCAAAGGTATTATGGTGTGTCAAGAGTTATTAAAATTCTTATGAGAATGCATGGTGTACATCTAGTTCTTAATTATGTTCATCTAGGCATAGTTGGTTTTGTGACGTAAAACTCTGAGTAGGCATATTGATGACATCATATTTCACAAGAATGAAGGTTACATGAGTAGATTGATATATAGATGGATTCCCTAATGAAATAAGATCATATGGTTTAAATTTTAGGACATGTAATTGAGTGCAACAAAAGTTATTAAGGGGCAAACTTGGCTTCTCAAACATACTTTACTATGTTCCCATACTTAGCCAGATCGTCTCTACACATCATGTAGATATGGATGAACCAAAAAGTTTGATAATTTATTTATAGTACTTATAAATTAAATTAAGGTCAAATGAGTTCATGTATATATTTTATATAGTGAAAATAAGGTCCCCTAAAAATTTGGACTCTTGAAGTGTTTTCTAGCTCAAGTTATAAAGCTTTAAAGTTACTCTTGCAGATTGTATTGGGCCAGAGACCACCAAGTTTAAATATGTTGAATTATAAGGTCACTAGTTTATAGATATAAAAATGCACATTAAATCATATATCTTGATACAATAGTGAATGAAAAATCCAATATGTCAAATAATGAATGTGCTAGTCACAAGTGTCACATTTATAGAGGTGGGACAGAAGATCAATAGTTCACGGTTGATCGTGTAGTTAGAAGATTGATGGTGTAGGTTGAGTCAAAGAGTCAATGTGTGAAGAAGGCATGAAAATATTTAAATTGGAATAATCTTAGGTTTTATAATATATATCTAATGGTGAAAATTTAAATATAATGATCAAGTTACTCATTAGAGATTGATGGAGCATGTTTGTTCTAAATTGTCAGGAAGTAGTTAGATGATGAAAAGTGATCTATGTTTAATAGTAATAAATGGTAAAGATAGAGATAATTTAAAGGAATATAAATAATTTGTTTTTTTTTTAAATTATGAGAGGGCATGATATATTGAAAAAGTGTTCAAATTTTAACAATTTCTCAGTGACCGTTAGAATTCAAAATTTTAAATTTGTGAGGGAAGACTAGTCTACAGGTTTTGTGTTATAACATTTGATATATGAAAAATTTGACCATTAAATTAAAAATAAAGTTTTAGAGGATTTAAATTTTCATCTAGAACTATTTATTTTAAGGTTTTAATGTTTTTATGGTCAAAGTTAATGATCTCAAAAGTTGGATGTGTATGTGTTCATGCTCTGTAAGTAACCCCAGAAGGGTAATTGAGTTATTGTTAATGGTATTTTGATGTTTTAAGATGAAATAAGTGTTGGATCATGTTTTATACTTAATTAGGATAATATATGTGGATTATGGAGGTTTTAAAAATCAATATTCTATTTTATAAAAGGCTTAAAAGTTGACTATGTGTTCATTCTTGGTGATCATATGCACAAAATGATGTTTGGGCTAATTGTGATGTAGTATAAGGGTGTTGTGATGGATGTTGTCACTTAAGGAGGAAATATAGGTAATGTAAAACATATCTATGCATTTGGAAGTGGTATTTTGTTTCTATTTTGATCATTTAAGTGATAAATTGGTGAATAAGTCTCTATGAGACTTATAAGGCTTACTAAGGCCTAATTGAAAAGTGTAATTGATTAAGTGTGACCCATAGTTGTTATGGATGACTTGTGAGAGTGGTATTGAGATATGTTAGATGTATTAAGGGATAAATAAAGTATTATGACTGACCTAGAAGATACTAGTCATGAAGACTCTATAAAAGGTGAAATAAAAGTTTGTGATTTCCAGACTTGAAAGAAGAAGTATGTGTAAGAGTTTAAGAGTGAAGGGTGTGTGCCTAGTGGATGAATTATAGAGAAGAGAAATTTGATGACTATGTGTATGAAATGTAGGTAATATTTTTGATGTCAAATATAATGATCTTTTAGGTTTGAATATTGGGGAGAGAAGTGAATAGAAGAAGGATTTACAGGTCTAAGTGTATATGAGGGTAGTTTGAGTGAAGAGGAAGAGAGATTGTAGCATGCATATATGAGAGGATTTTATGAGATAGAGAGGGTGTTTTTTAGGGGTTAAACAATTAGAGTTTCATCATCATTTTTAACTTTTATTAATTACTAATGCTTTAAATCTTGTAGGAACATATCGAGACTCAATCTCTTTGACTGCAAACCCTAGGGGGTGCATTAGGAAAGGGGTGGAAAGATATTTGGTGATTCAAAAGATTATTTTCCCTTTTTTACACATTATTACCAATCCAAATAGTTACTAAAATATTTCCCTCCCTTACACAGTCTTCTAGTCTTTTTCCTCTATTCATCATTTATTTATTTACTTAACACCCTTTTGACTTGTTAATTATACTAGGTCGACTAGGTTGACCTAATATAGTTTAGGGACATTTTAGATATTTTGGTTTATTAACCTCCCAACTGACTTAGGATAGACCTAGTGAGTTAATCCAAAAATGTGCTAGGTTGACTGGGTTGACCTAGAACAACTGACATATCTGAATGATTTTAGGGTAAGTTCCACCTATAAATACAAGGTCATTTTGGTCATTATTGATATATGGAATCAAGAGTTATTATTTTCTCATGCCTCTTCATAATCTTCTCTTCCACCTTTCTACTTGAGGAGACTTAGCTTAGGTTTCTTATTTTAGAGAATCTAGTCTTATGGATAGGTCTTAGATGATTTGGCATAAAAAAGTGATGCTTACAAACCAAAAAAACCTCTTGTAAAGCCCCATTGGATAAGGGAGATATTGGGTCTCGATGGTTCCAAATTCAAATAAGTATATTCTAACTTTGTTCTCCTCTCTTTTAGTAGAGAGAATTAGGATAAATGTTGGCTTAAATAATATTGCTCTTCATATTCTATGTATTTGGGTATTAGTCACACTTACTTTATTTGAGTTTCCCTATACATGTTTTGATTGTTTTGCTTTACTAACCCCCACTTTGTGCCACCAGATTTGGTGTGCACTAGATTATATTTACATTTCTTATTATTAAATTTGTGAAATATTAAATCATAAGACTCTTTTAGGGTTATTGTGCGATTATGTTAGACTATAGGCTTTGGAAACCTACATCACATGGTGTGTTGTGACAAGTGATCCCCTAATTGGGTCAGCAGATCTTCACATTACTTATACTCCCACTTAACAATTGTATGCCCCCAATCAAAAGTGTAGGTATGCTCTATCCCATCTGATCTAAGATTGATTTATGGACATGATGCATTTATGATTGAATACATTTTGGTGAACCCAATGCGAATCAAATACTTGTAGGATTTATTTCATTTCTATTCATCATTATTTTTTATCATATCTTTACTTTACTAGATTGACCCTATCAACCCAATTATTTATATATATACATAAGTTTTTAGGAATAGGCAACTAGATTGACAAAATTAACCCAACACACATTTTAGACTTCTAGTTCAGCTTTTTAGGTTGACTAAGTTGACCTAGTGCATTTTCAACACTTTTTCAATAGGCTCCTGCATAACTTATTCAACCAACTTGACCCAGTTTATAAGTTACTACCAGTTTTTTCCAAGGTCCCAAATCAATAATATTGTCCTTTTAATCTCTACACCATTTAGGTTAGTTTCTATTTCTTATATATCTTTCTTTTTCTATACTTTCCTTTCAAGTTTTCAATCTTCAAAACTGCCTCAGTATAATCAACTAGGTTGACCCTGTGGACCTAGTTCTATGTTTTATGTTTTCTAAAATAACTAGGTTGACTTGACTAACCTAGTTCACTTTTAGACTTTGCTCTCATAGTATAAGTTTGACCCTATCAACCCTATTCTATATGATCATCCATATATTTTCTAAACTATACCTTGTTTCAAAGTTGGAATGAACCATATATGTTAATCACATCTTTCTTTTAAGTTGCTTGCATGCTTAGAATAATTCACATAGTTTAATTAGGGGATTTTCAACCAATTGATTAGTTTCACTATTTATATTCTTTTACACACATATAAAAACCACATAAACATAAAAAAATATTTAAACATTTGACTACCCAAGTCTACTTACTTTGATAAAATCACCAAGGTGGAAGTTGACTTGATACTCTAGTCAAGTATAAAACATGGTTAATGATATATATTAGCTAAGAACCCATTACCCTTATTTATATGATGTGTGAAGTGAGAGGGTAATCCATAATAAAAATCCTATATCATTTCCACTATAGTCCCTTCTTTTTTTAAACTTACCTAAAACTATCCATAGATTGATATCTAGTACCTTGCTTATAGTCAATCTCCATTTACATTTAAAATCATTCTTAATAATCTAGTCAACCTTATAGGATGACCAAGTAGTTAGCTTTACTTTCAAGTTATTTAATTTTTATTTGATCAATTATGTGCATAAAATCTTGCATTAGCCAACATTAATGTAAGATTTTGCTTTGTGTGCATCAATTGGATTGGCCAACATCAATTCAATTGATTGTGTTTCTTTTCTAAACTTACTTCCTAGACTAGCTACAAATTGTGTTGTTTAATTTCTAAGTTTGTTATCAATATTTTCCTATTTCCTTTTCATTGTAATAGGTTGACCTAGTCAACCTTTTACTTTTTATAGCTTCTATGCACTATACTAGATTGACCTGATTAACATTGTATAATCTGTAGACCCTATTTCCTGCACTAGATCAACCCAGTTGACCAAGTACTATTTATTTATTTTCCTATTTTTCAATCTAGTTTCCCATTTCTCTAATTTTAAATTTTTTTCATCTCTCTTTAGTCAAAATTAAGTCTCCTATTAGAATCTTTTTGGATACCCTAAATCCATTTAGATACTATATGGGATGTTCATTCCTTCCTCTCTTTTCCTCCCAAGATAACCATCACTCTTGGGGTACTTCTTCTCCTCCATCTATGAACTATAAAATGGTGAAAATAATACATCAAGATGAAGTTTATGGATCCAATCCTTTCCATACTTATCAAGACACTACTCAAACTCTCCAAACCAATGTGGGAGTGATTGATACAAATTTATTTAACAATCCTACTAATAACCCTCCTTATAATAATCCTCCCCCTAAAACTAATTCAGGGAGTACTCCAACAACACTAACTCACCTCTTGATACAACCCAACTCTTAGCTCAAGTCATTAAACAAATGAGCATCATGCAAAACTCTAATACTAATCAAATAATGCAACTTCAACAACATCTAATCAACATGGCTAATCAACCTCCAACTATTCATCCTTAAGCTAATCATAATTATATTCTTCCACCTCTTAGGGATGCCTTGGGTAATGTTATTACTCAACCCATCATGAATAACAAGATGTTTAAAACTATTCAAAATGAGACTTTATCTCCCTTCATTATATCCATTGATATTGGTAATATAACTCCAATGATCAAATATGACAAGACTAAAGACCCTACTTCATTCCTCAAAGCCTTTGGCAGCATATACAAAGAGTGGATCCAAACTAATAAATTTTACACAACTAAAATATTCATCAAAACTTTCACTGGTGATGTATTAGAATGGTATAATCAACTTTCGCAACATTCTATTTGGAAACTTGAGGATTTGATCAATCTTTTAGTTAAATAGTTTCAATATAATGATCTTCTTGAAAATTGTCTTAGTCACTTCATAAATGTTAAACAATCTCTTAATGAATTGCATCATGACTTTATTAAAAGATGGAAATGTTTAGCTCATAAAGCCAATCATAATATGACTGATGATAATTTATTCAAACTATTTATTACCACTTTGACTCCCACTCTTCAATATAAGGTTTGAACCTTTGTTCCTAAAACTCTTAATGAAGCTCTTGACCAAGCTAAGTGTCTAGAATTTATTATGAAGCAATTCAAACCCAATCATAAAATTCTTAAAGGATATTTTCAAACATCTATGTTATCACAAGTAATACTCCCCAAAATAAACCCGGAGTTACCAAATTTGATGTTCCTTTACCATCTCACACACCTCTTTCAATTCAACAAATGAGATAACTTTTACCACCCTCTAAACCTTTAATTTATCTCAATGCTCCTAAGTGGTATGATACCAATCTATTATATGGTTCCATGATGACATTAGGAATTCTTATGAATATTGTAGTGGGCTCACTAAGTGTGCCATTTCTTATATTCTTGGTGACTCATTCAACTATGAGGCTATGATCAAAATTTGTCATCAAGAGTATGTTGTTGCATCTAAAAAATGATAAACCTTTAAATATTTTAATTCTAATAATAAAAAATATTATTCAAATAATAATCAATCAAATGTCAAGGATGTTTTTGCCATTGTTGCTAATTATGACCTATATTATAACAACTCTCAATATGTCAACCTTGATAAGGTTAATAATCATCATAAACCAATTCACAAAGATCTTGTTACCAAGCATAAGAAATAATCTTTAAAATAATGTTTTTTTTAAAGATACTATTACCACTCATGATGATTTAGAAGTACTTGAGGAACAAATTTCCCCTTATGATCCTTCCACCACATATATACCTCCTAAATCCAATTTGACATCTAAACCTCATGCTGGTTCTTCTAAATCACATTGGAATTTTCTTGAATAATTCAACTATATACCTTATAAGATTCCTCTTATGGAGTTGGTTTGCGCTTCACCCTATCATCATAAATTTATTATATAACAATTTCAAGAAATTGAAGATCCATATTCCATATATGAAGAACCACATTATATCGATTCTTAAAAAACTAATATCAATACCATTGTGACTACGTGTCCTTATTCCAAACCTTTCATTGAATTTATTAAAGAGGACATGATCAATGATGAAATTATTTTTTATGCTAATGATCTACCTATCTTTATAAAAGTAGCCATTAATACCACCCTTATCTAAAAATTTATAGTTGATAAAGGTTATAGTATTAATGTCACATCCTTATGGCTCATTCAACAACTTAGTTATAACAAATATCATCTTAAACAAAAATATCTTACTTGTCATGGCTTTGAAAAGACTAATAAAAATCCACTTGGTTGCATTTGGCTTCCATTGACCATTGGACCTAAGATTTTTAGAACCAAGCTTATGGTCCTTGATCTTCTTTTATCCTATAACATTCATCTTGGTCATCCATGAAATCTTTGGATGAGGGCCATCACCTCTTTTAGTAGTCAGTGTATTAAATTATTACATAATATAAAATTTTATAAATATGAAGCTAATCCCAACCCATGGAGCATCTAGCTTCCCAATCCTAAGCCTCACTATCAAATTCCTACAATTCCTAAAATCAATAGTGCTCTTTTATCTAAGTTCATCAACATGAATCCTAATCTTCAAGTTACTCTTGTAGATTCTGATGATGATGATCCCAATGAGTTAAAACACACTTAAAATACTAAGAAGCTACCTCTATATATTTCATATTTGTTTCCTCCTTCTCTCTTACCCAAAGATCATACTATTCCTATCATGGATGAGATTACCAGTTTTCCCCCTTTATGCAATGCTTAGGAGCCATCTTTACCTGAAGATTCCTTCACTTGAAATGATTTTGGAGTGGATAAATTAGTTTAATATCCTCTCACCATGTCCCCTTGTACATTTAACAACATTAGGATTTCAACTTTTGAAACTCCCCCTGTTTCTTAAGCATGTATGATTTGTCCAACATATGATGACAACTATGTCATGGCCCAAGGTCACTCTATAGATTTAGATGTCCAGCACTATCAAAATATTTTAGCCCAAATTAATTCCTTTAATTGGGATATACATACCATGTATACACATCATTTCTTAGATCCTGAGGGTCATGTACCTCCTACCAATTCTCCACTAGGTGGTAAAACAAATTACACCATCCAAACCTAAAAATACTCCTACAACTTCTCTACCTCATTTGGATCCTATAATTTCTTTAGATTATTCTCCCATCATTAAATTTATCAATAATCCCATCTCTTTGGATCCATCCTCTTCATCTACTTTTGAAATTACACTAGATGCCAAGGTAACTGATGTCCATCATATTCATTTTGAATATGATAGCCATGGCAATCAAATTCTATACCTTAAAGTAGATGTTGAATATTTTGGTCCTCTTCCTACCTTGCTTAGTGATGAAGCTATTATTGAGTTACTTTATGCCCAAAAACCTCAAATTCCTTAGAAACATCATAAAATTAGAAATTTCAAGAATAGAACTCCTTGCTTTAACAAATTTGTCACTAGCATTGATCTTAAAGCAAATATAATTTTAGCCTTGCCTAATTCACCTTACCATTATAAAAATGGAAATTCCATTCTTATCATTGAAACAACTCATATCAAATATGGTACCCTATCTTCTCCTAAACCAATCATGATTTCTCAAGAACTCTCACAATCTAAACATGATAAATTTAGCTTATTATTTGATAAATATCAATAGGCATTCACTTGGTACTATCAAGACATACTAGACATTGACCCTAGTATTTTGGTTCATAACATCATCACATATTTTGATGCCTAGCTATTATGTTAAAATCAACAAAAATTACCACCTGAAGTCACTAATTTATGTCATAAGGAAATCATTAAACTACTAGATACTAAATTCATTAAACCAATGGATTATTCTAAATGGTTTTTTAACATTTTTCCCATTTGGAATAAGGTCACTATGGTCATCTGCATTTGTATGTATTTACACTACCTTAATATTTTTTATCATAAGAATAACTTCCCCTTACCTTTAATATATTCCATCATCGATTCCATGGCTGGTTATGAAATGTTTTCTTATGTACGGCTTTTTGGGATACAATTAGATTCACATTACTCTCGAGGACCAACATAAGACTAATTTCACCATGGAATGGGGCATTTATTGTTATGTCAAAATTCCCTTTGAAATTGAAAATGTTATATCTACCTATCAACATGCTATGTGACACACTTTCATGATCTCATCCATAAAATTATTGAAACTTATGTAGATGATCTTATTGCTAAATCTAAACATCATAAGAACCATCTTTTTGATATTACTGTCATCTTTGACCATCTCTTTAAATACATATTTAGACATAATCCTTTCAAATATGTTTTTAGAGTCACATCTGGAAATTTTTAAAGATACTTAGTCTTTCTCTATGACGTCGATGTTGACCCAACCAATATTAGTGTTATTGTTAACATGACCATTCCTTGATCTATTCCTAATATTCAAAATTATTTAGGCAAACTTAGGGAAATTAGATGATTTATCCTTGAAATGTTTTATCACATTCACTCCATCAATTCCCTTATCAATAAAGTTAAAAATTTAGAATGGATGGATCCATTTCAAAAAGCCTTTGATAATATGAAAGAGTAATTACTTCATCCACCTATAATTAGTCCACCTTCTAATGATAAACCATTAATTGTCTATACTTCTTCCACACCTATTTCAATTGGGGAAATGATTGCACAACAATATGATATAAGAAGAAAGTATGTTATTTACTACATTAGATAAGGTCTCATTGATTATGAGACACATTATACTAAAGTTGAGTGTGATTTCCTCGCTATATATTTTACAAATGATGTCATTAGATGTTATACCAAACTAATTATGTCATCATTCATTTTGACCCCTTAATTATTTATTCTCAAAATCCTTTCTTAATGGATATAGAATTGGTAAATGAATGGTCTTACTTATGGAATTTTATCTCTACATAGTCGCACAAAAATTTGTTAAGGGGAAAGTCATAACTAACCAAATTTCCATAGCTCTCATTCTGACCACTTTTTCACTTCAAGATGATGTTCTTGATGACAATATCCATTACATTGAAGATCTTAATCAATATATATCCATTAAATACTATTTTCATAGCTTTACTACTGATTTTGAATCTAATAATCTTGAATAATCTTCCCCTCCCTTTGGTACTACTAAATCAAAGGTAGTTATCACCGAGTTCCTTAAAATTAATGTTGACTTGCATGAGGATACTTAGACCCTCAAATTTTATGGTGATAAATCCATTTAAGGATCTAAAAATCAGATTGGGAACTATATTGAGGGAGGTTATATGGGATGTGTTTAGATATATAATATTCTTTTGGGTCTAAACTTTCCATCACACCTTGTCTTAGAAACTTCATCCTTAACTCCAAGTCTTCAATTTGGTTGGATAGGTTCTCTTGGAAAAGTCTCTTTTGAAGGTCATAGGAATCATCATGAGCACATGTAATGCATGATGGATATAATGGAACACAATAACCTTCTTGAGGAAGGGTGGGAGAGAATTGTAAAGGATCAACTCCATTCTCCACCTCACACTTTTTTGACAATGCTTCTATCTTCCTTCTTATCCCATGACTCTACTATCTTGATCTAGATTAGGATATTAGGATTAGAGGAATTTTATTGAGGAAGTATGGGAGGATTTTGTATATCATTAAGATTATTCTCAACTTCAAATTATTTGTCAAGACTTTTCCTCTCTTTCTTTCCTCATGATTCCACTATCTTATTATAGCTTAGAATGTTAGGATTAGAGGTCTCTTTTTGAGGTGGTGGGGGTGAAATGTGAGAGATAAATGAGGGTTTGAACTCCAATTTATTTTTTGAAAACATGGAATTCTACATATGCATAGTTTCCAAATCAATCTACATATCAATATTAGCTTTAAACACATGATTTATCTTTCTAACTCTCTCCTCCAATTGATTGGGAAAAGGATGACTTTTATAGGCTTTATTTGGCTCATGAGTAAGGATAAAATATTAATAATAATAATATTTATGAGGTGGATATGAAGGTTGATATACTTGGTAAGGATACCTCTCATTAATTATTAGCTTATCTTCCTAGGATGTAGTCAAACCATTCACATCTAGCATCTCATTTGTATGCCTTTTCCAATTGGCTCTTTCAAGAGGTGCCCACTCTCTCTTGAATAGATATAATTAATTTATCACTTGATGAATGGAATGAATATGAATATTTTGATGACATCCCCTTTGAGTATCAACATATTGATAGGGAATGCCATAAGCTTTGAAAGTCTCACCAACTTGTGTGAAGTTATACTCAACACCAAGGCCAGCCATAAAGCTTCATTAGGAAATAAGAACAAAAAATAAAATATTAAAAGGAACAACTGAGATTTTTGAATAGTTTATACATATTTGGAGTCACCATTGATGCTTTGATAGATGCCTCCAAACGCTGATTGTTGAGAGACAACACAAAAAATCTCTTAACTTCTTGGACCAAGAATCCCATTAGGCATTCAAAAAAAATTTGTCACTTGGATTTTAACCCTTTTATGAGATTAAAATATCTCCTCATCCAAGTGTCACAATGGAATCACCTTTAGGCTTGTGGGCAGCCTAAGGAATGATATGAATCTTTAGATAGGGCTAGCTCCCTTGATGTACCACTTTGGATTGCAACTACTACTAAACTTGGGGGGTGAAAATGGAGAATGATAAATAAAATAAAAATAATATAATGGAGGTGATACACCAAATAACAAGATGAAATCCAACCATATGCATATTACACTTGAAATTAAAGGACAAACTGAACATACACTTCTCTAATCTTCATCTTCTCACATCAATGCTACATTATGAGGTTATGGATGAATGTGAAAAGATAAGAGTAATAAAAAAGATGAATATTAAGGAAATAATTAAAATAATAACTCAATAAATCCTTTACATCTCCTAAAAAACTTCACATTCTCTGCAAGAAGAAGCTTTCCAACTGCAAATAGAATGAAAAAATGACAAAACATGTTAAGGAATCCATAGTCTTCACTTATACAAAGTCAAAAAAACCAAATAAAAATAATAATAAAATTCATTAAAGAGGTAAACATAAGTTTTATTATTTATAAAAATGTATAAATTTGAGTAGGTATTGTCTATACTCAGGTGGAACATCCCATACAATGCCAAAATGGCTAGTTCTTATATAACTTGAGAGAGAGAGGAGAAGAGAGAATTATGAGGGTAAAAAAGACACTTTTGAAGCTAATAAAATAATTTAATTTTTTATTATAAGATGATGTGAGATGAACCATATTTCAAGAGTTACAAGTGTCAATCTAAGTCACAAACTTCATGAAAAGTAGCAAGAAACTTCTCATTCTAGCTCAGAAAACTTGCCTACATGATTATCCCTATTTGAATTCCTTATAACTGATTATGAGTAGTTAAAATTATTTTAATGGAATGAGAAGATATAATATATTCATCTCCATGCATTGGTTTTATGCTTGGTCACTTGGAATCACTTGGAAATGAGCAATCATCATCTATTGCCTAGAAAACTACTCTTCCATGCACCTTGTACACTTGGCCTCAAATATAACATAATTTCCAAATGAAAATACATGTGATGAAGTGAATTAAAACTATAAAGACCCTCTTGTCCTTATAATCACCAAGGACACCTTAAAAATTCATTTACTTGAAGTTTTCACACTTCTCCCTAGCTTGCCCATTAGGCTAGTTTTGACTGGCTAAGTTGAAGCACCTAGTTTGGAAACTTTGGAGTTATTTCAAGGAATTTGAGTTATATTAAGTCTTAATATTTTAATCCATTTGATTTTCATCTCTTGAAACCTCCTACAACCTAAAAAAACACATAAATAAGTGAGAAAAACCTTATTTTTGCCCCCATCCATATAAGTCTGTACAACTTAAAATCATTTGAGGGAGAATAAGTGAGTCATATATAAGGAAAAATAGGTTTAATGAGAAAAATGTGCCATTAAATTTCATCACCAACTCAATTTCTCCAAACTAGTCCTAGCTAAGGTTATAATAGGGTTTTAGGCTTGTTTGACCTCATAAGGATTATTCATAAAAACTAGATGTCCAACCTAAAAAAAAATCCAAAAATATGGCCCTAAATACCCCTAATAATATACCCTAAATCATTTATCACACATGTAATGACTCATGAAATATATGAGTGTCAAAACTTACCCTATCAAGCTCCTTTTTCTCTTTCCTACAAGTCTGAGTTGCTTTAAGGTCCAAAAATGGTTAGTATTTGGTTTTATTTTTAATTTGAGAGTTTTAAAACATATTTAATAACCATATTCACATGTTTCAATAGATTTTAAGGCTTAACTCATGCTATAAGTGATGATAGACCCCCATTTAGACACTAAGTCTAGCCATGTCCAATATGCCTACCTACAAACTTTTCTCAAATGACCTTCCTTGATGGATTACATAAATTAAAGTATCTTATAAACCTGTAATTTTATCCCATATAAATTATTTGGCCCATTATAAAGCTAAATTCATGTGAGAAGTGAATGTGATTATCAATATGGCTTCTAGGCCTAAAAATGCCTATCATGCATGATTGTGACCTTTTTAGTTTAGGTTATTCCATTGAATTTCACTCCTTGTTTGGTTTCCCATTATTTTATAAGTGATATAAAACTTTATAAACCCATTTTCAAAGTTTCCACACCTTCTGGCTCCATATCTCCATCTTACTTTCCTAACCTTACTAGTTTGTGCTTAAGGGAAGTGACCTCTATCTGAGACAAAATAGAGGGCACTCCCCTATTTCCTCAAAAAAATATAACTTTTTTAGGGAATTATATAATTTTAAATTATATTATACACAAAAAATCATCCTCTATTTTATCCATTTGATCCCTCAAAACTTTGCAAAAATAAAATAGGCTTATAAGAAAAGATTGTATGCAGGGTGTTTAAAATTAGAATGTGTTATGCTTGTTTATGTCCTTAATTTTGAATGATTTGTGTTGGATATAAATTTTAAATTTATTTACATCACCATGGATGTGTTTAGACTTACTCACCATTTTGACCTACTTGCAAACCCTTGATAACCCTTACTCAGTCGAGTTGAGCTCTCACTATTGACTGTATTCTACCTTCCAAACATCACCTATAGGTAATATTTGCATAATTAGGTTTGGAAAATAATTAAATACTTAAATATGAATACCATCCATGTCCTTGATTACCTTCACGTTTTGGGGTCCAAAAACCTTTAATATCACTCAAGTCTATTTGACTGTGTTTTTGTTTGGAATAGGGCAATTTAAGGAAACCCTACATAGTTTGGACCTTGGAAAAATTTAATGAGATAAAATACCACATTTTATGACCATTTAACATCAATTATACCCATTTTACACCTTTATCTCAGCCTAAACATCCTTTGAATCACTTCCTCTCAGCTTACTATCCTTTATAGTAATTTACAATGGTTGTAGGTGTATATTCCAGATGGAGGGGACCTATAAGTTTATATAGGGTTAAAAAAACTCACAAAAAAACTATTAAAAATAGTATTATTCCCATTATTATTCTTACCTTCAACCAAAATTGATCACCCAATACTCAAACTTCTCATATTTGACCAATGTCACATCACAGTCAGCTATAGCATACTATGATGTTGTTTTGGAAAGGCACTTGAAGGTAACCATGCTTGTATTAGGATTTGAAAATTTTAATAAACTTATTTTAATTTATTAATAACATGTTGTGACTATAATATTACATTCCATGCTTCAAGTGAAGGTCCTTCATCAGGGTTTTTTACTCAACCTCCCTGTTAACCCTACAACCAACCTATAGGGTCACATTTGCAATGAAAAGGAGACCTATATGTACCAATGTGAGATCAAAAATAATGTATCATATCATTTTCATGATTTATTAAATCATAATTTATATTTTAAACCTTTGGTAACAATAATACAAGTGACAAGTTCAAGCTTGAAACCTTGGGTGAAGTAGGTTTCTTTGAGGTCACAGTCCTTTAGACAACATTGAAGGAAATTAGTGTCTTGGTAAGCAAATTTGAGGTCACAAACTATCAAAATATATCAACCCTCTTAATTAAATTTTTTATAATATCTTATTATATGTAATGGATATAATATTTGTCCTTTTAGATGCATTATAACTCCTATAAACCTTATTAAATGATCTTAACCAAATGCCAAGGGTTTATGTTTTCTCAGGTTAGGGAAAACATCCCTATAACTAGTCTTTGTTCCTTTTAATAGATTCTACACCCTTTTTGGTATTTTAAACTATATATCAGGTATACTTGGTTAAAGCATCATGTTATGACTTCAAGGAAGTTTTCATCTATTGTTCAAATTCCTTCACAATTGCCCTTAAACTCCTTTGCCAATAAATCCTATAGGTGTGTATACTGATGCATAGATAGTGAGTTGAGTATGAATAGTTATGTATTGTCTTGACCCTCTTATGAGTTGATATCCATATAAAATATTCAAAAGAATTATTCACAACTTAAAACACTTGAAATAAGTGTAAACATCCTCTTTTAAACGAGAAATAAGTATCATGGCACTTGGCTAATTGTGTGTGATAATCATGGGTAGATTGATTGCATGTGTGATATGTGATGGAAAAATATGGAGAAGATTTGAATAATTAGGTTTAAAGGTGAGAGGAACTAGGATGACCTTTAAAAAATGTAAATGTGACTATCAAAACCCTCTGTGATGATTCATAAAGCATAAAAATTAAGAAAATAATGAAAACCTACCAATGATACAAAATGGACCAGTCTACAAACTTGAGGTTATTAGCTCATACAAACACAAAAAACATGAAAAAATGTATGGGGAAAATTTTATGAAGAAGTAAACATCATCTAAAACCAACCTTATAAATTAGTTCAAATAGAATTCTCCAAACCAAGGTAAAACCCATAGGCTACATAGATTAGTAGGTAGATTTGAAATGTCAACTTCTTAGGAATGGTTCATAAAGATTATAACACCATTCATCCTAAAAAAAATTTACATGGAATATGAATTAGTTTATAATATAACCCTAAGATAATTTTTATTGAAACCCCTTATGCTGACCATACCAAGTACAAATTTGTAAGTCACTTTTATTTGCCAAGAAAGGTGAAAAGGGAAAAAAATAGTTTTGAGAAAGAAATGACACTTTAAGAGCATGTAAATCACTAATATGAGTGTGGGGAAGATGAATGGATGTTTCATGAGCTTCTACTATGTGGCATTCTTCCCAAGGAGGCCATATAAGTGCCAAACTCACTTTTTACTTTAAGAAAATAGCCTTTTTCTGAGTAACCTAATAATTTTTAGTTAGTAATAATTACCAAAGACTTCCTAGGACACATGTCACATGAAATAATTTATTTTACACCTTCACATTTGCCAATAAACCTATGCAAAGCATTGAATGCTCAATTTTGACCCTTAAAAAGACTCAAAATGATAAATGGACTTAAAAAATAAATGACTAAAGCTAATATAACATTATTTAACCTAAATTAACCTATGGAACACCTCATGACAAGATATTAGACCCCATAAAACATCCTAAAAACCATTATTAAACCTAGGGGTGCCCCAATTTGACCTAAACGTCAAATTTGGTCAATAGTTACAAAGCCTAATAAACCATTTTTAAAATAACAATTACTTAAAGATACTACTACCACTCATGATGATTTAGAAGAAACTAAGGAACAAATTCCCCTTTCTAATCCTCCCACCATATCTATACCTCCTAAATCTAATTTGCCTTCTAAACCTCATGCTAGTTCTTATAAATCACATTGAAATTTTCATGAAGAACTTAACTCTATGCCTTGTAAGATTCCTCTTATGGAGTTGGTTCACACCTCACCCTATCATCATAAATTTCTTATACAACAACTTCAATAAATTTAAGATCCATCTTCCATAGATGGAGAACTGCCTTCTATCGATTTTCAACCAGCTAATGTCAATACCATTGAGATTATGTGTCTTTCTTTTGAACCTAACATTGAATTTATTGAAGAGGACATGATCAATGATGAAATTATTTTTTGCACCAATGATATACCTCTATTTTTCAAAGTATCCATTAATACCATCCTTATCCAAAAAGTTATAGTTGACAAAGGTTATGGTATTAATTTCACATCTTTATGGCTCATTCAACAAATTGGTTATAACAAAGATCATCTTAAACAAACCTATCTTACTTATCATGGATTTGAAAAGACTAATTAGCTACATTTGGATTTCATTGACCATTTGACCTAAGACTGTTAGAACCAAGCTTATGGTCCTTGATCTTCCTTTATCTTATAACATTATTTTGGGTCATCCATGGACTCATCGAATGAGGGCCATCACCTCTTCTGGTAGTCAGTGTATTAAATTATTACATAATAGAAAATGTTACAAAAATGAAGCTGATTCCAACCCATGGAAAAACTAGCTTCCCAATCTTAAACCTCAATATCGAATTCCTACAATTCCTAAAATCAACAGTGCTCCTTTACCTAAGTTCATCAACATGAATCCTAATCTTCAAGTTACTCTTGTAGATTTCGATGATGATGAGCCAAATAAATTACAACACACTTTCAATATTAAGAAGATACCTCCATATATTTTAGATTGGCTTCCTCCTCTCTTACCTAGAGATTTTACTATTCCTATCATGGTGAGATTATCAATTTTCCCCTTCATAAAATGCTCAGGAGCCATCTTTACGTGAATATTCCTTCACTTTCAATGATTTTTAAGTGGCTAAATTATTCCAAGATCCTCCCACCATGTCCCCTTATATATTTAGAAACATTGGTACTTCACCTTATGAAACTCCCCCTGATTCTCAAGCATGTATAATTTCTCCAACATATGATGACAACTATGTCATGGCCCAAGCTCACTCTAGAGACTTGGATGTATAACACTATCAAAATATTTTAGTCAAAATTCAGCCTTCAATTAGGATATACATACCATATCTATACATCATGACTTAGATCTTAAGGGTCATGTACCTCATATCAAATCTCCACTTATCAATACTACTTGGGTGGTAGACAAAATTACACCTTCCAAACCTATGAATGATCTTACATCTTCTCTACCTCCTTTGGATCCTATCCTCTCTTTAAATTCTTCTCCCATTATTGAATTTATGAAAACTCTCATCTCTTCATATCCATCCTCTTCATCTAATTTTGAAATTACACTAGATGCCAAGGCAACTGATATCCATTAGATTCATTCTAAGCATGATAGCCATGACAATCAAACTACAGACCTTAGAGTAGATGTTAAATATTATGGTCCTCTTCCTACCTTTCCTAGTGACTAAGCTATTCTTGAGTTAATTCATGCCCATAAACCTCAACTTCCTTGGCAACATCATAAACTTGGAAATTTTAAGAATAAAAATCCTTTCTTTAACAACTTTGTTGCTAGCATTGATCCTAAAACAAATCCAATTTCAGCCTTGCCTGACATACCTTACCATTTTCAAGATGACAATGAAATGCTTATTGAAGAAAAAAATTATATCGAATATATTACCCTGTCTTCTCCTCAACCAATCATGGTTTCTCAAGAACTCTCACAATATGAGCATGACAAATTTAGCTTATTCTTTGATAAATATCAAGAGGCATTTGCTTGGTCCTACCAAGACATGCCTATCATTAAACCTAGTATTGTGGTTCATAGCATTATCACTTATCCTGATGCTAAGCCAATACATTAAAAGAAATGAAAATTCCTACCTAAAGTCACTAAAGTATGTCATAAGGAAATAATTAAAATACTAGATACTAAATTCATTAAACCAATAGATTATTTTGAATGGGTTTTTAACATTGTTCCCATTTGAAAGAAGGTCACTATGGTCATCCTTATTTGTATTGATTTTTGTAACCTTAATCTTGTTTATCCTAAGGACAACTTCCCCTTACCTTTAATAGATGCCATTATTGATTCTATGATAAGTTATGAATCATTATCTCTTATGGATGGCTTCTCAGGATACAATCAAAGTCATATCACTCCGAAGGACCAACATAAAACTACTTTCACCATAGAATGGGGCACCTACTGTTACATCAAAATTACCTTTGGTCTTAAAAATTCTAGAGCTACCTATCAATGTGATATGAATCACATCTTTCATGATCTCATCCATAACATTGTTGAGACTTATGTGGATGATATTATTTCTAAATCCAAACATCGTAAGAACCATCTTTCTAATCCTACTATCATCTTTGATCATTTCCTTAAATACAAAGTTAGACTTAATATTTTCAAATGTGTTTTTGGAGTCACATCTGAAAAATTAATCTATATTCTTAGTCTCTCTTTGTGGCATCTATGTTGACCTAACCAAAATTAATTCTATTGTTAACATGCCCATTCTTAGATCTATTCTTGATATTCAAACTTATTGAGGTAAACTTGGGGTAATTAGATGATTTGTCCCTGAAATGGCTTATCACATTCACTCCATCAAAACCCTTCTCAAGAAAGGTATATATTTAGAATGGATGGATTCATGTCAAAAATCCTTTGAAAATATGAAAGAGTCATTACTTCATCCACCTAAACTTCATCCACCTTCCAATGATAAACCATTAATTATCTATACTTATTCCACACCTATTTCAGTTGGGGCAATGCTTGCCTAATAAGATGATACAAGAAGAGAGTATGTTATTTACTATATTAGCTAAGGCCTCATTGATTATTTACACATTATACCAAATTTTATCATGATTACCTCTCTATCTATTTTATGGCTAAAAAGCTTCATCATTATATGCTCTACCAAACTACTTATGTCATCATTCATTCTGACCTCCTTCATTATTTCTTCTCCAATGCCTTTCTTCCTAGAGATAGAATTAGAAAATGGATGGTCTTATTAAATTTGATCTCTACATCATCACACAAAAATATGTTAAAGGGAAGGTCATAGCTGATCAACTTGCCATAGATCCCATTCTAACCACTTCTTTATTTCAAGATTATCTTTCGGATGACAATATACTTTACATTGAAGGTCTTAATCAAGCTATAACCCTTCAAGACTATTTTCATAGGTTTACTACTGATCTTGAAGCCAATAATTTTAAAGAATCTTCCCCTCCCTTTGGTACTACTATACCAAAGGCAATTATCAAGGAGCTCCCTAAAATTAATGTTGACTTGCAAGAGGATTCTTGGACCCTCTACTTTGATAGTGCTAAATGCCTTTAATGAGCTAGGGTAGGTTACATTCTCAAAAGTCCTCTTGGTAAGATTATTCCTTTATCCTTTCATCTCATTTTTGATGTCACCAATAATATGGCTGAATATGAAGCTCTTATCTTAGGCATGAGATCTACTCTTGATCTAGACATCTAGTATCTTCATGATTTAGGATATTCTCAACTCATTTGTCATCAAGTTATTGGTGATTATCAATGTAAAAGTGAGAACCTCATTATCTATGATAAAATTACAACCAAATTTTCTAAGGATTTTATCTCTTTCACTATTGATCCTATTATTAGAGATCAAAATTCCATTATTGATTATCTTGCCTTTTTAGATTCTCTATTTCATCCACATCAAGTTCTCTCTGATCCTTTCTTTATTATACAAATCAAAAAATCTCCATCATCTACCCAACCACTTAATTCACTTATCTATCACATTGAGGCTATGACCATTTGACAAAACCTATGGTACCAAGATATCATCTAATACTTAGAACATCAAATTTATCCTCTTGATCTAGATTCTCATGAAAAGACACACATTCATAAGCAAGCTTTCAAGTATGTAATTTGACATAACATAATTTACTATCATAATGTTAAAGGTACATTAATCTATTATGTTATGTAAGATGAAGTTCCTCCTCTACTCAAGAAAGCACATGGGGGGATTTGTGGTGGTCACTTTATCAAACATGCTACAACATGCAAATGCCTACATATGGGTTGTTTTTGACCTACTCTTGAAAAGGATGCAATTGAATATGATAAAAAGTGTACTCCTTTTCAAATTCACAATGATCTTATCCACTCACCTCCTATCAAGATTAAAATAAATTAATCTCCTTGGCCATTTTCCACATGGGGATTTTAGCTCATTGGTAAACTTCCTCACTCTCAAGATGGGCATGTCTTTATAATCACTGTTATCAATTACTTTACCAAGTGGGTAGAATCTATGCCGCTTATTAATGTTCCTAGTCCTACCATATCCAAGTTCATTTTTAACAAAATTATTTTCCACTTTGGCATTCCTCATACCATCATTTTAGATAATGGTGATAATTTATAAAATAAACATGATAATAACTTTATACCAAATTTAAAATAAATCACAAATTTTCCATGCCTTATCATCTACAATTTAATGGCAAAGTTGAGCCACCAATAAAATTCTTAACAAAATTATTCAAAAGATAATTCATGAAACCTGCATGGATTGGCATATTCATCTTTACCCTAAATTTTGGGCCTATCAGACTAGCATACATACTACCACTGGGGCAACTCCATTTTTGCTAGTCTATGGTTTTGAGCTGGTTCTTCCATTAGAAATTGAGATTCCCTCTCTTCATATATGTCTTCATGGTATTATTCCCAATGAATAATTATATGAATTTCACCTTCATTCCTTTGATCTTCTCGATGAACATCATCTTTCTACATTACATCATAACCATCAATACAAGGCTTGCATCACCAGACAACATAACAAATGTGTTAAAATCCACATATTTAATTTTGGTGATCTTGTCCTTAAACTAGATTACACCCATGATAAGAAAAGTAAATATGCCCAAAAATAGTGGGTCCCATATTTAGTTAAAGACATTCTTGGTCCAAACACTTACCATATTTAAACTAATGAAGGCCATGTTTTCAAAGGGCCCACCAACACTCAATTCCTTACAAATTACTTTGTTTATACATTTCCTTCTTGTCATGTTTTCTATCTATATCTTTCTAACATCTTTTTGTAGGTAACTTAAGCATGGGTTTCTCCCTTTGTAGTAGTAGCCTCTTTTCACAAACCTTTAGTCCTCCTCTTTACTCTTTTGGTTTCTTGATGTACCATAATCTTCCTTATCTTCTTAAATTTTCTCTTATTTTTTGCACCCTTAGGTTTTTATTTTGTGATTTGCTTTGTAAGACCATAGATAGGACCCAACATACCTCACAAAACCACCATATTTTAATCATTCATTTTTTTGCTGCTTGATAATGCTATTTTAACATCCTTTGGGTTTTAATTTTGTGATTTGCTTTGTAAGAAGGCTCCCTCACTTTGCTTTTTTCTTGCTTATCAGCACTCTCATGGGTTTCTATTTTATGAGTTACTTTGATCATGGATAGGACTTGGCCCTCATAAAATTACCTTCTTTTCATGTTATTGATCCTTATAATCAATTTTAGCTTTTACTTCATTTGCTAGATAAAATTTACATAATAATCTATGTTAGCATGTTTTCTTCCATTTCCCTCATTTTATGAAAAGGAATCACACTTTATTGTCATTGTATCTTTTTTTTCACTTTGTCACATTTTTTTTGCAATTTGAAGAAATTTAAATTGTTCTATGTGTCATTCCTCTTGATTTCCCCTTTTTTACATCTTTACATTAGATAAAATAAGGTCAAAGTCAAGATAACACTATTATTTCACCTAGATTTAAGAGACTCTTAGACCCCATACTCTTTGAAGTTTCTCTCTCTTAGCAACCTTGTCCCAATTTTTCAAATGAAATTCATCTTTAGCACCCATATTTGGTTTCTTAAATCTATATGTAGGAGGAATAAAAAGAAGCCATCAAAAGAATGTTAAAATTAAAATCATTTGAAACAAAAGGCAATGATATTCAAAAGGCAACATACAAATCTCAAAAGTTAAATTCATACCAAAATACATGATTACAAGCACATCTCCTATCTCCAATCAAAGTTCAAACTCCATATTCAGCTTCACATAGAGCCAAAGTCCTTTGGGGTGAAATAGACTAGTATATTGGTATAGGGGATTTCAAAAAAAATGTATGATGCTACCTACTTTCTCATCAAGTACCCAATCTTCACATTAGATATACAACTTTGGAAGAGGTCCTGAAGAATGGGGAAAATGTCATGGGAGGTGGGTCTATTTTACTTTGTATGCATATTGCCTTAATAGAATGATCTATATTCTTCATTTGTTAACCTTAGACTTGTGTGGCTAAGAGAAGTTCTTCATAGTCCTTAAGGTCAAAAGTCCTATTGTTTTGACAAACCTAATTTAAGTGTCTTGATTTCAATAAAGAGTTCTCTCTACCTTGGTCTTTCCTTCAATCTCCCCTCCACCCATTTGATTTTCCCCCCTTGATAGATAAATTATGATTCCAAATATGTTTTCATTCTTCTTTACTTCCTTTTTATTCACATCTTAAAATCATGCTAGCATTACTTTGTTTCAAATTTATTTATCTTTAAAGAGAAACAACATATTTGAGTAACTTTGGATCATTTTTGTTACACCATGATTTACATTTACTAGACTTATTTTACCTTCCTTTTACCATTTATCATGATTGTGCTATCTTACTATTATGAACAACTAAGTTTTTACCCTTTTTACATTGTTAAGTGTGGTTTGTTTGTTACTTCTTAGTCATCAATGTTGCTTTCCCTTTTTTGGCATCTCTTTTTTTCTATTGATTTAGTGAGATGCAGTTTGTTACTTCTCACTCATCAATGTTGTTTTACCATTTTGTATTTGTAGTTAGCATTTTTACCATTTATTTTGTTTGTATTTTACCATCCTATTTAACATGTATCCTTGGTTTAATTTGGTGAGTTTGAATTTCTTACTTTAGGATAGCTTGTTTGATTTTTAGTCTTTAGAAGCCTTGGATTTTTGGTTACCTAATTTACTCTTATTTTTTTGACTTGGTGATTTGGTATAACATAACACCTATCACCCCAACTTCCCAAATTTCCCAAGTATTTCCCATCCTTATAACACCAACTATGTTGGCTTTTATTTGTTTTTACTCTTTAGTTTTCTATTCTGGGGTTTGTCCAAAGCAATCTCTATGACCTACACAATCAAAACTAACAACACAACAAACAACCATATCATGATAGAGGTAAGTCAAGGTACACATAATATTTAATTTTTAGATTAGTTTCCCTTTCAATCATTTATTTTTAGTGATTTTATGATTTTAAAATACTGTAACTTTTTTAGCATCAACATTGTGTGCGTCCTTATGTTTTTTCTCAAAGCACCATCCCCTATTGCACCTTAGTGACACGTGATGATATTTGAGTGGGGTATATGTATTTTTAAATTTTATCAAATACTAACACTTTACATCTTGCAGGAACCCATCAAGACTCGATGTCTCTGAGTACATATCTTAAGGTGTGTACCAAGAAAGGGGTGGGTATACATTTGATGTTTTAAAGGATTTTTGTCCCTTATTTCCACATTATTACCAATCTAACTGGTTCTTAAAACATTTCCCTAAGCTATTTCTCCTCCTTTACATAACCTTCTAGTCTTTTTCCTATTTCCATCCTTCATTTCATTAATTAACACTCTTTTCACCTATCAATTATACTAATTTGACTAGGTTGACCTAGTATAGTGTAGGGACATTTTAGCTATTTTGGTTTGTTGACCTCTTGGCCGACCTAGCACAGACTTAGTGAGTTTGCCTAAAAATGTGCTAGGTCAATAAGGTTAACCTAGCACAATCGACATATTCAAATGATTTTAGGATAAGTTACAACTATAAATACAAGGTCATTTTGGTCATTATTCATATATGCAATCAAGAGTTATCATTCTCTTATGCTTCTTCAAAATTTGCTCCTCCACCATTCTACTTGAGGAGACTTAGCTTAGGTTTATTATTTTAGAGAATCTAGTCTTGTGAATAGGTCTTGGATTATTTGGCCCAAAAAATTGATCCTTATGAACTAAAAAACCTCTTTAAAATACCCATTGGCCAATGGAAAGATTGAGTCTTGATAGGTTCACATTGATGTAAGTATATTCTAACTTTGTTCTCCTCTCTTTTAGTAGATATAAGTAACATAAGTGTTGGATTGAATAATATTACTCTTCATATTTCATGTGTTAGGGTGTTACTAATACTTACTTTATTTTAGGTTCTTTATACATGTTTTTATTTCTTTAATTTACTAACCCCCCATTTTTTGGCATAAGCTTTGGTGCACACTAGATTAGATTTAATTTTCTTGTTATTATATTAGTGAAATATTAAATCATATGACTCTTTTAAGGTTGTTGTGTGATTATATTAGAATATAGGATTTAGAACCCTAACTCACATAGTGTTTTGTGACATTTGATCCCCTAATTAGGTCTATCAGATCCTCACATTGGTCATGCTCCTGCTTAATAATTATATGCACCCAATTGGAAGTGTAGGTGTGATCTATCCCATTTGATACATGATTGATTTATGGACATGATGCATTTCCAATTACATAAAATAAAATTTAATGAATCTCAATGAAATCATAAGAACCTCAGAGTACCTTAAAAAATATTCTTATGCATTAGACTTCAAATTTGGGAAAATCACGTCATTCTCATCTCTGTTAGATGACTACTTAGAATTATTAAAAACTTCAAAAAATAGTCATGAAAACAAAGAATTAAGACACCTATATAATCACTTTCATGAAATTAAAATTGGTTTATATGATCCCTCATAATATTTATAACATCTTAAAATGAATATATTATAAGGTCCAATAACAATATTGGTCTTACAGACCAATCTCATGGCTTCACTATACACAGACCTCACTGTGTTAGATAGATTAGTTTAAGAGAAAATTTCTGCCATAAAAACACATCTAAAAATATTATATATAATTTGGATATATGTTACATCTCTTAAATAATGACACAATGAAATTGGATCCATACCTAATCCATGACAACACATCCTTAATCTCATTCCCACTTCTATCTAGTTTTTCTCATTGCCTGCCTCACTAGGTCTTTAATGATAGGTCAAATTACATGACATATTTAGTATATTTTAAGTATATAAATTAATCAAAAAATTCCATGGGAATAACATATAAGTCTTAGTCTATAACCTCTATCCACTTAGTACTTTTGACTCGATCAACTTTGCTTGTGATAAAAAATCTATGAGAAACATAGCTTTCCTATAGGGTCCATTCACTCATACGATAGATCAATACCACTTAGAGGTACTTGAGAGAGTCCTATACATTATATAATCAATAAAATATGTCATATAAATTAATTGTAATCTATTTATTATAAGATATTCTATATCGGGTCATTATGAGGGTTTTAGACCGATTTCCATTTTTAACATTTATTCATAAAGATATACCCTTGAAACTAACTCCTAATTCTTGTAAATAGTTTATAATACCATTTTAGATCTCTCCCTAATAGATTATATTCCAATGCAAGAGTCACATGTGCCAACAAGCATGATAAAATCCTTCTCAAGCCTTTAACACCTCATTTTAGTACTCGAGAGATCTCAAATCCACTTTTTATGATTTCTTCTTTAACTCAAGACCTAAAAATTCACTAACACACTTTAAAAAATATGTTAAACCTCAAAATATTCTCAAATTTTCATTAATTCCTTGGTAACTAAACCTCATATCCTATTTTATCACCATCTCTCTCTTTGCTCTTTAGGCTTTGGATATGCAATTCATATTAGGCCTCAAAGTAGACCTTATAGCTATTTTTGAAGCACTATCCACCTTAATATCATGCCCAAAAAACTTTATAAATTATATACCATAGTTTTATTATCATTTATAGGTCTTGACAACATTTCATGATACTTTATTGAGTTAGGTAGTGTCTAGGACTAGTCTGTTTGCATGCTTAAGTTTAAGACCTTACCTCTGTAGGTTTACCTTGAAACTTTCCTAACCATTCCAACACTTCATATTAATTCTTGGGAATCCTTAAACATCAAATAATACCTATGTATATCCATCTTACCATACCACCATATTTATACCTTCTCATAGGGTGTCTTCATGTGATTGTCAAAGTCATGACTAGGTTTCTCAGGCTCTTGAAGCTTGACAACTAAAATTGAAGCATTCCTTGATTATTTAAAAATTTTATAATATGCCTTATATTATCCTTATATAGTATCATACATATTTTCACACCTATTCATATAAATTCTGATGATATGATGATGCTCCTAAAGACTAGTGCTCAATAGTATGCTTACATTATATCTTGATCTTGACCTTATATCTTGATCTTCACTTTAAAACATGTTGTCAACCTCAAAATAATTACTATGTTTCCTTCAAATTATCTCTTGTCATAAGGTTTCCACTTCACCATGCATGCCATCAAATTTGATCTTGACATTAATGACATCCATCTTGACCTTGAAATCAATGACAACATAAATTCCACAACACCAAAAATAAGATCATACCTCAACAATATCCCCTTTATCATTGATTGAAAATAATTAAAAAAAATCTGATCATTTTCATCTCCCAAAGCTTGATCTTTTTCAAATGGACCTTTCTTCCAAATTGGAACTTTATCCCCCTTTAACATTAATGACAAAGGGTCATCTCTTGACAACTATCTAATACTTGGACCTGAAATAACTAAAAACACACCTTTTCTCTCCAAACAAGATCATTATCTCTCTTTGACAAAAAACTCAACACACAAAAATGCTCTCCCTAAGCTCATGCATACCTCAACATATGAACAATACTCAACCATCAATAATTGAAGAATGAACTCCAAGCATATCTAAACCAATAGGAACCACTTCTCAACACATCACTTCTTTTTGAACTCATGAACCAACTAGAAAGCTCCCTCTCAGACCAATCATTCTCCATGCTTTTACTTACTAGCTGAGTGCCTCCACAAAGTCTAATGGAGTGATCCCTTCTATAGGGTACTAAAATAACATAAAGTAAGGAGATTCTCATATCTTCATGTCCTTACTAGACTAAACTTTCTTAATGATCTTCTTAGGCTTGAATAACCTCTTTGGATTGATCTCTTCAATATCCATTTGAAAAACATCTTGACTTGGTATATTTGTCTTGACTCCTTCATCCACAACCTGAGCTGATAGGGAGAATTATTGGCACTCCTTTACATCTAAACTATGTTCCACCATGGAAAATAATCCACTTAGACTTAAAAATTGGTCATCATTCACCTTAGCTACCTTTAGTTTCCATTCAATGTCTTGTCTTCTTTCTTGTTTTCTAGAGGCCTCAACCTTATTATTTTAACTTGAGAATCCATGATTAAAAAACTTTAAACTATGACCAACCTTTTGAAAATTGAAACACACTATTCCTTTTGATGGAAAAACACCATTACCCATACCTCTTAACTGATAATTTCCTCTTTCTTTACTGGTACAATATCTTGCAATGTGTCTTATATCATGATAAATATAACAAACAACCTGATTCATATCCATTGATTTATGATTATTCTCATAGTTCCATGTATATTCATTCTTGGAGGTTCTTTTATAATGCCTTGCTTTATGACCAAATTGATAACATGAATAAAAATAACCATTGAAAGGATTAACATACCTTATAGCATAAGGTTTTTTGATAAGATTAGTCTTCATTCTACCAACATCATCATTCATTTATTGACCATTAACCTTGAAGGTTTGATTCTCCTCGATCACATTAGTATTCTTCTTTTGGTCTCCATTGAAACCAAGACCTATTTTGTCATTAACAGTATTTTGAATACTCAAGATGTTATCTAGATCATTGGTACTCTTTTGAAACTTCACAAATAACTGTGCCTTACTTGATGCCTAATCCAACTTATCTCTCAAGGAATTAAATTTAGTTACATACCTAGCATATTCTTCTTCTTTAGCCTTTAGGATTGCAATCACAATCTCAATTTACGTTTCCACATGTTTGACTATTTCTTCCTGCTCCTTAGAGTTATTGCTTAATATCTAATCAAATAAACTGATTTACTCCTCATAGTATGTGACAAAAGACCTCATCACCTTATTCTTCTTCTTCTTCTTCACCATATTTAGTTTTTATAGATCATTTATCAACTTAGCCTCAAAGTCCACCTCATCTTCTTCTTCATCTTAATCACCAACAATACCTCCATACCACATGGAATCTTTTTGATTTGAACAAATTTCTTTGTCAACCTTGAAGAAAACTTCATTGAAATTAGGACAACCACCTTCATAGTCACTCTCAAAATAACTTCTCTCACTCTCATTATATGACCTATAGTCTTCCTTGGTGTAAAAG